>JAVLSZ010000106.1:180000-200000 GCA_032313775.1 Urocyon cinereoargenteus | reverse complement strand
ACGGTTAAGTTTCGGGTTAGGGTTAGGGTTAGGGTTCGGGTTAGGTTTAGGATTAGGGTTCGGGTTAGGTTTAGGTTTCGGATTAAGGTTAGGGTTAGGGTTCGGGTTAGGGTTAGGGTTCGGGTTCGTTTTAGCGTTAGGGTTCGGGTTAGGGTTAGGGTTAGGGTTAGGTTTAGGGTTAGGGTTGGGGTTAGGTTTAGGGGTTAGAGTTAGGTTTAGGGTTAGTGTTAGGCTTAGGGTTAGGGTTAGGGTTCGGGTTCGGTTTAGGGTTCTGGTTAGTGTTAGGGTTCGGGTTAGGGTTAGGGTTAGGGTTCGGGTTAGGGTTAGGGTTCGGGTTAGGGTTAGGGTTCGGGTTACGGTTAGGGTTAGGGCTCGGGTTCGGGTTCGGGTTCGGGTTAGGGTTAGGGTTCGGTTTAGGGTTCGGGTTAGCATTCGGGTTAGGGTTCGGTTTAGGGTTCGGGTTAGGGTTCGGGTTAGGGTAGGGTTAGTTTTCGGTTTAGGTTTCGGGTTAGGGTTCGGTTTAGGGTTCGGTTTCGGGTTCGGGTTAGGTTTCAGGTTAGGTTTAGGGTTAGGGTTCGGTTAGGGTTCGGGTTAGGGTTCGGGTTAGTGTTAGGGTTCGGGTTCGGGTTAGGGTTAGGGTTCGGGTTAGGGTTAGGGTTAGGATTCGCGTTAGGGTTCGGGTACGGGTTAGGGTTAGGGTTAGGGTTCGGTTTAGGGTTAGGTTTTAGGGTTAGGGTTAGGGTTAGGGTTAGAGTTAGGGTTAGGGGTTAGGGTTAGGGTTAGGGTTAGGTTTAGGGTTAGGGTTCGGGTTAGGGTTTGGGTTAGGGTTAGGGTTAGGTTTCGGATTATGGTCAGGGTTAGGGTTCGGTTTAGGGTCAGGGTTAGGGTTCGGGTTAGGGTTCGTGTTAGGGTTATGGTTCGGGTTAGGTTTAGGTTTCGGGTTAGGGTTCGGGTTAGGTTTAGTGTTCGGGTTCGGTTTAGCGTTAGGTTTAGGGTTCGGGTTAGGGTTAGTGTTAGGGTTAGGTTTAGGGTTAGGGTTCGTGTTAGGGTTAGGGTTAGGGTTAGGTTTCGGGTTAGGGTTAGGGTTAGGGTTCGGTTTAGGGTTCGGGTGAGGGTTCGGGTTAGGGTTAGGGTTATGGTTAGGGTTCGGGTTAGGGTTAGGGTTCGTGTTAGGGTTAGGGTTCGGGTTAGGGTTAGGGTTCGGGTTCAGGTTCGGGTAAGGGTTAAGGGTTAGGGTTCCGGTTAGGATTAGGGTTAGGGTTCGGGTTAGGGTTAGGTTTAGGGTTAGGGTTCGGGTTAGGGTTAGGGTTAGGGTTAGGGTTCGGGTTAGGGTTAGTGTTAGGTTTAGGGTTCGGGTTAGGTTTAGGGTTCGCGTTAGGGTTAGGTTTAGGTTTCGGGTTAGGGTTCGGGTTAGGGTTCGGATTAGGGTTAGGGTTCGGGTTCGGGTTAGGGTTAGGGTTCGGGTTAGGGTTAGGTTTAGGTTTCGGGTTAGGGTTCGGGTTAGGGTTCGGGTTAGGGTTAGGGTTCGGTTTCGGGTTAGGGTTAGGGTTAGGGTTCGGGTTAGGGTTAGGGTTCGGGTTCGGGTTAGGGTTAGGGTTCGTGTTAGGGTTAGGGTTAGGATTCACGTTAGGGTTCGGGTTCGGGTTAGGGTTAGATTTAGGGTTCGGTTTAGGGATAGGTTTTAGGGTTAGGCTTAGGGTTAGGGTTAGAGTTAGGGTTAGGGGTTAGGGTAAGGGTTAGGGCTAGGGTTAGGGTTCGGGTTCGGGTTAGGTTTTGGGTTAGGGTTAGGGTTAGGGTTCGGGTTAGGGTCAGGGTTAGGGTTCGGGTTAGGGTCAGTGTTAGGGTCCGGGTTAGGGTTCGGGTTAGGGTTAGGGTTCGGGTTAGGTTTAGGTTTCGCGTTAGGGTTCGGGTCGGTTTAGGGTTCGGGTTCGGTTTACCCTTAGGGTTAGGTTTCGGGTTAGGGTAAGGGTTAGGGTTAGGTTTAGGGTTAGGGTTCGGGTTAGGGTTAGGGTTAGGGTTAGGGTTCGGGTTAGGGTTAGGGTTAGGGTTCGGGTTAGGGTTCGGGTTAGGGTTAGGGTTAGGTTTAGGGTTAGGGTTCGGGTAAGGGTTAGGGTTAGGGTTCGGGTTCGGGATAGGTTTAGGGTTCGGGTTAGGGTTAGGGTTAGGGTTAGGGTTCGGGTTAGGGTTCGGGTGAGGTTTAGGGTTAGGATTTGGGTTAGGGTTAGGGTTAGGGTTCGGGTTAGGGTTAGGGTTCGGGTAAGGGTTAGGGTTAGGGTTCGGGTTCGGGATAGGTTTAGGGTTCGGGTTAGGGTTAGGGTTAGGGTTAGGGTTCGGGTTAGGGTTCGGGTGAGGTTTAGGGTTAGGATTTGGGTTAGGGTTAGGGTTAGGGTTAGGTTTAGGGTTAGGGTTCGGGTAAGGGTTAGGGTTAGGGTTCGGGTTCGGGATAGGTTTAGGGTTCGGCTTAGGGTTAGGGTTAGGGTTAGGGTTCGGGTTAGGGTTCGGGTGAGGTTTAGGGTTAGGATTTGGGTTAGGGTTAGGGTTAGGGTTCGGGTTAGGGTTAGGGTCCGATTAGGGTTAGGTTTAGGTTTCGGGTTAGGGTTAGGGTTCGGGTTAGGGTTAGGGTTCGTGTTCGGGTTAGGATTAGGGTTCGGGTTCGGTTTAGTGTTAGGGTTCGGGTTAGGATTAGGGTTAGGGTTCGGGTTAGGGTTAGGGTTAGGCTTCGGGTTAGGGTTAGGGTTCAGGTTCGGGTTAGGGTTAGGGTTAGGTTTCGGGTTCGGGTTAGGGTTAGGGGTTAGGGTTCGGGTTAGGGTTAGGGTTCGGGTTCGGGTTAGGGTTAGGGTTCGGGTTCGGGTTCTGGTTAGGGTTAGGATTCTGGTTAGGGTTAGGGTTCGGGTTAGGGTTAGGGTTCGGGTTAGGCTTAGGTTTAGGGTTCGGGTTAGGGTTAGGGTTAGGGTTCGGGTTCGGGTTCGGGTTTGGGTTAGGGATCGGGTTCAGGTTAGGGTTCGGGATCGGGTTAGGGTTAGGGCTTAGTGTTCAGGTTAGTGTTAGGGTTAGATTTCGGGTTAGGGTTCGTGTTGGGTTAGGGTTGGGGTTAGGGTTTGGGGTTAGGGTTAGGGTTAGGGTTAGGGTTAGGGTTAGGGTTCGGGTTAGGGTTAGAGTTAGGGTTAGGTTTAGGGTTCGGGTTAGTTTTAGGGTTAGGGTTCGTGTTAGGGTTAGGGTTAGTGTTAGGTTTCGGGTTAGGGTTCTGGTTAGGGTTAGGGTTAGGATTTGGGTTATGGTTAGGGTTAGGGTTCGGGTTAGGGTTAGGGTTAGGGTTAGGGTTCGGGTTAGGGTTAGGGTTCAGGTTAGGCTTAGGGTTAGGTTTTGGGTTTGGTTAGGGTTAGGGTTCGGTTTCGGGTTCGGGTTGAGGTTAGGGATCGGGTTCGGGTTAGGGTTCGGGTTCGGGTTAGGGTTAGGGCTTAGTGTTCAGGTTAGTGTTAGGGTTAGGGTTCGGGTTAGGGTTCGGTTTAGGGTTAGGGTTGGGGTTAGGGTTTGGGGTTAGGGTTAGGGTTAGGTTCTCGATAGGGTAAGGGTTAGGTTTCGGGTTAGGGTTAGGGTTAGGGTTAGGGTTCGGGTTAGGGTTAGGGTTAGGATTAGGGTTAGGTTTAGGTTTAGGGTTCGTGTTAGGGTTAGGCTTAGGGTTAGTGTTCGTGTTAGGGTTAGGTTTTAGGGTTAGGGTTAGGGTTAGTGTTAGGGTTAGGGGTTAGGGTTAGGGTTAAGGTTAGGGTTCGGGTTAGGGTTTGGGTTAGGGCTAGGGTTAGGGTTCGGGTTAGGGTCAGGGTTCGGGTTAGGGTTCGGGTTTGGCTTAGGTTTCGGGTTCGCTTTAGGGTTATGGTTAGGTTTCGGGTTAGGGTTAGGGTTAGGGTTAGGGTTCGGGTAGGGTTAGGGTTAGGGTTCGGGTTAGGGTTCGGGTTCGGGTTCGAGTTAGGTTTAGGGTTCAGGTTCGGGTAAGGGTTCGGGTTATGTTAGGGTTAGGGGTTAGTGTTCAGGATAGGGTTAGGGTTAGGTTTCGGGTTAGGGTTCGGGTTAGGGTTAGGGTTAGGGTTCGGGTTAGGGTTAGGGTTATGGTTAGGGTTCGGGTTAGGGTTAGGGTTCGTGTTAGGGTTAGGGTTCGGGTTAGGGTTAGGGTTCGGGTTCAGGTTCGGGTAAGGGTTAAGGGTTAGGGTTCCGGTTAGGATTAGGGTTAGGGTTCGGGTTAGGGTTAGGTTTAGGGTTAGGGTTCGGGTTAGGGTTAGGGTTAGGGTTAGGGTTCGGGTTAGGGTTAGTGTTAGGTTTAGGGTTCGGGTTAGGTTTAGGGTTCGCGTTAGGGTTAGGTTTAGGTTTCGGGTTAGGGTTCGGGTTAGGGTTCGGATTAGGGTTAGGGTTCGGGTTCGGGTTAGGGTTAGGGTTCGGGTTAGGGTTAGGTTTAGGTTTCGGGTTAGGGTTCGGGTTAGGGTTCGGGTTAGGGTTAGGGTTCGGTTTCGGGTTAGGGTTAGGGTTAGGGTTCGGGTTAGGGTTAGGGTTCGGGTTCGGGTTAGGGTTAGGGTTCGTGTTAGGGTTAGGGTTAGGATTCACGTTAGGGTTCGGGTTCGGGTTAGGGTTAGATTTAGGGTTCGGTTTAGGGATAGGTTTTAGGGTTAGGCTTAGGGTTAGGGTTAGAGTTAGGGTTAGGGGTTAGGGTAAGGGTTAGGGCTAGGGTTAGGGTTCGGGTTCGGGTTAGGTTTTGGGTTAGGGTTAGGGTTAGGGTTCGGGTTAGGGTCAGGGTTAGGGTTCGGGTTAGGGTCAGTGTTAGGGTCCGGGTTAGGGTTCGGGTTAGGGTTAGGGTTCGGGTTAGGTTTAGGTTTCGCGTTAGGGTTCGGGTCGGTTTAGGGTTCGGGTTCGGTTTACCCTTAGGGTTAGGTTTCGGGTTAGGGTAAGGGTTAGGGTTAGGTTTAGGGTTAGGGTTCGGGTTAGGGTTAGGGTTAGGGTTAGGGTTCGGGTTAGGGTTAGGGTTAGGGTTCGGGTTAGGGTTCGGGTTAGGGTTAGGGTTAGGTTTAGGGTTAGGGTTCGGGTAAGGGTTAGGGTTAGGGTTCGGGTTCGGGATAGGTTTAGGGTTCGGGTTAGGGTTAGGGTTAGGGTTAGGGTTCGGGTTAGGGTTCGGGTGAGGTTTAGGGTTAGGATTTGGGTTAGGGTTAGGGTTAGGGTTCGGGTTAGGGTTAGGGTTCGGGTAAGGGTTAGGGTTAGGGTTCGGGTTCGGGATAGGTTTAGGGTTCGGGTTAGGGTTAGGGTTAGGGTTAGGGTTCGGGTTAGGGTTCGGGTGAGGTTTAGGGTTAGGATTTGGGTTAGGGTTAGGGTTAGGGTTAGGTTTAGGGTTAGGGTTCGGGTAAGGGTTAGGGTTAGGGTTCGGGTTCGGGATAGGTTTAGGGTTCGGCTTAGGGTTAGGGTTAGGGTTAGGGTTCGGGTTAGGGTTCGGGTGAGGTTTAGGGTTAGGATTTGGGTTAGGGTTAGGGTTAGGGTTCGGGTTAGGGTTAGGGTCCGATTAGGGTTAGGTTTAGGTTTCGGGTTAGGGTTAGGGTTCGGGTTAGGGTTAGGGTTCGTGTTCGGGTTAGGATTAGGGTTCGGGTTCGGTTTAGTGTTAGGGTTCGGGTTAGGATTAGGGTTAGGGTTCGGGTTAGGGTTAGGGTTAGGCTTCGGGTTAGGGTTAGGGTTCAGGTTCGGGTTAGGGTTAGGGTTAGGTTTCGGGTTCGGGTTAGGGTTAGGGGTTAGGGTTCGGGTTAGGGTTAGGGTTCGGGTTCGGGTTAGGGTTAGGGTTCGGGTTCGGGTTCTGGTTAGGGTTAGGATTCTGGTTAGGGTTAGGGTTCGGGTTAGGGTTAGGGTTCGGGTTAGGCTTAGGTTTAGGGTTCGGGTTAGGGTTAGGGTTAGGGTTCGGGTTCGGGTTCGGGTTTGGGTTAGGGATCGGGTTCAGGTTAGGGTTCGGGATCGGGTTAGGGTTAGGGCTTAGTGTTCAGGTTAGTGTTAGGGTTAGATTTCGGGTTAGGGTTCGTGTTGGGTTAGGGTTGGGGTTAGGGTTTGGGGTTAGGGTTAGGGTTAGGGTTAGGGTTAGGGTTAGGGTTCGGGTTAGGGTTAGAGTTAGGGTTAGGTTTAGGGTTCGGGTTAGTTTTAGGGTTAGGGTTCGTGTTAGGGTTAGGGTTAGTGTTAGGTTTCGGGTTAGGGTTCTGGTTAGGGTTAGGGTTAGGATTTGGGTTATGGTTAGGGTTAGGGTTCGGGTTAGGGTTAGGGTTAGGGTTAGGGTTCGGGTTAGGGTTAGGGTTCAGGTTAGGCTTAGGGTTAGGTTTTGGGTTTGGTTAGGGTTAGGGTTCGGTTTCGGGTTCGGGTTGAGGTTAGGGATCGGGTTCGGGTTAGGGTTCGGGTTCGGGTTAGGGTTAGGGCTTAGTGTTCAGGTTAGTGTTAGGGTTAGGGTTCGGGTTAGGGTTCGGTTTAGGGTTAGGGTTGGGGTTAGGGTTTGGGGTTAGGGTTAGGGTTAGGTTCTCGATAGGGTAAGGGTTAGGTTTCGGGTTAGGGTTAGGGTTAGGGTTAGGGTTCGGGTTAGGGTTAGGGTTAGGATTAGGGTTAGGTTTAGGTTTAGGGTTCGTGTTAGGGTTAGGCTTAGGGTTAGTGTTCGTGTTAGGGTTAGGTTTTAGGGTTAGGGTTAGGGTTAGTGTTAGGGTTAGGGGTTAGGGTTAGGGTTAAGGTTAGGGTTCGGGTTAGGGTTTGGGTTAGGGCTAGGGTTAGGGTTCGGGTTAGGGTCAGGGTTCGGGTTAGGGTTCGGGTTTGGCTTAGGTTTCGGGTTCGCTTTAGGGTTATGGTTAGGTTTCGGGTTAGGGTTAGGGTTAGGGTTAGGGTTCGGGTAGGGTTAGGGTTAGGGTTCGGGTTAGGGTTCGGGTTCGGGTTCGAGTTAGGTTTAGGGTTCAGGTTCGGGTAAGGGTTCGGGTTATGTTAGGGTTAGGGGTTAGTGTTCAGGATAGGGTTAGGGTTAGGTTTCGGGTTAGGGTTCGGGTTAGGGTTAGGGTTAGGGTTCGGGTTAGGGTTAGGGTTAGGGTTAGGTTTAGGGTTCGGGTTACGGTTAAGGTTCTGGTTAGGGTTAGGGTTAGGGTTCGGGTTAGGTTTAGGATTAGGGTTCGGGTTAGGTTTAGGTTTCGGATTAGGGTTAGGTTTATGGTTCGGGTTAGGGTTAGGGTTAGGGTTCGGGTTAGGATTCGGGTTCGGGTTAGCGTTAGGGTTCGGGTTAGGGTTAGGGTTAGGGTTCGGTTTAGGGTTAGGGTTGGGGTTAGGTTTAGGGGTTAGAGTTAGGGTTAGGGTTAGTGTTAGGGTTAGGGTTAGGGTTAGGGTTCGGGTTCGGGTTAGGGTTCTGGTTAGTGTTAGGGTTCGGGTTAGGGTTAGGTTTAGGGTTCGGGTTAGGGTTAGGGTTCGGGTTAGGGTTAGGGTTCGGGTTACGGTTAGGGTTAGGGCTCGGGTTCGGGTTCGGGTTAGGGTTAGGGTTAGGGTTCGGTTTATGGTTCGGGTTAGCGTACGGGTTAGGGTTCAGTTTAGGGTTCGGGTTAGGGTTCGGGTTAGGGTTAGGGTTAGTTTTCGGTTTAGGTTTCGGGTTAGGGTTCGGTTTAGGCTTCGGTTTAGGGTTCGGGTTAGGTTTCAGGTTAGGTTTAGGGTTAGGGTTCGGGTTAGGGTTCGGGTTAGGGTTCGGCTTAGGGTTAGGGTTAGGGTTCGCGTTCGGGTTAGGGTTAGGGTTCGGGTTAGGGTTAGGGTTAGGATTCGCGTTAGGGTTCGGGTACGGGTTAGGGTTAGTGTTAGGGTTCGGGTTAGGGTTAGGTTTTACGGTTAGGGTTAGGGTTAGGGTTAGGGTTCGGGTTCGGGTTAGGGTTCTGGTTAGTGTTAGGGTTCGGGTTAGGGTTAGGTTTAGGGTTCGGGTTAGGGTTAGGGTTCGGGTTAGGGTTAGGGTTCGGGTTACGGTTAGGGTTAGGGTTCGGGTTAGGGTTCGGGTTAGGGTTAGGGTTAGGGTTAGGGTTAGGGTTAGGGTTCGGGTTAGGGTTAGAGTTAGGGTTAGGTTTAGGGTTCGGGTTAGTTTTAGGGTTAGGGTTCGTGTTAGGGTTAGGGTTAGTGTTAGGTTTCGGGTTAGGGTTCTGGTTAGGGTTAGGGTTAGGATTTGGGTTATGGTTAGGGTTAGGGTTCGGGTTAGGGTTAGGGTTAGGGTTAGGGTTCGGGTTAGGGTTAGGGTTCAGGTTAGGCTTAGGGTTAGGTTTTGGGTTTGGTTAGGGTTAGGGTTCGGTTTCGGGTTCGGGTTGAGGTTAGGGATCGGGTTCGGGTTAGGGTTCGGGTTCGGGTTAGGGTTAGGGCTTAGTGTTCAGGTTAGTGTTAGGGTTAGGGTTCGGGTTAGGGTTCGGTTTAGGGTTAGGGTTGGGGTTAGGGTTTGGGGTTAGGGTTAGGGTTAGGTTCTCGATAGGGTAAGGGTTAGGTTTCGGGTTAGGGTTAGGGTTAGGGTTAGGGTTCGGGTTAGGGTTAGGGTTAGGATTAGGGTTAGGTTTAGGTTTAGGGTTCGTGTTAGGGTTAGGCTTAGGGTTAGTGTTCGTGTTAGGGTTAGGTTTTAGGGTTAGGGTTAGGGTTAGTGTTAGGGTTAGGGGTTAGGGTTAGGGTTAAGGTTAGGGTTCGGGTTAGGGTTTGGGTTAGGGCTAGGGTTAGGGTTCGGGTTAGGGTCAGGGTTCGGGTTAGGGTTCGGGTTTGGCTTAGGTTTCGGGTTCGCTTTAGGGTTATGGTTAGGTTTCGGGTTAGGGTTAGGGTTAGGGTTAGGGTTCGGGTAGGGTTAGGGTTAGGGTTCGGGTTAGGGTTCGGGTTCGGGTTCGAGTTAGGTTTAGGGTTCAGGTTCGGGTAAGGGTTCGGGTTATGTTAGGGTTAGGGGTTAGTGTTCAGGATAGGGTTAGGGTTAGGTTTCGGGTTAGGGTTCGGGTTAGGGTTAGGGTTAGGGTTCGGGTTAGGGTTAGGGTTAGGGTTAGGTTTAGGGTTCGGGTTACGGTTAAGGTTCTGGTTAGGGTTAGGGTTAGGGTTCGGGTTAGGTTTAGGATTAGGGTTCGGGTTAGGTTTAGGTTTCGGATTAGGGTTAGGTTTATGGTTCGGGTTAGGGTTAGGGTTAGGGTTCGGGTTAGGATTCGGGTTCGGGTTAGCGTTAGGGTTCGGGTTAGGGTTAGGGTTAGGGTTCGGTTTAGGGTTAGGGTTGGGGTTAGGTTTAGGGGTTAGAGTTAGGGTTAGGGTTAGTGTTAGGGTTAGGGTTAGGGTTAGGGTTCGGGTTCGGGTTAGGGTTCTGGTTAGTGTTAGGGTTCGGGTTAGGGTTAGGTTTAGGGTTCGGGTTAGGGTTAGGGTTCGGGTTAGGGTTAGGGTTCGGGTTACGGTTAGGGTTAGGGCTCGGGTTCGGGTTCGGGTTAGGGTTAGGGTTAGGGTTCGGTTTATGGTTCGGGTTAGCGTACGGGTTAGGGTTCAGTTTAGGGTTCGGGTTAGGGTTCGGGTTAGGGTTAGGGTTAGTTTTCGGTTTAGGTTTCGGGTTAGGGTTCGGTTTAGGCTTCGGTTTAGGGTTCGGGTTAGGTTTCAGGTTAGGTTTAGGGTTAGGGTTCGGGTTAGGGTTCGGGTTAGGGTTCGGCTTAGGGTTAGGGTTAGGGTTCGCGTTCGGGTTAGGGTTAGGGTTCGGGTTAGGGTTAGGGTTAGGATTCGCGTTAGGGTTCGGGTACGGGTTAGGGTTAGTGTTAGGGTTCGGGTTAGGGTTAGGTTTTACGGTTAGGGTTAGGGTTAGGGTTAGAGTTAGGGTTAGGTGTTAGGGTTAGGGTTAGGGTTAGGGTTAGGGTTAGAGTTCGGGTAGGGTTTGGGTTAGGGTTAGGGTTAGGTTTCGGATTATGGTCAGGGTTAGGGTTCGTGTTAGGGTCAGGGTTAGGGTTCGGGTTAGGGTTCGGGTTAGGGTTATGGTTCGGGTTAGGTTTAGGTTTCGGGTTAGGGTTCGGGTTAGGTTTAGTGTTCGGGTTCGGTTTAGCGTTAGGGTTAGGGTTCGGGTTAGGGTTAGTGTTAGGGTTAGGTTTAGGGTTAGGGTTCGGGTTCGGGTTAGGGTTAGGGTTAAGTTTCGGGTTAGGGTTAGGGTTAGGGTTCGGTTTAGGGTTCGGGTGAGGGTTCGGGTTAGGGTTAGGGTTATGGTTAGGGTTCGGGTTAGGGTTAGGGTTCGTGTTAGGGTTAGGGTTCGGGTTAGGGTTAGGTTTCGGGTTCAGGTTCGGGTAAGGGTTAAGGGTTAGGGTTCGGGTTAGGGTTAGGGTTAGGGTTCGGGTTAGGGTTAGGTTTAGGGTTAGGGTTCGGGTTAGGGTTAGGGTTAGGGTTAGGGTTCGGGTTAGGGTTAGGGTTCGGGTTAGGGTTCGGGTTAGGGTTAGGGTTCGCGTTAGGGTTAGGTTTAGGTTTCGGGTTAGGGTTCGGGTTAGGGTTCGGGTTAGGGTTAGGGTTCGGGTTCGGGTTCGGGTTAGGGTTAGGGTTCGGGTTAGGGTTAGGTTTAGGTTTCGGGTTAGGGTTCGGGTTAGGGTTCGGGTTAGGGTTAGGGTTCGGTTTCGGGTTATGGTTAGGGTTCGGGTTTGGTTTAGGGTTCGGGTTTGGGTTAGGGTTCGGATTAGGGTTAGGGTTAGGGTTCGGGTTAGGGTTAGAGTTCGGGTTCGGGTTCGGGTTCGGGTTAGGGTTCGGGTTACAGTTAGGGTTCGGGTTCGAGTTAGGGTTAGGGTTCGTGTTAGGGTTAGGGTTAGGGTTCGGGTTAGGGTTCGGTTTCGTGTTAGCGTTAGGGTTCGGGTTAGGGTTTGGGTTCGGGTAAGGGGTTAGGGCTCGGGTTCGGGTTAGGGTTAGGGTTAGGGTTCCGGTTAGGGTTAGGGTTATTGTTCGGGTTAGGATTAGGGTTAGTGTTAGTGTTAGGGTTCGGGTTAGGTTTCGGGTTAGGGTTAGGTTTAGGGTTCGGGTTAGGGTTAGGGTTAGGGTTCGGGTTAGGGTTCGGGTTCGGGTTAGCGTTAGGGTTCGGGTTAGGGTTAGGGTTAGGGTTCGGTTTAGGGTTAGGGTTCGGGTTAGGGTTCGGGTTAGGGTTAGGTTTCGGGTTAGGGTTAGGGTTCGGGTTACAGTTAGGGTTCGGGTTCGGGTTTGTGATAGGGTTCGAGTTCGGGTTAGGGTACGGGTTTGGGTTAGGGTTCGGGTTAGGGTTAGGTTTAGGGTTAGGGTTCGGTTTAGTGTTAGTGTTCGGGTTCGGGTTCGGGTTAGGGTTAGTGTTCGTGTTAGGGTTAGGGTTCAGGTTAGGGTTAGGGTTAGGGTTCGGGTTAGGGTTAGGGTTAGGGTTCGGGTTAGTGTTAGGGTTCGGGTTAGGGTTAGGGTTAGGGTTCGGGTTCGGGTACGGGTTCGGGTTAGGGTTAGGTTTCGGGTTAGGGTTAGGGTTACGGTTCGGGTTAGGGTTAGGGTTCGGGTTAGGATTAGGGTTAGGGTTCGTGTTAGGGTTAGGGTTAGGGTTCGGGTTCGGGTTTGGGTTAGGGATCGGGTTCGGGTTAGGGTTCAGGTTCGGGTTAGGTTTAGGGGTTAGTGTTCAGGTTAGTGTTAGGGTTAGGGTTCGGGTTAGGGTTCGGGTTAGGGTAAGGGTTAGGGTTCGGGTTAGGTTTAGGGTTAGGGTTAGGTTTAGGGTTCGGGTTAGGGTTAGGGTTAGGATTAGGGTTCGGTTAGAGGTTAGGGTTCGGGTTAGGTTTAGGGTTAGGGTTCGAGTTAGGGTTAGGGTTAGGGTTAGGGTTCGGTTTAGGGTTTGGGTTAGGGTTAGGGTTAGGTTTCGGGTTAGGGTTAGGGTTAGGGTTCGGGTTAGAGTTCGGGTTAGCGTTAGGGTTAGGATTCGGGTTAGGGTTAGGGTTAGGTTTAGGGTTAGGGTTCGGGTAAGGGTTAGGTTTAGGGTTCGGGTTCGGGATAGGTTTAGGGTTCGGGTTAGGGTTAGGGTTAGGGTTAGGGTTCGGGTTAGGGTTCGGGTTAGGGTTAGGGTTAGGATTTGGGTTAGGGTTAGGGTTAGGGTTCGGTTTAGGGTTAGGGTTCGGGTTAGGGTTAGGTTTAGGTTTCGGTTTAGGGTTAGTGCTAGGGATCGGGTTAGGGTTAGGGTTCGGGTTCGGTTTAGGGTTAGGGTTCGGGTTCGGTTTAGTGTTAGGGTTCGGGTTAGGATTAGGGTTCGGGTTCGGGTTAGGGTTAGGGTTAGGGTTCGGGTTCGGGTTAGGGTTAGGGGTTAGGGTTCGGGTTAGGGTTAGGGTTCGGGTTCGGGTTCGGGTTCTGGTTAGGGTTAGGATTCTGGTTAGGGTTAGGGTTCGGGTTAGGGTTAGGGTTCGGGTTAGACTTAGGGTTAGGGTTCGGGTTAGGGTTAGGGTTAGGGTTCGGGTTCGGGTTCGGGTTTAGGTTAGGGATCCGGTTCGGGTTACGGTTCGGGATCGGGTTAGGGTTAGGGCTTAGTGTTCAGGTTGGTGTTAGGGTTAGGTTTCGGGTTAGGGTTTGTGTTGGGTTAGGGATGGGGTTAGGGTTTGGGGTTAGGGTTAGGGTTAGGGTTAGGGTTAGGGTTAGGGTTAGGGTTCGGGTTAGGGTTAGGGTTAGGGTTAGGGTACGGGTTAGGGTTAGGGTTAGGATTTGGGTTAGGTTTAGGTTTAGGGTTCGGGTTAGGGTTAGGGTTAGGGTTCGGGTTAGGGTTAGGGTTAGGATTTGGGTTAGGGTTGGGTTTAGGGTTAGGGTTAGGGTTCGGGTTCGGGTTCGGGTTAGGGGTTAGGGTTCGTGTTAGGGTTAGGGTTAGGGTTAGGGTTAGGGTTAGGGTTCGGGTTAGGGTTAGGGTTAGGGTTCGGGTTAGGGTTAGGGTTAGTGTTAGGGTTCGGGTTAGGGTTCTGGTTAGGGTTAGGGTTAGGTTTTGGGTTAGGGTTAGGGTTCGGGTTAGGGTTAGGGTTAGTGTTAGGGTTCGGGTTAGGGTTAGGGTTCGGGTTAGGGTTAGGTTTAGGGTTCGGGTTCGGGTTAGGGTTAGGGTTCGGGTTAGGGTTAGGGTTCGGGTTAGGGTTAGGGTTAGGGTTCGGGTTCGGGTTCGGGTTCTGGTTAGGTTTAGGGTTCGGGTTAGGGTTAGGGTTCGGGTTAGGGTTAGGGTTCAGGTTAGGCTTAGGGTTAGGTTTTGGGTTAGAGTTAGGGTTAGGGTTCGGGTTCGGGTTCGGGTTGGGGTTAGGGATCGGGTTCGGGTTAGTGTTCGGGTTCGGGTTAGGGTTAGGTCTTAGTGTTCAGGTTAGTGTTAGGGTTAGGGTTCGGGTTAGGGTTCGGGTTAGGGTTAGGGTTGGGGTTAGGGTTGGGGTTAGGGTTAGGGTTAGGGTTAGCGATAGGGTAAGGGTTAGGTTTCGGGTTAGGGTTAGGGTTAGGGATAGGGTTAGGGTTCGGGTTAGGGTTAGGGTTAGGATTAGGGTTTGGTTTAGGTTTAGGGTTCGTGTTAGGGTTAGGGTTAGGGTTAGGGTTCGGGTTAGGGTTAGGTTTTAGGGTTAGGGTTAGGGTTAGTGTTAGGGTTAGGGGTTAGGGTTAGGGTTAGGGTTAGGGTTCGGGTTAGGGTTTGGGTTAGGGTTAGGGTTAGGGTTCGGGTTAGTGTCAGGGTTCGGGTTAGGATTCGGGTTTGGCTTAGGTTTCGGGTTCGCTTTAGGGTTATGGTTAGGTTTCGGGTGAGGGTTAGGGTTAGGGTTCGGGTAGGGTTAGGGTTAGGGTTCGGATTAGGGTTCGGGTTCGGGTTCGAGTTAGGTTTAGGGTTCAGGTTCGGGTAAGGGTTCAGGTTATGTTAGGGTTAGGGGTTAGTGTTAAGGATAGGGTTAGGGTTAGGGTTCGGGTTAGGGTTCGGGTTAGGGTTAGGGTTAGGGTTCGGGTTAGGGTTAGGGTTAGGGTTAGGGTTAGGGTTCGGGTTACGGTTAAGGTTCGGGTTAGGGTTAGGGTTAGGGTTCGGGTTAGGTTTAGGATTAGGGTTCGGGTTAGGTTTAGGTTTCGGATTAGGGTTAGGGTTAGGGTTCGGGTTAGGGTTAGGGTTAGGGTTCGGGTTAGGATTCGGGTTCGTTTTAGCGTTAGGGTTCGGGTTAGGGTTAGGGTTAGGGTTCGGTTTAGGGTTAGGGTTGGGGTTAGGTTTAGGGGTTAGAGTTAGGGTTAGGGTTAGTGTTAGGGTTAGGGTTAGGGTTAGGGTTCGGGTTCGGGTTAGGGTTCTGGTTAGTGTTAGGGTTCGGGTTAGGGTTAGGGTTAGGGTTCGGGTTAGGGTTAGGGTTCGGGTTAGGGTTAGGGTTCGGGTTACGGATAGGGTTAGGGCTCGGGTTCGGATTCGGGTTAGGGTTAGGGTTAGGGTTCGGTTTAGGGTTCGGGTTAGCGTTCGGGTTAGGGTTCGGTTTAGGGTTCGGTTTCGGGTTCGGGTTAGGTTTCAGGTTAGGGTTAGGTTTAGGGTTCGGGTTAGGGTTCGGGTTACGGTTCGGGTTAGTGTTAGGGTTCGGGTTCGGGTTAGGGTTAGGGTTCGGGTTAGGGTTAGGGTTAGGATTCGCGTTAGGGTTCGGGTACGGGTTAGGGTTAGGGTTAGGGTTCGGGTTAGGGTTAGGTTTTACGGTTAGGGTTAGGTTTAGGGTTAGAGTTAGGGTTAGGGGTTAGGGTTTGGGTTAGGGTTAGGTTTATGGTTAGGGTTCGGGTTAGGGTTTGGGTTAGGGTTAGGGTTAGGTTTCGGATTATGGTCAGGGTTAGGGTTCGGTTTAGGGTCAGGGTTAGGGTTCGGGTTAGGGTTCGGGTTAGGGTTATGGTTCGGGTTAGGTTTAGGTTTCGGGTTAGGGTTCGGGTTAGGTTTAGTGTTCGGGTTCGGTTTAGCGTTAGGTTTAGGGTTCGGGTTAGTGTTAGTGTTAGGATTAGGTTTAGGGTTAGGGTTCGTGTTAGGGTTAGGGTTAGGGTTAGGTTTCGGGTTAGGGTTAGGGTTACGGTTCGGTTTAGGGTTCGGGTGAGGGTTCGGGTTAGGGTTAGGGTTATGGTTAGGGTTCGGGTTAGGGTTAGGGTTCGTGTTAGGGTTAGGGTTCGGGTTAGGGTTAGGGTTCGGGTTCAGGTTCGGGTAAGGGTTAAGGGTTAGGGTTCCGGTTAGGATTAGGGTTAGGGTTCGGTTTAGGGTTAGGTTTAGGGTTAGGGTTCGGGTTAGGGTTAGGGTTAGGGTTAGGGTTCGGGTTAGGGTTAGGGTTAGGTTTAGGGTTCGGGTTAGGTTTAGGGTTCGCGTTAGGGTTAGGTTTAGGTTTCGGGTTAGGGTTCGGGTTAGGGTTCGGGTTAGGGTTAGGGTTCGGGTTCGGGTTACGGTTAGGGATCGGGTTAGGGTTAGGTTTAGGTTTCGGGTTAGGGATCGGGTTAGGGTTTGGGTTAGGGTTAGGGTTCGGTTTCGGGTTAGGGTTAGGGTTAGGGTTCGTGTTAGGGTTAGGGTTACGGTTCGGGTTGGGTTCGGGTTAGGGTTCGGGTTAGGGTTCGGGTTCGGGTTAGCGTTAGGGTTCGGTTTAGGGTTAGCTTTCGGGTAAGGGGTTAGGGCTCGGGTTCGGGTTAGGGTTAGGGTTAGGGTTCGTTTAGGGTTAGGGTTAGTGTTCGGGTTAGGATTAGGGTTAGTGTTAGTGTTAGGGTTCGGGTTAGGTTTCGGGTTAGGGTTAGGTTTAGGGTTCGGGTTAGGGTTAGGGTTAGGGTTCGGGTTAGGGTTCGGGTTCGGGTTAGCGTTAGGGTTCGGGTTAGGGTTAGGGTTAGGGTTCGGTTTAGGGTTAGGGTTGGGGATAGGGTTAGGGGTTAGAGTTAGGGTTAGTGTTAGGGTTAGGGTTAGGGTTAGGGTTCGGTTTCGGGTTAGGGTTCGAGTTAGGGTTAGGGTTCAGGTAGGGTTAGGGTTAGGGTTCGGGTTAGGTTTAGGGTTCGGGTTAGGTTTAGGATTCGGGTTACAGTTAGGGTTCGGGTTCGGGTTAGTGATAGGGTTCGATTTCGGGTTAGGGTTCGGGTTTGGGTTAGGGTTCGGGTTAGGGTTAGGTTTAGGGTTAGGGTTCGGGTTAGTGTTAGTGTTCGGGTTCGGGTTCGGGTTAGGGTTAGTGTTCGTGTTAGGGTTAGGGTTCAGGTTAGGTTTAGGGTTAGGGTTAGGATTCTGGTTAGGGTTAGGGTTCGGGTTAGGGTTAGGGTTCGGGTTAGGCTTAGGGTTAGGGTTCGGGTTAGGGTTAGGGTTAGGGTTAGGGTTAGGGTACGGGTTAGGTTTAGGGTTAGGATTAGGGTTAGGTTTAGGTTTAGGGTTCGGGTTAGGGTTAGGGTTAGCGTTCGGGTTAGGGTTAGGGTTAGGATTTGGGTTAGGGTTCGGTTTAGGGTTAGGGTTACGGTTCGGGTTCGGGTTCGGGTTCGGGTTAGGGGTTAGGGTTCGTGTTAGGGTTAGGGTTAGGGTTCGGGTTAGGGTTAGGGTTAGGGTTAGGGTTCGGGTTAGGGTTAGGGTTAGGGTTCGGGTTAGGGTTAGGGTTAGTGTTAGGGTTCGGGTTAGGGTTCTGGTTAGGGTTAGGGTTAGGATTTGGGTTAGGGTTAGGGTTAGGGTTCGGGTTAGGGTTAGGGTTAGGGTTAGGGTTCGGGTTAGGGTTAGGGTTCGGGTTAGGGTTAGGTTTAGGGTTCGGGTTAGGGTTAGGGTTAGGGTTCGGGTTAGGGTTAGGGTTCGGGTTAGGGTTAGGGTTAGGGTTCGGGTTCGGGTTCGGGTTCTGGTTAGGTTTAGGGTTCGGGTTAGGGTTAGGGTTCGGGTTAGGGTTAGGGTTCAGGTTAGGCTTAGGGTTAGGTTTTGGGTTAGGGTTAGGGTTAGGGTTCGGGTTCGGGTTTGGGTTGGGGTTAGGGATCGGGTTCGGGTTAGGGTTCGGGTTCGGGTTAGGGTTACGGCTTAGTGTTCAGGTTAGTGTTTGGTTAGGGTTCGGGTTAGGGTTCGGATTAGGGTTAGGGTTGGGGTTAGGGTTAGGGTTAGGGTTAGGGTTAGGGTTAGGGTTCGGGTTAGGGTTCGGGTTCGGGTTAGCGTTAGGGTTCGGTTTAGGGTTAGGGTTCGGGTAAGGGGTTAGGGCTCGGGTTCTGGTTAGGGTTAGGGTTAGGGTTCGTTTAGGGTTAGGGTTAGTGTTCGGGTTAGGATTAGGGTTAGTGTTAGTGTTAGGGTTCGGGTTAGGTTTCGGGTTAGGGTTAGGTTTAGGGTTCGGGTTAGGGTTAGGGTTAGGGTTCGGGTTAGGGTTCGGGTGCGGGTTAGCGTTAGGGTTCGGGTTAGGGTTAGGGTTAGGGTTCGGGTTAGGGTTCGGGTTGGGGTTAGGGTTAGGGGTTAGAGTTAGGGTTAGTGTTAGGGTTAGGGTTAGGGTTCGGGTTCGGGTTAGGGTTCGGGTTAGGGTTAGGGTTCAGGTTAGGGTTAGGGTTAGGGTTCGGGTTACGGTTAGGGTTCGGGTTAGGGTTAGGATTCGGGTTACAGTTAGGGTTCGGGTTCGGGTTAGTGATAGGGTTCGAGTTCGGGTTAGGGTTCGGGTTTGGGTTAGGGTTCGGGTTAGGGTTAGGTTTAGGGTTAGGGTTCGGATTAGTGTTAGTGTTCGGGTTCGGGTTCGGGTTAGGGTTAGTGTTCGTGTTAGGGTTAGGGTTCAGGTTAGGTTTAGGGTTAGGGTTCGGGTTCGGGTTAGGGTTAGTGTTCGTGTTAGGGTTAGGGTTCAGGTTAGGTTTAGGGTTAGGGTTAGGATTCTGGTTAGGGTTAGGGTTCGGGTTAGGGTTAGGGTTCGGGTTAGGCTTAGGGTTAGGGTTCGGGTTAGGGTTAGGGTTAGGGTTCGGGTTCGGGTTCGGGTTTGGGTTAGGAATCGGGTTCGGGTTAGTGTTCGGGATCGGGTTAGGGTTAGGGCTTAGTGTTCAGGTTAGTGTTAGGGTTTGGTTTCGGGTTAGGGTTCGTGTTGGGTTAGGGTTGGGGTTAGGGTTTGGGGTTAGGGTTAGGGTTAGGGTTAGGGTTAGGGTTATGGTTCGGGTTAGGGTTAGGGTTAGGGTTAGGGTTAGGGTACGGGTTAGGTTTAGGGTTAGGATTAGGGTTAGGTTTAGGTTTAGGGTTTGGGTTAGGGTTAGGGTTAGCGTTCGGGTTAGGGTTAGGGTTAGGATTTGGGTTAGGGTTCGGTTTAGGGTTAGGGTTAGGGTTCGGGTTCGGGTTCGGGTTAGGGGTTAGGGTTCGTGTTAGGGTTAGGGTTAGGGTTCGGGTTAGGGTTAGGGTTAGGGTTAGGGTTCGGGTTAGGGTTAGGGTTAGGGTTCGGGTTAGGGTTAGGGTTAGTGTTAGGGTTCGGGTTAGGGTTCTGGTTAGGGTTAGGGTTAGGATTTGGGTTAGGGTTAGGTTTAGGGTTCGGGGTAGGGTTAGGGTTAGGGTTAGGGTTCGGGTTAGGGTTAGGGTTCGGGTTAGGGTTAGGTTTAGGTTTCGGGTTAGGGTTAGGGTTAGGGTTCGGGTTAGGGTTAGGGTTCGGGTTAGGGTTAGGGTTAGGGTTCGGGTTCGGGTTCGGGTTCTGGTTAGGTTTAGGGTTCGGGTTAGGGTTAGGGTTCGGGTTAGGGTTAGGGTTCAGGTTAGGCTTAGGGTTAGGTTTTGGGTTAGGGTTAGGGTTCGGTTTCGGGTTCGGGTTGGGGTTAGGGATCGGGTTCGGGTTACGGTTCGGGTTCGGGTGAGGGTTAGGGTTTGTGTTCAGGTTAGTGTTTGGTTAGGGTTCGGGTTAGGGTTCGGATTAGGGTTAGGGTTGGGGTTAGGGTTTGGGGTTAGTGTTAGGGTTAGGGTTAGCGATAGGGTAAGGGTTAGGTTTCGGGTTAGGGTTAGGGTTAGGGTTAGGGTTAGGGTTCGGGTTAGGGTTAGGGTTAGGATTAGGGTTAGGATTCGGGTTACAGTTAGGGTTCGGGTTCGGGTTAGTGATAGGGTTCGAGTTCGGGTTAGGGTTCGGGTTTGGGTTAGGGTTCGGGTTAGGGTTAGGTTTAGGGTTAGGTTTCGGATTAGTGTTAGTGTTCGGGTTCGGGTTAGGGTTAGTGTTCGTGTTAGGGTTAGGGTTCAGGTTAGGTTTAGGGTTAGGGTTCGGGTTCGGGTTAGGGTTAGTGTTCCTGTTAGGGTTAGGGTTCAGGTTAGGTTTAGGGTTAGGGTTAGGATTCTGGTTAGGGTTAGGGTTCGGGTTAGGGTTAGGGTTCGGGTTAGGCTTAGGGTTAGGGTTCGGGTTAGGGTTAGGGTTAGGGTTCGGGTTCGGGTTCGGGTTTGGGTTAGGAATCGGGTTCGGGTTAGGGTTCGGGATCGGGTTAGGGTTAGGGCTTAGTGTTCAGGTTAGTGTTAGGGTTTGGTTTCGGGTTAGGGTTCGTGTTGGGTTAGGGTTGGGGTTAGGGTTTGGGGTTAGGGTTAGGGTTAGGGTTAGGGTTAGGGTTATGGTTCGGGTTAGGGTTAGGGTTAGGGTTAGGGTTAGGGTACGGGTTAGGTTTAGGGTTAGGATTAGGGTTAGGTTTAGGTTTAGGGTTCGGGTTAGGGTTAGGGTTAGCGTTCGGGTTAGGGTTAGGGTTAGGATTTGGGTTAGGGTTCGGTTTAGGGTTAGGGTTAGGGTTCGGGTTCGGGTTCGGGTTAGGGGTTAGGGTTCGTGTTAGGGTTAGGGTTAGGGTTCGGGTTAGGGTTAGGGTTAGGTTTAGGGTTCGGGTTAGGTTTAGGGTTAGGGTTCGGGTTAGTGTTAGGGTTAGTGTTAGGGTTCGGGTTAGGGTTCTGGTTAGGGTAAGGGTTAGGATTTGGGTTAGGGTTAGGGTTAGGGTTCGGGGTAGGGTTAGGGTTAGGGTTAGGGTTCGGGTTAGGGTTAGGGTTCGGGTTAGGGTTAGGTTTAGGTTTCGGGTTAGGGTTAGGGTTAGGGTTCGGGTTAGTGTTAGGGTTCGGGTTAGGGTTAGGGTTAGGGTTCGGGTTCGGGTTCGGGTTCTGGTTAGGTTTAGGGTTCGGGTTAGGGTTAGGGTTC
>JAVLSZ010000106.1:117500-175000 GCA_032313775.1 Urocyon cinereoargenteus | reverse complement strand
GTTAGGGTTAGGTTTAGGGTTCGGGTTAGGGTTAGGGTTCGCGTTAGGGTTAGGTTTAGGTTTCGGGTTAGGGTTCGGGTTAGGGTTCGGGTTAGGGTTAGGGTTCGGGTTCGGGTTAGGGTTAGGGTTCGGGTTAGGGTTAGGGTTCGGTTTCGGGTTCGGTTTAGGGTTCGGGTTTGGGTTAGGGTTCGGGATAGGGTTAGGGTTAGGGTTCGGGTTAGGTTTAGAGTTCGGGTTCGGGTTCGGGTTAGGGTTAGGGTTCGGGTTAGGGTTAGGGTTCGGGTTAGGGTTAGGTTTAGGGTTCGGGTTAGGGTTAGGGTTAGGGTTCGGGTTAGGGTTAGGGTTCGGGTTAGGGTTAGGGTTAGGGTTCGGGTTCGGGTTCGGGTTCTGGTTAGGTTTAGGGTTCGGGTTAGGGTTAGGGTTCGGGTTAGGGTTAGGGTTCAGGTTAGGCTTAGGGTTAGGTTTTGGGTTAGGGTTAGGGTTAGGGTTCGGGTTCGGGTTCGGGTTGGGGTTAGGGATCGGGTTCGGGTTAGGGTTCGGGTTCGGGTTAGGGTTACGGCTTAGTGTTCAGGATAGTGTTTGGTTAGGGTTCGGGTTAGGGTTCGGATTAGGGTTAGGGTTGGGGTTAGGGTTAGGGTTAGGGTTAGGGTTAGGTTTAGGGTTAGGGTTCGGGTTAGGGTTCGGGTTCGGGTTAGCGTTAGGGTTCGGTTTAGGGTTAGGGTTCGGGTAAGGGGTTAGGGCTCGGGTTCGGGTTAGGGTTAGGGTTAGGGTTCGTTTAGGGTTAGGGTTAGTGTTCGGGTTAGGATTAGTGTTAGTGTTAGTGTTAGGGTTCGGGTTAGGTTTCGGGTTAGGTTTAGGTTTAGGGTTCGGTTTAGGGTTAGGGTTAGGGTTCGGGTTAGGGTTCGGGTGCGGGTTAGCGTTAGGGTTCGGGTTAGGGTTAGGGTTAGGGTTCGGGTTAGGGTTCGGGTTGGGGTTAGGTTTAGGGGTTAGAGTTAGTGTTAGTGTTAGGGTTAGGGTTAGGGTTAGGGTTCGGGTTCGGGTTAGGGTTCGGGTTAGGGTTAGGGTTCAGGTTAGGGTTAGGGTTAGGGTTCGGGTTAGGGTTAGGGTTCGGGTTAGGGTTAGGATTCGGGTTACAGTTAGGGTTCGGGTTCGGGTTAGTGATAGGGTTCGAGTTCGGGTTAGGGTTCGGGTTTGGGTTAGGGTTCGGGTTAGGGTTAGGTTTAGGGTTAGGGTTCGGATTAGTGTTAGTGTTCGGGTTCGGGTTCGGGTTAGGGTTAGTGTTCGTGTTAGGGTTAGGGTTCAGGTTAGGTTTAGGGTTAGGGTTCGGGTTCGTGTTAGGGTTAGTGTTCGTGTTAGGGTTAGGGTTCAGGTTAGGTTTAGGGTTAGGGTTAGGATTCTGGTTAGGGTTAGGGTTCGGGTTAGGGTTAGGGTTCGGGTTAGGCTTAGGGTTAGGGTTCGGGTTAGGGTTAGGGTTAGGGTTCGGGTTCGGGTTCGGGTTTGGGTTAGGAATCGGGTTCGGGTTAGGGTTCGGGATCGGGTTAGGGTTAGGGCTTAGTGTTCAGGTTAGTGTTAGGGTTTGGTTTCGGGTTAGGGTTCGTGTTGGGTTAGGGTTGGGGTTAGGGTTTGGGGTTAGGGTTAGGGTTAGGGTTAGGGTTAGGGTTAGGGTTATGGTTCGGGTTCGGGTTAGGGTTAGGGTTAGGGTACGGGTTAGGTTTAGGGTTAGGATTAGGGTTAGGTATAGGTTTAGGGTTCGGGTTAGGGTTAGGGTTAGCGTTCGGGTTAGGGTTAGGGTTAGGATTTGGGTTAGGGTTCGGTTTAGGGTTAGGGTTAGGGTTCGGGTTCGGGTTCGGGTTAGGGGTTAGGGTTCGTGTTAGGGTTAGGGTTAGGGTTCGGGTTAGGATTAGGGTTAGGGTTAGGGTTCGGGTTAGGGTTAGGGTTAGGGTTCGGGTTAGGGTTAGGGTTAGTGTTAGGGTTCGGGTTAGGGTTCTGGTTAGGGTTAGGTTTAGGATTTGGGTTAGGGTTAGGGTTAGGGTTCGGGGTAGGGTTAGTGTTAGGGTTAGGGTTCGGGTTAGGGTTAGGTTTCGGGTTAGGGTTAGGTTTAGGTTTCGGGTTAGGGTTAGGGTTAGGGTTCGGGTTAGGGTTAGGGTTCGGTTTAGGGTTAGGGTTAGGGTTCGGGTTCGGGTTCGGGTTCTGGTTAGGTTTAGGGTTCGGGTTAGGGTTAGGGTTCGGGTTAGGGTTAGGGTTCAGGTTAGGCTTAGGGTTAGGTTTTGGGTTAGGGTTAGGGTTAGGGTTCGGGTTCGGGTTCGGGTTGGGGTTAGGGATCGGGTTCGGGTTACGGTTCGGGTTCGGGTTAGGGTTAGGGTTTGTGTTCAGGTTAGTGTTTGGTTAGGTTTCGGGTTAGGGTTCGGATTAGGGTTAGGGTTGGGGTTAGGGTTTGGGGTTAGGGTTAGGGTTAGGGTTAGCGATAGGGTAAGGGTTAGGTTTCGGGTTAGGGTTAGGGTTAGGGTTAGGGTTAGGGTTCGGGTTAGGGTTAGGTTTAGGATTAGGGTTAGGTTTAGGTTTAGGGTTCGTGTTAGGGTTAGGGTTAGGGTTAGGGTTCGGGTTAGGGTTAGGTTTTAGGGTTAGGGTTAGGGTTAGTGTTAGGTTTAGGGGTTAGGGTTAGGGTTGGGTTAGGGTTCGGGTTAGGGTTAGGTTTTAGGGTTAGGGTTAGGGTTAGTGTTAGGTTTAGGGGTTAGGGTTAGGGTTAGGGTTAGGGTTCGGGTTAGGGTTTGGGTTAGGGTTAGGGTTAGGGCTCGGTTAGGGTCAGGGTTCGGGTTAGGGTTCGGGTTTGGCTTAGGTTTCGGTTTCGCTTTAGGGTTATGGTTAGGTTTCGGGTTAGGGTTAGGGTTCGGGTAGGGTTAGGGTTCGGGTTAGGTTTAGGTTTCGGATTAGGGTTAGGGTTAGGGTTCGGGTTAGGGTTAGGGTTAGGGTTCGGGTTAGGATTCGGGTTCGGGTTAGCGTTAGGTTTCGGGTTAGGGTTAGGGTTAGGGTTCGGTTTAGGGTTAGGGTTGGGGTTAGGTTTAGGGGTTAGAGTTAGGGTTAGGGTTAGTGTTAGGGTTAGGGTTAGGGTTAGGGTTCGGGTTCGGGTTAGGGTTCTGGTTAGTGTTAGGGTTCGGGTAAGGGTTAGGGTTAGGGTTCGGGTTAGGGTTAGGGTTCGGGTTAGGGTTAGGGTTCGGGTTACGGTTAGGGTTAGGGCTCGGGTTCGGTTTCGGGTTAGGGTTAGGGTTAGGGTTCGGTTTAGGGTTCGGGTTAGCGTTCGGGTTAGGGTTCGGTTTAGGGTTCGGGTTAGGGTTCGGGTTAGGGTTAGGGTTAGTTTTCGGTTTAGGTTTCGGGTTAGGGTTCGGTTTAGGGTTCGGTTTCGGGTTCGGGTTATGTTTCAGGTTAGGGTTAGGGTTAGGGTTCGGGTTAGGGTTCGGGTTAGGGTTCGGGTTAGGGTTAGGGTTCGGGTTCGGTTTAGGGTTAGGGTTCGGGTTAGGGTTAGGGTTAGGATTCGCGTTAGGTTTCGGGTACGGGTTAGGGTTAGGGTTAGGGTTCGGGTTAGGGTTAGGTTTTAGGGTTAGGGTTAGGGTTAGGGTTAGAGTTAGGGTTAGGGGTTAGGGTTAGGGTTAGGGTTAGGTTTAGGGTTAGGGTTCGGGTTAGGGTTTGGGTTAGGGTTAGCGTTAGGTTTCGGATTATGGTCAGGGTTAGGGTTCGGGTTAGGGTCAGGGTTAGGGTTCGGGTTAGGGTTCGGGTTACGGTTATGGTTCGGGTTAGGTTTAGGTTTCGGGTTAGGGTTCGGGTTAGGGTTAGGTTTAGGGTTAGGGTTCGGGTTAGGGTTAGGGTTAGGGTTAGGTTTCGGGTTAGGGTAAGGTTTAGGGTTCGGTTTAGGGTTCGGGTGAGGGTTCGGGTTAGGGTTAGGGTTATGGTTAGGGTTCGGGTTAGGGTTAGGGTTCGTGTTAGGGTTAGGGTTCGGGTTAGGGTTCGGGTTCGGGTTAGCGTTAGGGTTCGGGTTAGGGTTAGGGTTCGGGTAAGGGGTTAGGGCTCGGGTTCGGGTTAGGGTTAGGGTTAGGGTTCGGTTAGTGTTAGGGTTAGTGTTCGGGTTAGGATTAGGGTTAGTGTTAGTGTTAGGGTTCGGGTTAGGTTTCGCGTTAGGGTTAGGTTTAGGGTTCGGGTTAGGGTTAGGGTTAGGGTTCGGGTTAGGGTTCGGGTTCGGGTTAGCGTTAGGGTTCGGGTTAGGGTTAGGGTTAGGGTTCGGTTTAGGGTTAGGGTTGGGGTTAGGGTTAGGGGTTAGAGTTAGGGTTAGTGTTAGGGTTAGGGTTAGGGTTAGTGTTCAGGTTCGGGTTAGGGTTCGGGTTAGGGTTAGGGTTCGGGTTAGGGTTAGGGTTAGGGTTCGGGTTAGGGTTAGGGTTCGGGTTAGGGTTAGGGTTCGGGTTACAGTTAGGGTTCGGGTTCGGGTTAGTGATAGGGTTCGAGTTCGGGTTAGGGTTCGGGTTTGGGTTAGGGTTCGGGTTAGGGTTAGGTTTAGGGTTAGGGTTCGGGTTAGTGTTAGTGTTCGGGTTCGGGTTCGGGTTAGGGTTAGTGTTCGTGTTAGGGTTAGGGTTCAGGTTAGGTTTAGGGTTAGGGTTCGGGTTCGGGTTAGGGTTAGTGTTCGTGTTAGGGTTAGGGTTCAGGTTAGGTTTAGGGTTAGGGTTAGGATTCTGGTTAGGGTTAGGGTTCGGGTTAAGGTTAGGGTTCGGGTTAGGCTTAGGGTTAGGGTTCGGGTTAGGGTTAGGGTTAGGGTTCGGGTTCGGGTTCGGGTTTGGGTTAGGGATCGGGTTCGGGTTAGGGTTCGGGATCGGGTTAGGGTTAGGGCTTAGTGTTCAGGTTAGTGTTAGGGTTAGGTTTCGGGTTAGGGTTCGTGTTGGGTTAGGGTTGGGGTTAGGGTTTGGGGTTAGGGATAGGGTTAGGGTTAGGGTTAGGGTTATGGTTCGGGTTAGGGTTAGGGTTAGGGTTAGGGTTAGGGTACGGGTTAGGGTTAGGGTTAGGATTAGGGTTAGGTTTAGGTTTAGGGTTCGGGTTAGGGTTAGGGTTAGCGTTCGGGTTAGGGTTAGGGTTAGGATTTGGGTTAGGGTTCGGTTTAGGGTTAGGGTTAGGGTTCGGGTTCGGGTTCGGGTTAGGGGTTAGGGTTCGTGTTAGGGTTCGGGTTAGGGTTAGGGTTAGGGTTAGAGTTCGGGTTAGGGTTAGGGTTAGGGTTCGGGTTCGGGTTAGGGTTAGTGTTAGGGTTGGGGTTAGGGTTCTGGTTAGGGTTAGGGTTAGGATTTGGGTTAGGGTTAGGGTTAGGGTTCGGGTTAGGGTTAGGGTTAGGGTTAGGGTTCGGGTTAGGGTTAGGGTTCGGGTTAGGGTTAGGTTTAGGGTTCGGGTTAGGGTTAGGGTTAGGGTTCGGGTTAGGGTTAGGGTTAGGGTTAGGGTTCGGTTTAGGGTTCGGGTGAGGGTTCGGGTTAGGTTTAGGGTTATGGTTAGGGTTCGGGTTAGGGTTAGGGTTCGTGTTAGGGTTAGGGTTCGGGTTAGGGTTAGGGTTCGGGTTCAGGTTCGGGTAAGGTTTAAGGGTTAGGGTTCCGGTTAGGATTAGGGTTAGGGTTCGGGTTAGGGTTAGGTTTAGGGTTAGGGTTCGGGTTAGGGTTAGGGTTAGGGTTAGGGTTAGGGTTCGGGTTAGGGTTAGGGTTAGGTTTAGGGTTCGGGTTAGGGTTAGGGTTCGCGTTAGGGTTAGGTTTATGTTTCGGGTTAGGGTTCGGGTTAGGGTTCGGGTTAGGGTTAGGGTTCGGGTTCGGGTTAGGGTTAGGGTTCGGGTTAGGGTTAGGGTTCGGGTTCGGGTTCGGTTTAGGGTTCGGGTTTGTGTTAGGGTTCGGGTTAGGGTTAGGGTTAGGGTTCGGCTTAGGTTTAGAGTTCGGGTTCGGGTTCGGGTTAGGGTTAGGGTTCGGGTTCGGGTTCGGGTTCGGGTTCGGGTTAGCGTTAGGGTTCGGGTTAGGGTTAGGGTTCGGGTAAGGGGTTAGGGCTCGGGTTCGGGTTAGGGTTAGGGTTAGGGTTCGGTTAGGGTTAGGTTTAGTGTTCGGGTTAGGATTAGGGTTAGTGTTAGTGTTAGGGTTCGGGTTAGGTTTCGCGTTAGGGTTAGGTTTAGGGTTCGGGTTAGGGTTAGGGTTAGGGTTCGGGTTAGGGTTCGGGTTCGGGTTAGCGTTAGGGTTCGGGTTCGGGTTAGGGTTAGGGTTCGGTTTAGGGTTAGGGTTGGGGTTAGCGTTAGGGGTTAGAGTTAGGGTTAGTGTTAGGGTTAGGGTTAGGTTTAGGGTTCAGGTTCGGGTTAGGGTTCGGGTTAGGGTTAGGGTTCGGGTTAGGGTTAGGGTTAGGGTTCGGGTTAGGGTTAGGGTTCGGGTTAGGGTTAGGGTTCGGGTTACAGTTAGGGTTCGGGTTCGGGTTAGTGATAGGGTTCGAGTTCGGGTTAGGGTTCGGGTTTGGGTTAGGGTTCGGGTTAGGGTTAGGTTTAGGGTTAGGGTTCGGGTTAGTGTTAGTGTTCGGGTTCGGGTTCGGGTTAGGGTTAGTGTTCGTGTTAGGGTTAGGTTTCAGGTTAGGTTTAGGGTTAGGGTTCGGGTTCGGGTTAGGGTTAGTGTTCGTGTTAGGGTTAGGGTTCAGGTTAGGTTTAGGGTTAGGGTTAGGATTCTGGTTAGGGTTAGGGTTCGGGTTAGGGTTAGGGTTCGGGTTAGGCTTAGGGTTAGGGTTCGGGTTAGGGTTAGGGTTAGGGTTCGGGTTCGGGTTCGGGTTTGGGTTAGGGATCGGGTTCGGGTTAGGGTTCGGGATCGGGTTAGGGTTAGGGCTTAGTGTTCAGGTTAGTGTTAGGGTTAGGTTTCGGGTTAGGGTTCGTGTTGGGTTAGGGTTGGGGTTAGGGTTTGCGGTTAGGGATAGGGTTAGGTTTAGGGTTAGGGTTATGGTTCGGGTTAGGGTTAGGGTTAGGTTTAGGGTTAGGGTACGGGTTAGAGTTTTGGTTAGGATTAGGGTTAGGTTTAGGTTTAGGGTTCGGGTTAGGGTTAGGGTTAGCGTTCGGGTTAGGGTTAGGGTTAGGATTTGGGTTAGGGTTCAGGTTAGGCTTAGGGTTAGGTTTTGGGTTAGGGTTAGGGTTAGGGTTCGGGTTCGGGTTCGGGTTGGGGTTAGGGATCGGGTTCGGGTTAGGGTTCGGGTTCGGGTTAGGGTTAGGGCTTAGTGTTCAGGTTAGTGTTAGGGTTAGGGTTCGTTTTAGGGTTGGGGTTAGGGTTAGGGTTGGGGTTAGGGTTTGGGGTTAGGGTTAGGGTTAGGGTTAGCGATAGGGTAAGGGTTAGGTTTCGGGTTAGGGTTAGGGTTAGGGTTAGGGTTAGGGTTCGGGTTAGGGTTAGGGTTAGGATTAGGGTTAGTTTTAGGTTTAGGGTTCGTGTTAGGGTTAGGGTTAGGGTTAGGGTTCGGGTTAGGGTTAGGTTTTAGGGTTAGGGTTAGGGTTAGTGTTAGGGTTAGGGGTTAGGGTTAGGTTTAGGGTTAGGGTTCGGGTTAGGGTTTGGTTTAGGGTTAGAGTTAGGGTTCGGGTTAGGGTCAGGGTTCGGGTTAGGGTTCGGGTTTGGCTTAGGTTTCGGTTTCGCTTTAGGGTTATGGTTAGGTTTCGGGTTAGGGTTAGGGTTAGGGTTCGGGTAGGGTTAGGGTTAGGGTTCGGGTTAGGGTTCGGGTTCGGTTTCGAGTTAGGTTTAGGGTTCAGGTTCGGGTAAGGGTTCGGGTTATGTTAGGGTTAGGGGTTAGTGTTCAGGATAGGGTTAGGGTTAGGGTTCGGGTTAGGGTTCGGGTTAGGGTTAGGGTTAGGTTTCGGGTTAGGGTTAGGGTTAGGGTTAGGTTTAGGGTTCGGGTTACGGTTAAGGTTCGGGTTAGGGTTAGGGTTAGGGTTCGGGTTAGGTTTAGGATTAGGGTTTGGGTTAGGTTTAGGTTTCGGATTAGGGTTAGGGTTAGGGTTCGGGTTAGGGTTAGGGTTAGGGTTCGGGTTAGGATTCGGGTTCGGGTTAGCGTTAGGGTTCGGGTTAGGTTTAGAGTTAGGGTTCGGTTTAGGGTTAGGGTTGGGGTTAGTTTTAGGGGTTAGAGTTAGGGTTAGGGTTAGTGTTAGGGTTAGGATTAGGGTTAGGGTTAGGGTTCGGGTTAGAGTTCGGGTTAGCGTTAGGGTTAGGGTTCGGTTTAGGGTTCGGTTTAGGGTTCGGGTTAGGGTTAGAGTTCGGGTTAGCGTTAAGGTTAGGGTTCGGGTTAGGGTTCGGGTTCAGGTTAGGGTTCGGGTTCGGGTTAGGGTTAGTGTTAGGTTTCGGTTAGGGTTAGGGTTAGGGTTAGGGTTCGGGTTAGGGTTCGGGTTCGGGTAAGGGTTAGGGTTAGGTTAAGGATTAGGGTTCGGGTTAGGGTTAGGGTTAGGGTAAGGGTTAGGGTTCGGGTTAGGTTTAGGGTTATGGTTAGGGTTAGGTTTCGGGTTAGGGTTAGGGGTTAGGGTTTGGGTTAAGGTTAGGGTTAGGGTTAGGGTTCGGGGTAGGGTTTGGGTTAGGGTTAGGGTTAGGTTTCGGGTTAGTGTCAGGGTTAGTGTTCGGGTTAGGGTTAGGGTTAGGGTTCGGGTTAGGGTTCGGGTTAGGTTTAGGTTTCGGGATAGGTTTAGGGTTAGGGTTCGTGTCAGGGTTAGGGTTAAGATTCACGTTAGGGTTCGGGTTCGGGTTAGGGTTAGATTTAGGGTTCGGGTTAGGGATAGGTTTTAGGGTTAGGGTTAGGGTTAGGTTTAGAGTTAGGGTTAGGGGTTAGGGTAAGGGTTAGGGCTAGGGTTAGGGTTAGGGATCGGGTTAGGTTATGGGTTAGGGTTAGGGTTAGGGTTCGGGTTAGTGTAAGGGTTAGGGTTAGGGTTAGGGTCAGTGTTAGGGTTCGGGTTAGGGTTCGGGTTAGGGTTAGGGTTCGGGTTAGGTTTAGGTTTCGCGTTAGGGTTCGGGTTCGGTTTAGGGTTCGGGTTCGGTTTACCGTTAGGTTTAGGTTTCGGGTTAGGGTTAGGGTTAGGGTTAGGTTTAGGGTTAGGGTTCGGGTTAGGGTTAGGTTTAGGGTTAGGGTTCGGGTTAGCGTTAGGGTTAGGGTTCGGGTTAAGTAGGTTTCGGGTTAGGGTTAGGGTTAGGTTTAGGGTTAGGGTTCGGATAAGGGTTAGGTTTAGGGTTCGGGTTCGGGATAGGTTTAGGGTTCGGGTTAGGGTTAGGGTTAGGGTTAGGGTTCGGGTTAGGGTTCGGGTTAGGGTTAGGGTTAGGATTTGGGTTAGGGTTAGTGTTAGGGTTCGGGTTAGGGTTAGGGTTCGGGTTAGGGTTAGGTTTAGGTTTCGGGTTAGGGTTAGGGTTAGGGTTCGGGTTAGGGTTAGGGTTCGGGTTCGGGTTAGGGTTAGGGTTCGGGTTCGGTTTAGTGTTAGGGTTCGGGTTAGGATTAGGTTTCGGGTTAGGGTTCCGGTTAGTGTTCGTGTTCGGGTTAGGGTTAGGGTTAGGGTTAGGGTTAGGGTTAGGGTTCGGGTTAGGGTTAGGGGTTAGGGTTCGGGTTAGGGTTAGGGTTCGGGTTAGGGTTAGGGTTAGGGTTCGGGTTCGGGTTCGGGTTCTGGTTAGGGTTAGGATTCTGGTTAGGGTTAGGGTTCGGGTTAGGGTTAGGGTTCGGGTTAGGCTTAGGGTTAGGGTTCAGGTTAGGGTTAGGTTTAGGGTTCGGGTTCGGGTTCAGGTTTGGGTTAGGGATCCGGTTCGGGTTAGGATTCGGGATCGGGTTAGGGTTAGGGCTTAGTGTTCAGGTTAGTGTTAGGGTTAGGTTTCGGGTTAGGGTTCGTGTTGGGTTAGGGTTGGGGTTAGGGTTTGGGGTTAGGGTTAGGGTTAGGGTTAGGGTTAGGGTTCGGGTTAGGGTTAGGGTTCGGGTTAGGGTTAGGGTTAATATTTGGGTTAGGGTTCGGTTTAGGGTTAGGGTTAGGGTTCGGGTTCGGGTTCGGGTTCGGGTTAGGGGTTAGGGTTCGTGTTAGGGTTAGGGTTAGGGTTAGGGTTCTGGTTAGGGTTAGGGTTAGGGTTAGGGTTAGGGTTCGGGTTAGGGTTATGGTTAGGGTTCGGGTTAGGGTTAGGGTTAGTGATAGGGTTCGGGTGAGGGTTCTGGTTAGGGTTAGGGTTAGGATTTGGGTTAGGGTTAGGGTTAGGGTTCGGTTTAGGGTTAGGGTTAGGGTTCGGGTTCGGGTTCGGGTTTGGGTTAGGGTTCGGGTTAGGGTTAGGTTTAGGGTTCGGGTTAGGGTTAGGGTTAGGGTTCGGGTTAGGGTTAGGGTTCGGGTTAGGGTTAGGGTTAGGGTTCGCGTTCGGGTTCGGGTTCAGGTTAGGTTTAGAGTTCGGGTTAGGGTTAGGGTTCGGGTTAGGGTTAGGGTTCAGGTTAGGCTTAGGGTTAGGTTTTGGGTTTGGTTAGGGTTAGGGTTCGGGTTCGGGTTCGGGTTGGGGTTAGGGATCGGGTTCGGGTTAGGGTTCGGGTTCGGGTTAGGGTTAGGGCTTAGTGTTCAGGTTAGTGTTAGGGTTAGGGTTCGGGTTAGGGTTCGGGTTAGGGTTAGGGTTGGGGTTAGGGTTTGGGGTTAGGGTTAGGGTTAGGGTTAGCGATAGGGTAAGGGTTAGGTTTCGGGTTAGGGTTAGGGTTAGGGTTCGGGTTAGGGTTAGGGTTAGGATTAGGGTTAGGTTTAGGTTTAGGGTTCGTGTTAGGGTTAGGCTTAGTGTTAGTGTTCGGGTTAGGGTTAGGTTTTAGGGTTAGGGTTAGGGTTAGTGTTAGGGTTAGGGGTTAGGGTTAGGGTTAAGGTTAGGGTTCGGGTTAGGGTTTGGGTTAGGGCTAGGGTTAGGGTTCGGGTTAGGGTCAGGGTTCGGGTTAGGGTTCGGGTTTGGCTTAGGTTTCGGGTTCGCTTTAGGGTTATGGTTAGGTTTCGGGTTAGTGTTAGGGTTAGGGTTAGGGTTCGGGTAGGGTTAGGGTTAGGTTTCGGGTTAGGGTTCGGGTTCGGGTTCGAGTTAGGTTTAGGGTTCAGGTTCGGGTAAGGGTTCGGGTTATGTTAGGGTTAGGGGTTAGTGTTCAGGATAGGGTTAGGGTTAGGGTTCGGGTTAGGGTTCGGGTTAGGGTTAGGGTTAGGTTTCGGGTTAGGGTTAGGGTTAGGGTTAGGTTTAGGGTTCGGGTTACGGTTAAGGTTCTGGTTAGGGTTAGGGTTAGGGTTCGGGTTAGGTTTAGGATTAGGGTTCGGGTTAGGTTTAGGTTTCGGATTAGGGTTAGGTTTATGTTTCGGGTTAGGGTTAGGGTTAGGGTTCGGGTTAGGATTCGGGTTCGGGTTAGCGTTAGGGTTCGGGTTAGGGTTAGGGTTAGGGTTCGGTTTAGGGTTAGGGTTGGGGTTAGGTTTAGGGGTTAGAGTTAGGGTTAGGGTTAGTGTTAGGGTTAGGGTTAGGGTTAGGGTTCGGGTTCGGGTTAGGGTTCTGGTTAGTGTTAGGGTTCGGGTTAGGGTTAGGTTTAGGGTTCGGGTTAGGGTTAGGGTTCGGGTTAGGGTTAGGGTTCGGGTTACGGTTAGGGTTAGGGCTCGGGTTCGGGTTCGGGTTAGGGTTAGGGTTCGGTTTATGGTTCGGGTTAGTGTACGGGTTAGGGTTCAGTTTAGGGTTCGGGTTAGGGTTCGGGTTAGGGTTAGGGTTAGTTTTCGGTTTAGGTTTCGGGTTAGGGTTCGGTTTAGGCTTCGGTTTAGGGTTCGGGTTAGGTTTCAGGTTAGGTTTAGGGTTAGGGTTCGGGTTAGGGTTCGGGTTAGGGTTCGGCTTAGGGTTAGGGTTAGGGTTCGGGTTCGGGTTAGGGTTAGGGTTCGGGTTAGGGTTAGGGTTAGGATTCGCGTTAGGGTTCGGATACGGGTTAGGGTTAGTGTTAGGGTTCGGGTTAGGGTTAGGTTTTACGGTTAGGGTTAGGGTTAGGGTTAGAGTTAGGGTTAGGTGTTAGGGTTAGGGTTAGGGTTAGGGTTAGGGTTAGAGTTCGGGTAGGGTTTGGGTTAGGGTTAGGGTTAGGTTTCGGATTATGGTCAGGGTTAGGGTTCGTGTTAGGGTCAGGTTTAGGGTTCGGGTTAGGGTTCGGGTTAGGGTTATGGTTCGGGTTAGGTTTAGGTTTCGGGTTAGGGTTCGGGTTAGGTTTAGTGTTCGGGTTCGGTTTAGCGTTAGGGTTAGGGTTCGGGTTATGGTTAGTGTTAGGGTTAGGTTTAGGGTTAGGGGTCGGGTTCGGGTTAGGGTTAGGGTTAAGTTTCGGGTTAGGGTTAGGGTTAGGGTTCGGTTTAGGGTTCGGGTGAGGGTTCGGGTTAGGGTTAGGGTTATGGTTAGGGTTCGGGTTAGGGTTAGGGTTCGTGTTAGGGTTAGGGTTCGGGTTAGGGTTCGGGTTAGGGTTAGGGTTAGGTTTCGGGTTAGGGTTAGGGTTAGGGTTAGGTTTAGGGTTCGGGTTACGGTTAAGGTTCGGGTTAGGGTTAGGGTTAGGGTTCGGGTTAGGTTTAGGATTAGGGTTTGGGTTAGGTTTAGGTTTCGGATTAGGGTTAGGGTTAGGGTTCGGGTTAGGGTTAGGGTTAGGGTTCGGGTTAGGATTCGGGTTCGGGTTAGCGTTAGGGTTCGGGTTAGGTTTAGGGTTAGGGTTCGGTTTAGGGTTAGGGTTGGGGTTAGTTTTAGGGGTTAGAGTTAGGGTTAGGGTTAGTGTTAGGGTTAGGATTAGGGTTAGGGTTAGGGTTCGGGTTAGAGTTCGGGTTAGCGTTAGGGTTAGGGTTCGGTTTAGGGTTCGGTTTAGGGTTCGGGTTAGGGTTAGAGTTCGGGTTAGCGTTAAGGTTAGGGTTCGGGTTAGGGTTCGGGTTCAGGTTAGGGTTCGGGTTCGGGTTAGGGTTAGTGTTAGGTTTCGGTTAGGGTTAGGGTTAGGGTTAGGGTTCGGGTTAGGGTTCGGGTTCTGGTAAGGGTTAGGGTTAGGTTAAGGATTAGGGTTCGGGTTAGGGTTAGGGTTAGGGTAAGGGTTAGGGTTCGGGTTAGGTTTAGGGTTATGGTTAGGGTTAGGTTTCGGGTTAGGGTTAGGGGTTAGGGTTTGGGTTAAGGTTAGGGTTAGGGTTAGGGTTCGGGGTAGGGTTTGGGTTAGGGTTAGGGTTAGGTTTCGGGTTAGTGTCAGGGTTAGTGTTCGGGTTAGGGTTAGGGTTAGGGTTCGGGTTAGGGTTCGGGTTAGGTTTAGGTTTCGGGATAGGTTTAGGGTTAGGGTTCGTGTCAGGGTTAGGGTTAAGATTCACGTTAGGGTTCGGGTTCGGGTTAGGGTTAGATTTAGGGTTCGGGTTAGGGATAGGTTTTAGGGTTAGGGTTAGGGTTAGGTTTAGAGTTAGGGTTAGGGGTTAGGGTAAGGGTTAGGGCTAGGGTTAGGGTTAGGGATCGGGTTAGGTTATGGGTTAGGGTTAGGGTTAGGGTTCGGGTTAGTGTAAGGGTTAGGGTTAGGGTTAGGGTCAGTGTTAGGGTTCGGGTTAGGGTTCGGGTTAGGGTTAGGGTTCGGGTTAGGTTTAGGTTTCGCGTTAGGGTTCGGGTTCGGTTTAGGGTTCGGGTTCGGTTTACCGTTAGGTTTAGGTTTCGGGTTAGGGTTAGGGTTAGGGTTAGGTTTAGGGTTAGGGTTCGGGTTAGGGTTAGGTTTAGGGTTAGGGTTCGGGTTAGCGTTAGGGTTAGGGTTCGGGTTAAGTAGGTTTCGGGTTAGGGTTAGGGTTAGGTTTAGGGTTAGGGTTCGGATAAGGGTTAGGTTTAGGGTTCGGGTTCGGGATAGGTTTAGGGTTCGGGTTAGGGTTAGGGTTAGGGTTAGGGTTCGGGTTAGGGTTCGGGTTAGGGTTAGGGTTAGGATTTGGGTTAGGGTTAGTGTTAGGGTTCGGGTTAGGGTTAGGGTTCGGGTTAGGGTTAGGTTTAGGTTTCGGGTTAGGGTTAGGGTTAGGGTTCGGGTTAGGGTTAGGGTTCGGGTTCGGGTTAGGGTTAGGGTTCGGGTTCGGTTTAGTGTTAGGGTTCGGGTTAGGATTAGGTTTCGGGTTAGGGTTCCGGTTAGTGTTCGTGTTCGGGTTAGGGTTAGGGTTAGGGTTAGGGTTAGGGTTAGGGTTCGGGTTCGGGTTAGGGTTAGGGGTTAGGGTTCGGGTTAGGGTTAGGGTTCGGGTTAGGGTTAGGGTTAGGGTTCGGGTTCGGGTTCGGGTTCTGGTTAGGGTTAGGATTCTGGTTAGGGTTAGGGTTCGGGTTAGGGTTAGGGTTCGGGTTAGGCTTAGGGTTAGGGTTCAGGTTAGGGTTAGGTTTAGGGTTCGGGTTCGGGTTCAGGTTTGGGTTAGGGATCCGGTTCGGGTTAGGATTCGGGATCGGGTTAGGGTTAGGGCTTAGTGTTCAGGTTAGTGTTAGGGTTAGGTTTCGGGTTAGGGTTCGTGTTGGGTTAGGGTTGGGGTTAGGGTTTGGGGTTAGGGTTAGGGTTAGGGTTAGGGTTAGGGTTCGGGTTAGGGTTAGGGTTCGGGTTAGGGTTAGGGTTAATATTTGGGTTAGGGTTCGGTTTAGGGTTAGGGTTAGGGTTCGGGTTCGGGTTCGGGTTCGGGTTAGGGGTTAGGGTTCGTGTTAGGGTTAGGGTTAGGGTTAGGGTTCTGGTTAGGGTTAGGGTTAGGGTTAGGGTTAGGGTTAGGGTTCGGGTTAGGGTTATGGTTAGGGTTCGGGTTAGGGTTAGGGTTAGTGATAGGGTTCGGGTGAGGGTTCTGGTTAGGGTTAGGGTTAGGATTTGGGTTAGGGTTAGGGTTAGGGTTCGGGTTAGGGTTAGGGTTAGGGTTCGGGTTCGGGTTCGGGTTTGGGTTAGGGTTCGGGTTAGGGTTAGGTTTAGGGTTCGGGTTAGGGTTAGGGTTAGGGTTCGGGTTAGGGTTAGGGTTCGGGTTAGGGTTAGGGTTAGGGTTCGCGTTCGGGTTCGGGTTCAGGTTAGGTTTAGAGTTCGGGTTAGGGTTAGGGTTCGGGTTAGGGTTAGGGTTCAGGTTAGGCTTAGGGTTAGGTTTTGGGTTTGGTTAGGGTTAGGGTTCGGGTTCGGGTTCGGGTTGGGGTTAGGGATCGGGTTCGGGTTAGGGTTCGGGTTCGGGTTAGGGTTAGGGCTTAGTGTTCAGGTTAGTGTTAGGGTTAGGGTTCGGGTTAGGGTTCGGGTTAGGGTTAGGGTTGGGGTTAGGGTTTGGGGTTAGGGTTAGGGTTAGGGTTAGCGATAGGGTAAGGGTTAGGTTTCGGGTTAGGGTTAGGGTTAGGGTTCGGGTTAGGGTTAGGGTTAGGATTAGGGTTAGGTTTAGGTTTAGGGTTCGTGTTAGGGTTAGGCTTAGTGTTAGTGTTCGGGTTAGGGTTAGGTTTTAGGGTTAGGGTTAGGGTTAGTGTTAGGGTTAGGGGTTAGGGTTAGGGTTAAGGTTAGGGTTCGGGTTAGGGTTTGGGTTAGGGCTAGGGTTAGGGTTCGGGTTAGGGTCAGGGTTCGGGTTAGGGTTCGGGTTTGGCTTAGGTTTCGGGTTCGCTTTAGGGTTATGGTTAGGTTTCGGGTTAGTGTTAGGGTTAGGGTTAGGGTTCGGGTAGGGTTAGGGTTAGGTTTCGGGTTAGGGTTCGGGTTCGGGTTCGAGTTAGGTTTAGGGTTCAGGTTCGGGTAAGGGTTCGGGTTATGTTAGGGTTAGGGGTTAGTGTTCAGGATAGGGTTAGGGTTAGGGTTCGGGTTAGGGTTCGGGTTAGGGTTAGGGTTAGGTTTCGGGTTAGGGTTAGGGTTAGGGTTAGGTTTAGGGTTCGGGTTACGGTTAAGGTTCTGGTTAGGGTTAGGGTTAGGGTTCGGGTTAGGTTTAGGATTAGGGTTCGGGTTAGGTTTAGGTTTCGGATTAGGGTTAGGTTTATGTTTCGGGTTAGGGTTAGGGTTAGGGTTCGGGTTAGGATTCGGGTTCGGGTTAGCGTTAGGGTTCGGGTTAGGGTTAGGGTTAGGGTTCGGTTTAGGGTTAGGGTTGGGGTTAGGTTTAGGGGTTAGAGTTAGGGTTAGGGTTAGTGTTAGGGTTAGGGTTAGGGTTAGGGTTCGGGTTCGGGTTAGGGTTCTGGTTAGTGTTAGGGTTCGGGTTAGGGTTAGGTTTAGGGTTCGGGTTAGGGTTAGGGTTCGGGTTAGGGTTAGGGTTCGGGTTACGGTTAGGGTTAGGGCTCGGGTTCGGGTTCGGGTTAGGGTTAGGGTTCGGTTTATGGTTCGGGTTAGTGTACGGGTTAGGGTTCAGTTTAGGGTTCGGGTTAGGGTTCGGGTTAGGGTTAGGGTTAGTTTTCGGTTTAGGTTTCGGGTTAGGGTTCGGTTTAGGCTTCGGTTTAGGGTTCGGGTTAGGTTTCAGGTTAGGTTTAGGGTTAGGGTTCGGGTTAGGGTTCGGGTTAGGGTTCGGCTTAGGGTTAGGGTTAGGGTTCGGGTTCGGGTTAGGGTTAGGGTTCGGGTTAGGGTTAGGGTTAGGATTCGCGTTAGGGTTCGGGTACGGGTTAGGGTTAGTGTTAGGGTTCGGGTTAGGGTTAGGTTTTACGGTTAGGGTTAGGGTTAGGGTTAGAGTTAGGGTTAGGTGTTAGGGTTAGGGTTAGGGTTAGGGTTAGGGTTAGAGTTCGGGTAGGGTTTGGGTTAGGGTTAGGGTTAGGTTTCGGATTATGGTCAGGGTTAGGGTTCGTGTTAGGGTCAGGGTTAGGGTTCGGGTTAGGGTTCGGGTTAGGGTTATGGTTCGGGTTAGGTTTAGGTTTCGGGTTAGGGTTCGGGTTAGGTTTAGTGTTCGGGTTCGGTTTAGCGTTAGGGTTAGGGTTCGGGTTATGGTTAGTGTTAGGGTTAGGTTTAGGGTTAGGGTTCGGGTTCGGGTTAGGGTTAGGGTTAAGTTTCGGGTTAGGGTTAGGGTTAGGGTTCGGTTTAGGGTTCGGGTGAGGGTTCGGGTTAGGGTTAGGGTTATGGTTAGGGTTCGGGTTAGGGTTAGGGTTCGTGTTAGGGTTAGGGTTCGGGTTAGGGTTAGGTTTCGGGTTCAGGTTCGGGTAAGGGTTAAGGGTTAGGGTTCGGGTTAGGGTTAGGGTTAGGGTTCGGGTTAGGGTTAGGTTTAGGGTTAGGGTTCGGGTTAGGGTTAGGGTTAGGGTTAGGGTTCGGGTTAGGGTTAGGGTTCGGGTTAGGGTTCGGGTTAGGGTTAGGGTTCGCGTTAGGGTTAGGTTTAGGTTTCGGGTTAGGGTTCGGGTTAGGGTTCGGGTTAGGGTTAGGGTTCGGGTTCGGGTTCGGGTTAGGGTTAGGGTTCGGGTTAGGGTTAGGTTTAGGTTTCGGGTTAGGGTTCGGGTTAGGGTTCGGGTTAGGGTTAGGGTTCGGTTTCGGGTTATGGTTAGGGTTCGGGTTTGGTTTAGGGTTCGGGTTTGGGTTAGGGTTCGGATTAGGGTTAGGGTTAGGGTTCGGGTTAGGGTTAGAGTTCGGGTTCGTGTTCGGGTTCGGGTTAGGGTTCGGGTTACAGTTAGGGTTCGGGTTCGAGTTAGGGTTAGGGTTCGTGTTAGGGTTAGGGTTAGGGTTCGGGTTAGGGTTCGGTTTCGGGTTAGCGTTAGGGTTCGGGTTAGGGTTTGGATTCGGGTAAGGGGTTAGGGCTCGGGTTCGGGTTAGGGTTAGGGTTAGGGTTCCGGTTAGGGTTAGGGTTAGTGTTCGGTTTAGGATTAGGGTTAGTGTTAGTGTTAGGGTTCGGGTTAGGTTTCGGGTTAGGGTTAGGTTTAGGGTTCGGGTTAGGGTTAGGGTTAGGGTTCGGGTTAGGGTTCGGGTTCGGGTTAGGGTTAGGGTTAGGGTTAGGGTTAGGGTTAGGGTTCGGTTTAGGGTTAGGGTTCGGGTTAGGGTTCGGGTTAGGGTTAGGTTTCGGGTTAGGGTTAGGGTTCGGGTTACAGTTAGGGTTCGGGTTCGGGTTTGTGATAGGGTTCGAGTTCGGGTTAGGGTACGGGTTTGGGTTAGGGTTCGGGTTAGGGTTAGGTTTAGGTTTAGGGTTAGGGTTCGGGTAAGGGTTAGGGTTAGGGTTCGGGTTCGGGATAGGTTTAGGGTTCGGGTTAGGGTTAGGGTTAGGGTTAGGGTTCGGGTTAGGGTTCGGGTTAGGGTTAGGGTTAGGATTTGGGTTAGGGTTAGGGTTAGGGTTCGGTTTAGGGTTAGGGTTCGGGTTAGGGTTAGGTTTAGGATTCGGTTTAGGGTTAGTGCTAGGGTTCGGGTTAGGGTTAGGGTTCGGGTTCGGTTTAGGGTTAGGGTTCGGGTTCGGTTTAGTGTTAGGGTTCGGGTTAGGATTAGGGTTACGGTTCGGGTTAGGGTTAGGGTTAGGGTTCGTGTTAGGGTTAGGGTTCGGGTTCGGGTTAGGGTTAGGGTTAGGGTTCGGGTTCGGGTTAGGGTTAGGGGTTAGGGTTCGGGTTAGACTTAGGGTTAGGGTTCGGGTTAGGGTTAGGGTTAGGGTTCGGGTTCGGGTTCGGGTTTCGGTTAGGGATCGGGTTCGGGTTACGGTTCGGGATCGGGTTAGGGTTAGGGCTTAGTGTTCAGGTTGGTGTTAGGGTTAGGTTTCGGGTTAGGGTTTGTGTTGGGTTAGGGATGGGGTTAGGGTTTGGGGTTAGGGTTAGGGTTAGGGTTAGGGTTAGGGTTCGGGTTCGGGTTAGGGTTAGGGTTAGGGTACGGGTTAGGGTTAGGGTTAGGATTTGTGTTAGGTTTAGGTTTAGGGTTCGGGTTAGGGTTAGGGTTAGGGTTCGGGTTAGGGTTAGGGTTAGGATTTGGGTTAGGGTTGGGTTTAGGGTTAGGGTTAGGGTTCGGGTTCGGGTTCGGGTTCGGGTTAGGGGTTAGGGTTCGTGTTAGGGTTAGGGTTAGGGTTCGGGTTAGGGTTAGGGTTAGGGTTAGGGTTCGGGTTAGGGTTAGGGTTAGGGTTCGGGTTAGGGTTAGGGTTAGTGTTAGGGTTCGGGTTAGGGTTCTGGTTAGGGTTAGGGTTAGGATTTGGGTTAGGGTTAGGGTTAGGGTTCGGGTTAGGGTTAGGGTTAGTGTTAGGGTTCGGGTTAGGGTTAGGGTTCGGGTTAGGGTTAGGTTTAGGGTTCGGGTTCGGGTTAGGGTTAGTGTTCGGGTTAGGGTTAGGGTTCGGGTTAGGGTTAGGGTTAGGGTTCGGGTTCGGGTTCGGGTTCTGGTTAGGTTTAGGGTTCGGGTTAGGGTTAGGGTTCGGGTTAGGGTTAGGGTTCAGGTTAGGCTTAGGGTTAGGTTTTGGGTTAGAGTTAGGGTTAGGGTTCGCGTTCGGGTTCGGGTTGGGGTTAGGGATCGGGTTCGGGTTAGTGTTCGGGTTCGGGTTAGGGTTAGGTCTTAGTGTTCAGGTTAGTGTTAGGGTTAGGGTTCGGGTTAGGGTTCGGGTTAGGGTTAGGGTTGGGGTTAGGGTTTGGGGTTAGGGTTAGGGTTAGGGTTAGCGATAGGGTAAGGGTTAGGTTTCGGGTTAGGGTTAGGGTTAGGGTTAGGGTTAGGGTTCGGATTAGGGTTAGGGTTAGGATTAGGGTTTGGTTTAGGTTTAGGGTTCGTGTTAGGGTTAGGGTTAGGGTTAGGGTTCGGGTTAGGGTTAGGTTTTAGGGTTAGGGTTAGGGTTAGTGTTAGGGTTAGGGGTTAGGGTTAGGGTTAGGGTTAGGGTTCGGGTTAGGGTTTGGGTTAGGGTTAGGGTTAGGGTTCGGGTTAGTGTCAGGGTTCGGGTTAGGATTCGGGTTTGGCTTAGGTTTCGGGTTCGCTTTAGGGTTATGGTTAGGTTTCGGGTGAGGGTTAGGGTTAGGGTTCGGGTAGGGTTAGGGTTAGGGTTCGGATTAGGGTTCGGGTTCGGGTTCGAGTTAGGTTTAGGGTTCAAGTTCGGGTAAGGGTTCAGGTTATGTTAGGGTTAGGGGTTAGTGTTAAGGATAGGGTTAGGGTTAGGGTTCGGGTTAGGGTTCGGGTTAGGGTTAGGGTTAGGGTTCGGGTTAGGGTTAGGGTTAGGGTTAGGGTTAGGGTTCGGGTTACGGTTAAGGTTCGGGTTAGGGTTAGGGTTAGGGTTCGGGTTAGGTTTAGGATTAGGGTTCGGGTTAGGTTTGGGTTTCGGATTAGGGTTAGGGTTAGGGTTCGGGTTAGGGTTAGGGTTAGGGTTCGGGTTAGGATTCGGGTTCGTTTTAGCGTTAGGGTTCGGGTTAGGGTTAGGGTTAGGGTTCGGTTTAGCGTTAGGGTTGGGGTTAGGTTTAGGGGTTAGAGTTAGGGTTAGGGTTAGTGTTAGGGTTAGGGTTAGGGTTAGGGTTCGGGTTCGGGTTAGGGTTCTGGTTAGTGTTAGGGTTCGGGTTAGGGTTAGGGTTAGGGTTCGGGTTAGGGTTAGGGTTCGGGTTAGGGTTAGGGTTCGGGTTACGGTTAGGGTTAGGGCTCGGGTTCGGATTCGGGTTAGGGTTAGGGTTAGGGTTCGGTTTAGGGTTCGGGTTAGCGTTCGGGTTAGGGTTCGGTTTAGGGTTCGGTTTCGGGTTCGGGTTAGGTTTCAGGTTAGGGTTAGGGTTAGGGTTCGGGTTAGGGTTCGGGTTAGGGTTCGGGTTAGTGTTAGGGTTCGGGTTCGGGTTAGGGTTAGGGTTCGGGTTAGGGTTAGGGTTAGGATTCGCGTTAGGGTTCGGGTACGGGTTAGGGTTAGGGTTAGGGTTCGGGTTAGTGTTAGGTTTTAGGGTTAGGGTTAGGTTTAGGGTTAGAGTTAGGGTTAGGGGTTAGGGTTTGGGTTAGGGTTAGGTTTATGGTTAGGGTTCGGGTTAGGGTTTGGGTTAGGGTTAGGGTTAGGTTTCGGATTATGGTCAGGGTTAGGGTTCGGTTTAGGGTCAGGGTTAGGGTTCGGGTTAGGGTTCGGGTTAGGGTTATGGTTCGGGTTAGGTTTAGGTTTCGGGTTAGGGTTCGGGTTAGGTTTAGTGTTCGGGTTCGGTTTAGCGTTAGGTTTAGGGTTCGGGTTAGGGTTAGTGTTAGGATTAGGTTTAGGGTTAGGGTTCGTGTTAGGGTTAGGGTTCGGGTTAGGGTTAGGGTTCGGGTTCAGGTTCGGGTAAGGGTTAAGGGTTAGGGTTCCGGTTAGGATTAGGGTTAGGGTTCGGGTTAGGGTTAGGTTTAGGGTTAGGGTTCGGGTTAGGGTTAGGGTTAGGGTTCGGGTTAGGGTTAGGGTTAGGTTTAGGGTTCGGGTTAGGTTTAGGGTTCGCGTTAGGGTTAGGTTTAGGTTTCGGGTTAGGGTTCGGGTTAGTGTTCGGGTTAGGGTTAGGGTTCGGGTTCGGGTTACGGTTAGGGATCGGGTTAGGGTTAGGTTTAGGTTTCGGGTTAGGGTTCGGGTTAGGGTTTGGGTTAGGGTTAGGGTTCGGTTTCGGGTTAGGGTTAGGGTTCGGGTTCGGTTTAGGGTTCGGGTTTGGGTTAGGGTTCGGGTTCGGGTTAGGGTTAGGGTTAGGTTTCGGGTTAGGGTTAGAGTTCAGGTTCGGGTTCGGGTTAGGGTTAGGGTTCGGGTTAGGGTTAGGGTTCGGGTTGGGGTTAGGGTTAGGGTTCGTGTTAGGGTTAGGGTTAGGGTTCGGGTTAGGGTTCGGGTTAGGGTTCGGGTTAGGTTTCGGGTTCGGGTTAGCGTTAGGGTTCGGTTTAGGGTTAGGTTTCGGGTAAGGGGTTAGGGCTCGGGTTCGGGTTAGGGTTAGGGTTAGGGTTCGTTTAGGGTTAGGGTTAGTGTTCGGGTTAGGATTAGGGTTAGTGTTAGTGTTAGGGTTCGGGTTAGGTTTCGCGTTAGGGTTAGGTTTAGGGTTCGGGTTAGGGTTAGGGTTAGGGTTCGGGTTAGGGTTCGGGTTCGGGTTAGCGTTAGGGTTCGGGTTAGGGTTAGGGTTAGGGTTCGGTTTAGGGTTAGGTTTGGGGTTAGGTTTAGGGGTTAGAGTTAGGGTTAGTGTTAGGGTTAGGGTTAGGGTTAGGGTTCGGTTTCGGGTTAGGGTTCGGGTTAGGGTTAGGGTTCAGGTTAGGGTTAGGGTTAAGGTTCGTGTTAGGTTTAGGGTTCGGGTTAGGGTTAGGATTCGGGTTACAGTTAGGGTTCGGGTTCGGGTTAGTGATAGGGTTCGAGTTCGGGTTAGGGTTCGGTTTTGGGTTAGGGTTCGGGTTAGGGTTAGGTTTAGGGTTAGGGTTCGGGTTAGTGTTAGTGTTCGGGTTCGGGTTCGGGTTAGGGTTAGTGTTCGTGTTAGGGTTAGGGTTCAGGTTAGGTTTAGGGTTAGGGTTTGGGTTCGGGTTAGGGTTAGTGTTCGTGTTAGGGTTAGGGTTCAGGTTAGGTTTAGGGTTAGGGTTAGGATTCTGGTTAGGGTTAGGGTTCGGTTTAGGGTTAGGGTTCGGGTTAGGCTTAGGGTTAGGGTTCGGGTTAGGGTTAGGGTTAGGGTTCGGGTTCGGGTTTGGGTTTGGGTTAGGAATCGGGTTCGGGTTAGGGTTCGGGATCGGGTTAGGGTTAGGGCTTAGTGTTCAGGTTAGTGTTAGGTTTTGGTTTCGGGTTAGGGTTCGTGTTGGGTTAGGGTTGGGGTTAGGGTTCGGTTTAGGGTTTGGGTTAGGGTTAGGGTTAGGTTTCGGGTTAGGGTTAGGGTTAGGGTTCGGGTTAGAGTTCGGGTTAGAGTTCGGGTTAGCGTTAGGGTTAGGGTTCTGGTTAGGGTTAGGGTTAGGTTTAGGGTTAGGGTTCGGGTAAGTGTTAGGGTTAGGGTTCGGGTTCGGGATAGGTTTAGGGTTCGGGTTAGGGTTAGGGTTAGGGTTAGGGTTCGGGTTAGGGTTCGGGTTAGGGTTAGGGTTAGGATTTGGGTTAGGGTTAGGGTTAGGGTTTGGTTTATGGTTAGGGTTCGGGTTAGGGTTAGGTTTAGGATTCGGTTTAGGGTTAGTGCTAGGGTTCGGGTTAGGGTTAGGGTTCGGGTTCGGTTTAGGGTTAGGGTTCGGGTTCGGTTTAGTGTTAGGGTTCGGGTTAGGATTAGGGTTACGGTTCGGGTTAGGGTTAGGGTTAGGGTTCGGGTTAGGGTTAGGGTTCGGGTTCGGGTTAGGGTTAGGGTTAGGGTTCGGGTTCGGGTTAGGGTTAGGGGTTAGGGTTCGGGTTAGGGTTAGGATTCGGGTTCGGGTTAGGGTTAGGGTTCGGGTTCGGGTTCGGGTTCTGGTTAGGGTTAGGATTCTGGTTAGGGTTAGGGTTCGGGTTAGGGTTAGGGTTCGGGTTAGACTTAGGGTTAGGGTTCGGGTTAGGGTTAGGGTTAGGGTTCGGGTTCGGGTTTCGGTTAGGGATCGGGTTCGGGTTACGGTTCGGGATCGGGTTAGGGTTAGGGCTTAGTGTTCAGGTTGGTGTTAGGGTTAGGTTTCGGGTTAGGGTTTGTGTTGGGTTAGGGATGGGGTTAGGGTTTGGGGTTAGGGTTAGGGTTAGGGTTAGGGTTAGGGTTAGGGTTAGGGTTCGGGTTAGGGTTAGGGTTAGGGTTAGGGTACGGGTTAGGGTTAGGGTTAGGATTTGTGTTAGGTTTAGGTTTAGGGTTCGGGTTAGGGTTAGGGTTAGGGTTCGGGTTAGGGTTAGGGTTAGGATTTGGTTTAGGGTTGGGTTTAGGGTTAGTTTTAGGGTTCGGGTTCGGGTTCGGGTTCGGTTTAGGGGTTAGGGTTCGTGTTAGGGTTAGGGTTAGGGTTCGGGTTAGGGTTAGGGTTAGGGTTAGGGTTCGGGTTAGGGTTAGGGTTAGGGTTCGGGTTATGGTTAGGGTTAGTGTTAGGGTTCGGGTTAGGGTTCTGGTTAGGGTTAGGGTTAGGATTTGGGTTAGGGTTAGGGTTAGGGTTCGGGTTAGGGTTAGGGTTAGTGTTAGGGTTCGGGTTAGGGTTAGGGTTCGGGTTAGGGTTAGGTTTAGGGTTCGGGTTCGGGTTAGGGTTAGGGTTCGGGTTAGGGTTAGGGTTCGGGTTAGGGTTAGGGTTAGGGTTCGGTTTCGGGTTCGGGTTCTGGTTAGGTTTAGGGTTCGGGTTAGGGTTAGGGTTCGGGTTAGGGTTAGGGTTCAGGTTAGGCTTAGGGTTAGGTTTTGGGTTAGAGTTAGGGTTAGGGTTCGCGTTCGGGTTCGGGTTGGGGTTAGGGATCGGGTTCGGGTTAGTGTTCGGGTTCGGGTTAGGGTTAGGTCTTAGTGTTCAGGTTAGTGTTAGGGTTAGGGTTCGGGTTAGGGTTCGGGTTAGGGTTAGGGTTGGGGTTAGGGTTTGGGGTTAGGGTTAGGGTTAGGGTTAGCGATAGGGTAAGGGTTAGGTTTCGGGTTAGGGTTAGGTTTAGGGTTAGGGTTAGGGTTCGGGTTAGGGTTAGGGTTAGGATTAGGGTTTGGTTTAGGTTTAGGGTTCGTGTTAGGGTTAGGGTTAGGGTTAGGGTTCGGGTTAGGGTTAGGTTTTAGGGTTAGGGTTAGGGTTAGTGTTAGGGTTAGGGGTTAGGGTTAGGGTTAGGGTTAGGGTTCGGGTTAGGGTTTGGGTTAGGGTTAGGGTTAGGGTTCGGGTTAGTGTCAGGGTTCGGGTTAGGATTCGGGTTTGGCTTAGGTTTCGGGTTCACTTTAGGGTTATGGTTAGGTTTCGGGTGAGGGTTAGGGTTAGGGTTCGGGTAGGGTTAGGGTTAGGGTTCGGATTAGGGTTCGGGTTCGGGTTCGAGTTAGGTTTAGGGTTCAGGTTCGGGTAAGGGTTCAGGTTATGTTAGGGTTAGGGGTTAGTGTTAAGGATAGGGTTAGGGTTAGGGTTCGGGTTAGGGTTCGGGTTAGGGTTAGGGTTAGGTTTCGGGTTAGGGTTAGGGTTAGGGTTAGGGTTCGGGTTACGGTTAAGGTTCGGGTTAGGGTTAGGGTTAGGGTTCGGGTTAGGTTTAGGATTAGGGTTCGGGTTAGGTTTAGGTTTCGGATTAGGGTTAGGGTTAGGGTTCGGGTTAGGGTTAGGGTTAGGGTTCGGGTTAGGATTCAGGTTCGTTTTAGCGTTAGGGTTCGGGTTAGGGTTAGGGTTAGGGTTCGGTTTAGGGTTAGGGTTGGGGTTAGGTTTAGGGGTTAGAGTTAGGGTTAGGGTTAGTGTTAGGGTTAGGGTTAGGGTTAGGGTTCGGGTTAGGGTTCTGGTTAGTGTTAGGGTTCGGGTTAGGGTTAGGGTTAGGGTTCGGGTTAGGGTTAGGGTTCGGGTTAGGGTTAGGGTTCGGGTTACGGTTAGGGTTAGGGCTCGGGTTCGGATTCGGGTTAGGGTTAGGGTTAGGGTTCGGTTTAGGGTTCGGGTTAGCGTTCGGGTTAGGGTTCGGTTTAGGGTTCGGTTTCGGGTTCGGGTTAGGTTTCAGGTTAGGGTTAGGGTTAGGGTTCGGGTTAGGTTTCGGGTTAGGGTTCGGGTTAGTGTTAGGGTTCGGGTTCGGGTTAGGGTTAGGGTTCGGGTTAGGGTTAGGGTTAGGATTCGCGTTAGGGTTCGGGTACGGGTTAGGGTTAGGGTTAGGGTTCGGGTTAGGGTTAGGTTTTAGGGTTAGGGTTAGGTTTAGGGTTAGAGTTAGGGTTAGGGGTTAGGGTTTGGGTTAGGGTTAGGTTTATGGTTAGGGTTCGGGTTAGGGTTTGGGTTAGGGTTAGGGTTAGGTTTCGGATTATGGTCAGGGTTAGGGTTCGGTTTAGGGTCAGGGTTAGGGTTCGGGTTAGGGTTCGGGTTAGGGTTATGGTTCGGGTTAGGTTTAGGTTTCGGGTTAGGGTTCGGGTTAGGTTTAGTGTTCGGGTTCGGTTTAGCGTTAGGTTTAGGGTTCGGGTTAGGGTTAGTGTTAGGATTAGGTTTAGGGTTAGGGTTCGTGTTAGGGTTAGGGTTAGGGTTAGGTTTCGGGTTAGGGTTAGGGTTAGGGTTCGGTTTAGGGTTCGGGTGAGGGTTCGGGTTAGGGTTAGGGTTATGGTTAGGGTTCGGGTTAGGGTTAGGGTTCGTGTTAGGGTTAGGGTTCGGGTTCGGGTTAGGGTTCGGGTTCAGGTTCGGGTAAGGGTTAAGGGTTAGGGTTCCGGTTAGGATTAGGGTTAGGGTTCGGGTTAGGGTTAGGGTTAGGGTTAGGGTTCGGGTTAGGGTTAGGGTTAGGTTTAGGGTTCGGGTTAGGTTTAGGGTTCGCGTTAGGGTTAGGTTTAGGTTTCGGGTTAGGGTTCGGGTTAGGGTTCGGGTTAGGGTTAGGGTTCGGGTTCGGGTTACGGTTAGGGATCGGGTTAGGGTTAGGGTTCGGGTTGGGTTTAGGGTTAGGGTTCGTGTTAGGGTTAGGGTTAGGGTTCGGGTTAGGGTTCGGGTTAGGGTTCGGGTTAGGGTTAGGGTTCGGGTTAGCGTTAGGGTTCGGTTTAGGGTTAGGTTTCGGGTAAGGGGTTAGGGCTCGGGTTCGGGTTAGGGTTAGGGTTCGTTTAGGGTTAGGGTTAGTGTTCGGGTTAGGATTAGGGTTAGTGTTAGTGTTAGGGTTCGGGTTAGGTTTCGGGTTAGGGTTAGGTTTAGGGTTCGGGTTAGGGTTAGGGTTAGGGTTCGGGTTAGGGTTCGGGTTCGGGTTAGCGTTAGGGTTCGGGTTAGGGTTAGGGTTAGGGTTCGGTTTAGGGTTAGGGTTGGGGTTAGGGTTAGGGGTTAGAGTTAGGGTTAGTGTTAGGGTTAGGGTTAGGGTTAGGGTTCGGTTTCGGGTTAGGGTTCGGGTTAGGGTTAGGGTTCAGGTTAGGGTTAGGGTTAAGGTTCGGGTTAGGTTTAGGGTTCGGGTTAGGGTTAGGATTCGGGTTACAGTTAGGGTTCGGGTTCGGGTTAGTGATAGGGTTCGAGTTCGGGTTAGGGGTCGGTTTTGGGTTAGGGTTCGGGTTAGGGTTAGGTTTAGGGTTAGGGTTCGGGTTAGTGTTAGTGTTCGGGTTCGGGTTCGGGTTAGGGTTAGTGTTCGTGTTAGGGTTAGGGTTCAGGTTAGGTTTAGGTTTAGGGTTTGGGTTTGGGTTAGGGTTAGTGTTCGTGTTAGGGTTAGGGTTCAGGTTAGGTTTAGGGTTAGGGTTAGGATTCTGGTTAGGGTTAGGGTTCGGTTTAGGGTTAGGGTTCGGGTTAGGCTTAGGGTTAGGGTTCGGGTTAGGGTTAGGGTTAGGGTTCGGGTTCGGGTTTGGGTTTGGGTTAGGAATCGGGTTCGGGTTAGGGTTCGGGATCGGGTTAGGGTTAGGGCTTAGTGTTCAGGTTAGTGTTAGGTTTTGGTTTCGGGTTAGGGTTCGTGTTGGGTTAGGGTTGGGGTTAGGGTTTGGGGTTAGGATTAGGGTTAGGGTTAGGGTTAGGGTTATGGTTCGGGTTAGGGTTAGGGTTAGGGTTAGGGTACGGGTTAGGTTTAGGGTTAGGATTAGGGTTAGGTTTAGGTTTAGGGTTCGGGTTAGGGTTAGGGTTAGCGTTCGGGTTAGGGTTAGGGTTAGGATTTGGGTTAGGGTTCGGTTTAGGGTTAGGGTTACGGTTCGGGTTCGGGTTCGGGTTCGGGTTAGGGGTTAGGGTTCGTGTTAGGGTTAGGGTTAGGGTTCGGGTTAGGGTTCGTGTTAGGGTTAGGGTTCGGGTTAGGGTTAGGGTTAGGGTTCGGGTTAGGGTTAGGGTTAGTGTTAGGGTTCGGGTTAGGGTTCTGGTTAGGGTTAGGGTTAGGTTTTGGGTTAGGGTTAGGGTTAGGGTTCGGGTTCGGGTTCGGGTTGGGGTTAGGGATCGGGTTCGGGTTAGGGTTCGGGTTCGGGTTAGGGTTACGGCTTAGTGTTCAGGTTAGTGTTTGGTTAGGGTTCGGGTTAGGGTTCGGATTAGGGTTAGGGTTGGGGTTAGGGTTAGGGTTAGGGTTAGGGTTAGGGTTAGGGTTCGGGTTAGGGTTCGGGTTCGGGTTAGCGTTAGGGTTCGGTTTAGGGTTAGGGTTCGGGTAAGGGGTTAGGGCTCGGGTTCGGATTAGGGTTAGGGTTAGGGTTCGGGTTAGGGTTCGGGTGCGGGTTAGCGTTAGGGTTCGGGTTAGGGTTAGGGTTAGGGTTCGGGTTAGGGTTCGGGTTGGGGTTAGGGTTAGGGGTTAGAGTTAGGGTTAGTGTTAGGGTTAGGGTTAGGGTTAGGGTTCGGGTTCGGGTTAGGGTTCGGGTTAGGGTTAGGGTTCAGGTTAGGGTTAGGGTTAGGGTTCGGGTTAGGGTTAGGGTTCGGGTTAGGGTTAGGATTCGGGTTACAGTTAGGGTTCGGGTTCGGGTTAGTGATAGGGTTCGAGTTCGGGTTAGGGTTCGGGTTTGGGTTAGGGTTCGGGTTAGGGTTAGGTTTAGGGTTAGGGTTCGGATTAGTGTTAGTGTTCGGGTTCGGGTTCGGGTTAGGGTTAGTGTTCGTGTTAGGGTTAGGGTTCAGGTTAGGTTTAGGGTTAGGGTTCGGGTTCGGGTTAGGGTTAGTGTTCGTGTTAGGGTTAGGGTTCAGGTTAGGTTTAGGGTTAGGGTTAGGATTCTGGTTAGGGTTAGGGTTCGGGTTAGGGTTAGGGTTCGGGTTAGGCTTAGGGTTAGGGTTCGGGTTAGGGTTAGGGTTAGGGTTCGGGTTCGGGTTCGGGTTTGGGTTAGGAATCGGGTTCGGGTTAGGGTTCGGGATCGGGTTAGGGTTAGGGCTTAGTGTTCAGGTTAGTGTTAGTGTTTGGTTTCGGGTTAGGGTTCGTGTTGGGTTAGGGTTGGGGTTAGGGTTTGGGGTTAGGGTTAGGGTTAGGGTTAGGGTTAGGGTTATGGTTCGGGTTAGGGTTAGGGTTAGGGTTAGGGTTAGGGTACGGGTTAGGTTTAGGGTTAGGATTAGGGTTAGGTTTAGGTTTAGGGTTCGGGTTAGGGTTAGGGTTAGCGTTCGGGTTAGGGTTAGGGTTAGGATTTGGGTTAGGGTTCGGTTTAGGGTTAGGGTTAGGGTTCGGGTTCGGGTTCGGGTTAGGGGTTAGGGTTCGTGTTAGGGTTAGGGTTAGGGTTCGGGTTAGGGTTAGGGTTAGGGTTAGGTTTCGGGTTAGGGTTAGGGTTAGGGTTCGGGTTAGGGTTAGGGTTAGTGTTAGGGTTCGGGTTAGGGTTCTGGTTAGGGTTAGGGTTAGGATTTGGGTTAGGGTTAGGGTTACGGTTCGGGGTAGGGTTAGGGTTAGGGTTAGGGTTCGGGTTAGGGTTAGGGTTCGGGTTAGGGTTAGGTTTAGGTTTCGGGTTAGGGTTAGGGTTAGGGTTCGGGTTAGGGTTAGGGTTCGGGTTAGGGTTAGGGTTAGGGTTCGGGTTCGGGTTCGGGTTCTGGTTAGGTTTAGGGTTCGGGTTAGGGTTAGGGTTCAGGTTAGGCTTAGGGTTAGGTTTTGGGTTAGGGTTAGGGTTAGGGTTCGGGTTCGGGTTCGGGTTGGGGTTAGGGATCGGGTTCGGGTTACGGTTCGGGTTCGGGTTAGGGTTAGGGTTTGTGTTCAGGTTAGTGTTTGGTTAGGGTTCGGGTTAGGGTTCGGATTAGGGTTAGGGTTGGGGTTAGGGTTTGGGGTTATGTTTAGGGTTAGGGTTAGCGATAGGGTAAGGGTTAGGTTTCGGGTTAGGGTTAGGGTTAGGGTGAGGGTTAGGGTTCGGGTTAGGGTTAGGGTTAGGATTAGGGTTAGGATTCGGGTTACAGTTAGCGTTCGGGTTCGGGTTAGTGATAGGGTTCGAGTTCGGGTTAGGGTTCGGTTTTGGGTTAGGGTTCGGGTTAGGGTTAGGTTTAGGGTTAGGGTTCGGATTAGTGTTAGTGTTCGGGTTCGGGTTCGGGTTAGGGTTAGTGTTCGTGTAAGGGTTAGGGTTCAGGTTAGGTTTAGGGTTAGGGTTCGGGTTCGGGTTAGGGTTAGTGTTCGTGTTAGGGTTAGGGTTCAGGTTAGGTTTAGGGTTAGGGTTAGGATTCTGGTTAGGGTTAGGGTTCGGGTTAGGGTTAGGGTTCGGGTTAGGCTTAGTGTTAGGGTTCGGGTTAGGGTTAGGGTTAGGGTTCGGGTTCGGGTTCGGGTTTGGGTTAGGAATCGGGTTCGGGTTAGGGTTCGGGATCGGGTTAGGGTTAGGGCTTAGTGTTCAGGTTAGTGTTAGGGTTTGGTTTCGGGTTAGGGTTCGTGTTGGGTTAGGGTTGGGTTTAGGGTTTGGGGTTAGGGTTAGGGTTAGGGTTAGGGTTAGGGTTATGGTTCGGGTTAGGGTTAGGGTTAGGGTTAGGGTTAGGGTACGGGTTAGGTTTAGGGTTAGGATTAGGGTTAGGTTTAGGTTTAGGGTTCGGGTTAGGGTTAGGGTTAGCGTTCGGGTTAGGGTTAGGGTTAGGATTTGGGTTAGGGTTCGGTTTAGGGTTAGGGTTAGGGTTCGGGTTCAGGTTCGGGTTAGGGGTTAGGGTTCGTGTTAGGGTTAGGGTTAGGGTTCGGGTTAGGGTTAGGGTTAGGGTTAGGGTTCGGGTTAGGGTTAGGGATAGGGTTCGGGTTAGTGTTAGGGTTAGTGTTAGGGTTCGGGTTAGGGTTCTGGTTAGGGTTAGGGTTAGGATTTGGGTTAGGGTTAGGGTTAGGGTTCGGGGTAGGGTTAGGGTTAGGGTTAGGGTTCGGGTTAGGGTTAGGGTTCGGGTTAGGGTTAGGTTTAGGTTTCGGGTTAGGGTTAGGGTTAGGGTTCGGGTTAGGGTTAGGGTTCGGGTTAGGGTTAGGGTTAGGGTTCGGGTTCGGGTTCGGGTTCTGGTTAGGTTTAGGGTTCGGGTTAGGGTTAGGGTTCGGGTTAGGGTTAGGGTTCAGGTTAGGCTTAGGGTTAGGTTTTGGGTTAGGGTTAGGGTTAGGGTTCGGGTTCGGGTTCGGGTTGGGGTTAGGGATCGGGTTCGGGTTACGGTTCGGGTTCGGGTTCGGGTTAGGGTTTGTGCTCAGGTTAGTGTTTGGTTAGGGTTCGGGTTAGGGTTCGGATTAGGGTTAGGGTTGGGGTTAGGGTTTGGGGTTAGGGTTAGGGTTAGGGTTAGCGATAGGGTAAGGGTTAGGTTTCGGGTTAGGGTTAGGGTTAGGGTTAGGGTTGGGTTCGGGTTAGGGTTAGGGTTAGGATTAGGGTTAGGTTTAGGTTTAGGGTTCGTGTTAGGGTTAGGGTTAGGGTTAGGGTTCGGGTTAGGGTTAGGTTTTAGGGTTAGGGTTAGGGTTAGTGTTAGGTTTAGGGGTTAGGGTTAGGGTTAGGGTTAGGGTTAGGGTTCGGGTTAGGGTTTGGGTTAGGGTTAGGGTTAGGGTTCGGGTTAGGGTCAGGGTTCGGGTTAGGCTTCGGGTTTGGCTTAGGTTTCGGTTTCGCTTTAGGGTTATGGTTAGGTTTCGGGTTAGGGTTAGGGTTCGGGTAGGGTTAGGGTTCGGGTTAGGTTTAGGTTTCGGATTAGGGTTAGGGTTAGGGTTCGGGTTAGGGTTAGGGTTAGGGTTCGGGTTAGGATTCGGGTTCGGGTTAGCGTTAGGGTTCGGGTTAGGGTTAGGGTTAGGGTTCGGTTTAGGGTTAGGGTTGGGGTTAGGTTTAGGGGTTAGAGTTAGGGTTAGGGTTAGTGTTAGGGTTAGGGTTAGGGTTAGGGTTCGGTTTCGGGTTAGGGTTCTGGTTAGTGTTAGGGTTCGGGTAAGGGTTAGGGTTAGGGTTCGGGTTAGGGTTAGGGTTCGGGTTAGGGTTAGGGTTCGGGTTACGGTTAGGGTTAGGGCTCGGGTTCGGTTTCGGGTTAGGGTTAGGGTTAGGGTTCGGTTTAGGGTTCGGGTTAGCATTCGGGTTAGGGTTCGGATTAGGGTTCGGGTTAGGGTTAGGGTTAGTTTTCGGTTTAGGTTTCGGGTTAGGGTTCGGTTTAGGGTTCGGTTTCGGGTTCGGGTTATGTTTCAGGTTAGGGTTAGGGTTAGGGTTCGGGTTAGGGTTCGGGTTAGGGTTCGGGTTAGGGTTAGGGTTCGGGTTCGGTTTAGGGTTAGGGTTCGGGTTAGGGTTAGGGTTAGAATTCGCGTTAGGTTTCGGGTACGGGTTAGGGTTAGGGTTAGGGTTCGGGTTAGGGTTAGGTTTTAGGGTTAGGGTTAGGGTTAGGGTTAGAGTTAGGGTTAGGGGTTAGGGTTAGGGTTAGGGTTAGGTTTAGGGTTAGGGTTCGGGTTAGGGTTTGGGTTAGGGTTAGGGTTAGGTTTCGGATTATGGTCAGGGTTAGGGTTCGGGTTAGGGTCAGGGTTAGGGTTCGGGTTAGGGTTCGGGTTACGGTTATGGTTCGGGTTAGGTTTAGGTTTCGGGTTAGGGTTCGGGTTAGGGTTAGGTTTAGGGTTAGGGTTCGGGTTAGGGTTAGGGTTAGGGTTAGGTTTCGGGTTAGGTTTAGGGTTAGGGTTCGGTTTAGGGTTCGGGTGAGGGTTCGGGTTAGGGTTAGGGTTATGGTTAGGGTTCGGGTTAGGGTTAGGGTTCGTGTTAGGGTTAGGGTTCGGGTTAGGGTTAGGGTTCGGGTTCAGGTTCGGGTAAGGTTTAAGGGTTAGGGTTCCGGTTAGGATTAGGGTTAGGGTTCGGGTTAGGGTTAGGTTTAGGGTTAGGTTTCGGGTTAGGGTTAGGGTTAGGTTTAGGGTTCGGTTTAGGGTTAGGGTTAGGTTTAGGGTTCGGGTTAGGGTTAGGGTTCGCGTTCGGGTTAGGTTTAGGTTTCGGGTTAGGGTTCGGGTTAGGGTTCGGGTTAGGGTTAGGGTTCGGGTTCGGGTTAGGGTTAGGGTTCGGGTTAGGGTTAGGTTTAGGTTTCGGGTTAGGGTTCGGGTTAGGGTTCGGGTTAGGGTTAGGGTTCGGTTTCGGGTTAGGGTTAGGGTTCGGGTTCGGTTTAGGGTTCGGGTTTGGGTTAGGGTTCGGGTTAGGGTTAGGGTTAGGGTTCGGGTTAGGTTTAGAGTTCGGGTTCGGGTTCGGGTTAGGGTTAATGTTCGGGTTAGTGTTAGGGTTCGGGTTCGGGTTAGGGTTAGGGTTCGTGTTAGGGTTAGGGTTAGGGTTCGGGTTAGGGTTCGGGTTCGGGTTAGCGTTAGGGTTCGGGTTAGGGTTAGGGTTCGGGTAAGGGGTTAGGGCTCGGGTTCGGGTTAGGGTTAGGGTTAGGGTTCGGTTAGGGTTAGGGTTAGTGTTCGGGTTAGGATTAGGGTTAGTGTTAGTGTTAGGGTTCGGGTTAGGTTTCGCGTTAGGGTTAGGTTTAGGGTTCGGGTTAGGGTTAGGGTTAGGGTTCGGGTTAGGGTTCGGGTTCGGGTTAGCGTTAGGGTTCGGGTTAGGGTTAGGGTTAGGGTTCGGTTTAGGGTTAGGGTTGGGGTTAGGGTTAGGGGTTAGAGTTAGGGTTAGTGTTAGGGTTAGGGTTAGGGTTAGGGTTCAGGTTCGGGTTAGGGTTCGGGTTAGGGTTAGTGTTCGGGTTAGGGTTAGTGTTAGGGTTCGGGTTAGGGTTAGGGTTCGGGTTAGGGTTAGGGTTCGGGTTACAGTTAGGGTTCGGGTTCGGGTTAGTGATAGGGTTCGAGTTCGGGTTAGGGTTCGGGTTTGGGTTAGGGTTCGGGTTAGGGTTAGGTTTAGGGTTAGGGTTCGTGTTAGTGTTAGTGTTCGGGTTCGGGTTCGGGTTAGGGTTAGTGTTCGTGTTAGGGTTAGGGTTCAGGTTAGGTTTAGGGTTAGGGTTCGGGTTCGGGTTAGGGTTAGTGTTCGTGTTAGGGTTAGGGTTCAGGTTAGGTTTAGGGTTAGGGTTAGGATTCTGGTTAGGGTTAGGGTTCGGGTTAAGGTTAGGGTTCGGGTTAGGCTTAGGGTTAGGGTACGGGTTAGGGTTAGGGTTAGGGTTCGGGTTCGGGTTCGGGTTCGGGTTTGGGTTAGGGATCGGGTTCGGGTTAGGGTTCGGGATCGGGTTAGGGTTAGGGCTTAGTGTTCAGGTTAGTGTTAGGGTTAGGTTTCGGGTTAGGGTTCGTGTTGGGTTAGGGTTGGGGTTAGGGTTTGGGGTTAGGGATAGGGTTAGGGTTAGGGTTAGGGTTATGGTTCGGGTTAGGGTTAGGGTTAGGGTTAGGGTTAGGGTTAGGGTACGGGTTAGGGTTAGGGTTAGGATTAGGGTTATGTTTAGGTTTAGGGTTCGGGTTAGGGTTAGGGTTAGCGTTCGGGTTAGGGTTAGGGTTAGGATTTGGGTTAGGGTTCGGTTTAGGGTTAGGGTTAGGGTTCGGGTTCGGGTTCGGGTTAGGGGTTAGGGTGTGTGTTAGGGTTAGGGTTAGGGTTCGGGTTAGGGTTAGGGTTAGGGTTAGGGTTCGGGTTAGGGTTAGGGTTAGGGTTCGGGTTCGGGTTAGGGTTAGTGTTAGGTTTCGGGTTAGGGTTCAGGTTAGGGTTAGGGTTAGGATTTGGGTTAGGGTTAGGGTTAGGGTTCGGGTTAGGGTCAGGGTTAAGGTTAGGGTTCGGGTTAGGGTTAGGGTTCGGGTTAGGGTTAGGTTTAGGGTTCGGGTTAGGTTTAGGGTTAGGGTTCGGGTTAGGGTTAGGGTTAGGGTTAGGGTTCGGTTTAGGGTTCGGGTGAGGGTTCGGGTTAGGTTTAGGGTTATGGTTAGGGTTCGGGTTAGGGTTAGGGTTCGTGTTAGGGTTAGGGTTCGGGTTAGGGTTAGGGTTCGGGTTCAGGTTCGGGTAAGGTTTAAGGGTTAGGGTTCCGGTTAGGATTAGGGTTAGGGTTCGGGTTAGGGTTAGGTTTAGGGTTAGGGTTCGGGTTAGGGTTAGGGTTAGGGTTAGGGTTCGGGTTAGGGTTAGGGTTAGGTTTAGGGTTCGGGTTAGGGTTAGGGTTAGCGTTAGGGTTAGGTTTAGGTTTCGGGTTAGGGTTCGGGTTAGGGTTCGGGTTAGGGTTAGGGTTCGGGTTCGGGTTAGGGTTAGGGTTCGGGTTAGGGTTAGGGTTCGGGTTCGGGTTCGGTTTAGGGTTCGGGTTTGGGTTAGGGTTCGGGTTAGGGTTAGGGTTAGGGTTCGGGTTAGGTTTAGAGTTCGGGTTCGGGTTCGGGTTAGGGTTAGGGTTCGGGTTAGGGTTAGGGTTCGGGTTAGGGTTAGGTTTAGGGTTCGGGTTAGGGTTAGGGTTAGGGTTCGGGTTAGGGTTAGGGTTCGGGTTAGGGTTAGGGTTAGGGTTCGGGTTCGGGTTCGGGTTCTGGTTAGGTTTAGGGTTCGGGTTAGGGTTAGGGTTCGGGTTAGGGTTAGGGTTCAGGTTAGGCTTAGGGTTAGGTTTTGGGTTAGGGTTAGTGTTAGGGTTCGGGTTCGGGTTCGGGTTGGGGTTAGGGATCGGGTTCGGGTTAGGGTTCGGGTTCGGGTTAGGGTTACGGCTTAGTGTTCAGGATAGTGTTTGGTTAGGGTTCGGGTTAGGGTTCGGATTAGGGTTAGGGTTGGGGTTAGGGTTAGGGTTAGGGTTAGGTTTAGGGTTAGGGTTCGGGTTAGGGTTCGGGTTCGGGTTAGCGTTAGGGTTCGGTTTAGGGTTAGGGTTCGGGTTCGGGTTAGGGTTCGGGTTAGGGTTAGGGTTCGGGTTCGGGTTAGGGTTAGGGTTCGGGTTAGGGTTAGGTTTAGGTTTCGGGTTAGGGTTCGGGTTAGGGTTCGGGTTAGGGTTAGGGTTCGGTTTCGGGTTAGGGTTAGGGTTCGGGTTCGGTTTAGGGTTCGGGTTTGGGTTAGGGTTCGGGTTAGGGTTAGGGTTAGGGTTCGGGTTAGGTTTAGAGTTCGGGTTCGGGTTCGGGTTAGGGTTAATGTTCGGGTTAGTGTTAGGGTTCGGGTTCGGGTTAGGGTTAGGGTTCGTGTTAGGGTTAGGGTTAGGGTTCGGGTTAGGGTTCGGGTTCGGGTTAGCGTTAGGGTTCGGTTTAGGGTTAGGGTTCGGGTAAGGGGTTAGGGCTCGGGTTCGGGTTAGGGTTAGGGTTAGGGTTCGGTTAGGGTTAGGGTTAGTGTTCAGGTTAGGATTAGGGTTAGTGTTAGTGTTAGGGTTCGGGTTAGGTTTCGCGTTAGGGTTAGGTTTAGGGTTCGGGTTAGGGTTAGGGTTCGGGTTAGGGTTCGGGTTCGGGTTAGCGTTAGGGTTCGGGTTAGGGTTAGGGTTAGGGTTCGGTTTAGGGTTAGGGTTGGGGTTAGGGTTAGGGGTTAGAGTTAGGGTTAGTGTTAGGGTTAGGGTTAGGGTTAGGGTTCAGGTTCGGGTTAGGGTTCGGGTTAGGGTTAGTGTTCGGGTTAGGGTTAGTGTTAGGGTTCGGGTTAGGGTTAGGGTTCGGGTTAGGGTTAGGGTTCGGGTTACAGTTAGGGTTCGGGTTCGGGTTAGTGATAGGGTTCGAGTTCGGGTTAGGGTTCGGGTTTGGGTTAGGGTTCGGGTTAGGGTTAGGTTTAGGGTTAGGGTTCGTGTTAGTGTTAGTGTTCGGGTTCGGGTTCGGGTTAGGGTTAGTGTTCGTGTTAGGGTTAGGGTTCAGGTTAGGTTTAGGGTTAGGGTTCGGGTTCGGGTTAGGGTTAGTGTTCGTGTTAGGGTTAGGGTTCAGGTTAGGTTTAGGGTTAGGGTTAGGATTCTGGTTAGGGTTAGGGTTCGGGTTAAGGTTAGGGTTCGGGTTAGGCTTAGGTTTAGGGTACGGGTTAGGGTTAGGGTTAGGGTTCGGGTTCGGGTTCGGGTTTGGGTTAGGGATCGGGTTCGGGTTAGGGTTCGGGATCGGGTTAGGGTTAGGGCTTAGTGTTCAGGTTAGTGTTAGGGTTAGGTTTCGGGTTAGGGTTCGTGTTGGGTTAGGGTTGGGGTTAGGGTTTGGGGTTAGGGATAGGGTTAGGGTTAGGGTTAGGGTTATGGTTCGGGTTAGGGTTAGGGTTAGGGTTAGGGTTAGGGTTAGGGTACGGGTTAGGGTTAGGGTTAGGATTAGGGTTATGTTTAGGTTTAGGGTTCGGGTTAGGGTTAGGGTTAGCGTTCGGGTTAGGGTTAGGGTTAGGATTTGGGTTAGGGTTCGGTTTAGGGTTAGGGTTAGGGTTCGGGTTCGGGTTCGGGTTAGGGGTTAGGGTGTGTGTTAGGGTTAGGGTTAGGGTTCGGGTTAGGGTTAGGGTTAGGGTTAGGGTTCGGGTTAGGGTTAGGGTTAGGGTTCGGGTTCGGGTTAGGGTTAGTGTTAGGTTTCGGGTTAGGGTTCAGGTTAGGGTTAGGGTTAGGATTTGGGTTAGGGTTAGGGTTAGGGTTCGGGTTAGGGTCAGGGTTAAGGTTAGGGTTCGGGTTAGGGTTAGGGTTCGGGTTAGGGTTAGGTTTAGGGTTCGGGTTAGGTTTAGGGTTAGGGTTCGGGTTAGGGTTAGGGTTAGGGTTAGGGTTCGGTTTAGGGTTCGGGTGAGGGTTCGGGTTAGGGTTAGGGTTATGGTTAGGGTTCGGGTTAGGGTTAGGGTTCGTGTTAGGGTTAGGGTTCGGGTTAGGGTTAGGGTTCGGGTTCAGGTTCGGGTAAGGTTTAAGGGTTAGGGTTCCGGTTAGGATTAGGGTTAGGGTTCGGGTTAGGGTTAGGTTTAGGGTTAGGGTTCGGGTTAGGGTTAGGGTTAGGGTTAGGGTTCGGGTTAGGGTTAGGGTTAGGTTTAGGGTTCGGGTTAGGGTTAGGGTTAGCGTTAGGGTTAGGTTTAGGTTTCGGGTTAGGGTTCGGGTTAGGGTTCGGGTTAGGGTTAGGGTTCGGGTTCGGGTTAGGGTTAGGGTTCGGGTTAGGGTTAGGGTTCGGGTTCGGGTTCGGTTTAGGGTTCGGGTTTGGGTTAGGGTTCGGGTTAGGGTTAGGGTTAGGGTTCGGGTTAGGTTTAGAGTTCGGGTTCGGGTTCGGGTTAGGGTTAGGGTTCGGGTTAGGGTTAGGGTTCGGGTTAGGGTTAGGTTTAGGGTTCGGGTTAGGGTTAGGGTTAGGGTTCGGGTTAGGGTTAGGGTTCGGGTTAGGGTTAGGGTTAGGGTTCGGGTTCGGGTTCGGGTTCTGGTTAGGTTTAGGGTTCGGGTTAGGGTTAGGGTTCGGGTTAGGGTTAGGGTTCAGGTTAGGCTTAGGGTTAGGTTTTGGGTTAGGGTTAGTGTTAGGGTTCGGGTTCGGTTTCGGGTTGGGGTTAGGGATCGGGTTCGGGTTAGGGTTCGGGTTCGGGTTAGGGTTACGGCTTAGTGTTCAGGATAGTGTTTGGTTAGGGTTCGGGTTAGGGTTCGGATTAGGGTTAGGGTTGGGGTTAGGGTTAGGGTTAGGGTTAGGTTTAGGGTTAGGGTTCGGGTTAGGGTTCGGGTTCGGGTTAGCGTTAGGGTTCGGTTTAGGGTTAGGGTTCGGGTTCGGGTTAGGGTTCGGGTTGGGGTTAGGGTTAGGGGTGTGAGTTAGGGTTAGTGTTAGGGTTAGGGTTAGGGTTAGGGTTCGGGTTCGGGTTAGGGTTCGGGTTAGGGTTAGGGTTCAGGTTAGGGTTAGGGTTAGGGTTCGGGTTAGGGTTAGGGTTCGGGTTAGGGTTAGGATTCGGGTTACAGTTAGGGTTCGGGTTCGGGTTAGTGATAGGGTTCGAGTTCGGGTTAGGGTTCGGGTTTGGGTTAGGGTTCGGGTTAGGGTTAGGTTTAGGGTTAGGGTTCGGATTAGTGTTAGTGTTCGGGTTCGGGTTCGGGTTAGGGTTAGTGTTCGTGTTAGGGTTAGGGTTCAGGTTAGGTTTAGGGTTAGGGTTCGGGTTCGGGTTAGGGTTAGTGTTCGTGTTAGGGTTAGGGTTCAGGTTAGGTTTAGGGTTAGGGTTAGGATTCTGGTTAGGGTTAGGGTTCGGGTTAGGGTTAGGGTTCGGGTTAGGCTTAGGGTTAGGGTTCGGGTTAGGGTTAGGGTTAGGGTTCGGGTTCGGGTTCGGGTTTGGGTTAGGAATCGGGTTCGGGTTAGGGTTCGGGATCGGGTTAGGGTTAGGGCTTATTGTTCAGGTTAGTGTTAGGGTTTGGTTTCGGGTTAGGGTTCGTGTTGGGTTAGGGTTGGGGTTAGGGTTTGGGGTTAGGGTTAGGGTTAGGGTTAGGGTTAGGGTTATGGTTCGGGTTAGGGTTAGGGTTAGGGTTAGGGTTAGGGTACGGGTTAGGTTTAGGGTTAGGATTAGGGTTAGGTTTAGGTTTAGGGTTCGGGTTAGGGTTAGGGTTAGCGTTCGGGTTAGGGTTAGGGTTAGGATTTGGGTTAGGGTTCGGTTTAGGGTTAGGGTTAGGGTTCGGGTTCGGGTTCGGGTTAGGGGTTAGGGTTCGTGTTAGGGTTAGGGTTAGGGTTCGGGTTAGGGTTAGGGTTAGGGTTAGGGTTCGGGTTAGGGTTAGGGTTAGGGTTCGGGTTAGGGTTAGGGTTAGTGTTAGGGTTCGGGTTAGGGTTCTGGTTAGGGTTAGGTTTAGGATTTGGGTTAGGGTTAGGGTTAGGGTTCGGGGTAGGGTTAGGGTTAGGGTTAGGGTTCGGGTTAGGGTTAGGGTTCGGGTTAGGGTTAGGTTTAGGTTTCGGGTTAGGGTTAGGGTTAGGGTTCGGGTTAGGGTTAGGGTTCGGGTTAGGGTTAGGGTTAGGGTTCGGGTTCGGGTTCTGGTTAGGTTTAGGGTTCGGGTTAGGGTTAGGGTTCGGGTTAGGGTTAGGGTTCAGGTTAGGCTTAGGGTTAGGTTTTGGGTTAGGGTTAGGGTTAGGGTTCGGGTTCGGGTTCGGGTTGGGGTTAGGGATCGGGTTCGGGTTACGGTTCGGGTTCGGGTTAGGGTTAGGGTTTGTGTTCAGGTTAGTGTTTGGTTAGGGTTCGGGTTAGGGTTCGGATTAGGGTTAGGGTTGGGGTTAGGGTTTGGGGTTAGGGTTAGGGTTAGGGTTAGCGATAGGGTAAGGGTTAGGTTTCGGGTTAGGGTTAGGGTTAGGGTTAGGGTTAGGGTTCGGGTTAGGGTTAGGGTTAGGATTAGGGTTAGGTTTAGGTTTAGGGTTCGTGTTAGGGTTAGGGTTAGGGTTAGGGTTCGGGTTAGGGTTAGGTTTTAGGGTTAGGGTTAGGGTTAGTGTTAGGTTTAGGGGTTAGGTTTAGGGTTAGGGTTAGGGTTCGGGTTAGGGTTTGGGTTAGGGTTAGGGTTAGGGTTCGGGTTAGGGTCAGGGTTCGGGTTAGGGTTCGGGTTTGGCTTAGGTTTCGGTTTCGCTTTAGGGTTATGGTTAGGTTTCGGGTTAGGGTTAGGGTTCGGGTAGGGTTAGGGTTCGGGTTAGGTTTAGGTTTCGGATTAGGGTTAGGGTTAGGGTTCGGGTTAGGGTTAGGGTTAGGGTTCGGGTTAGGATTCGGGTTCGGGTTAGCGTTAGGGTTCGGGTTAGGGTTAGGGTTAGGGTTCGGTTTAGGGTTAGGGTTGGGGTTAGGTTTAGGGGTTAGAGTTAGGGTTAGGGTTAGTGTTAGGGTTAGGGTTAGGGTTAGGGTTCGGGTTCGGGTTAGGGTTCTGGTTAGTGTTAGGGTTCGGGTAAGGGTTAGGGTTAGGGTTCGGGTTAGGGTTAGGGTTCGGGTTAGGGTTAGGGTTCGGGTTACGGTTAGGGTTAGGGCTCGGGTTCGGTTTCGGGTTAGGGTTAGGGTTAGGGTTCGGTTTAGGGTTCGGGTTAGCGTTCGGGTTAGGGTTCGGTTTAGGGTTCGGGTTAGGGTTCGGGTTAGGGTTAGGGTTAGTTTTCGGTTTAGGTTTCGGGTTAGGGTTCGGTTTAGGGTTCGGTTTCGGGTTCGGGTTATGTTTCAGGTTAGGGTTAGGGTTAGGGTTCGGGTTAGGGTTCGGGTTAGGGTTCGGGTTAGGGTTAGGGTTCGGGTTCGGTTTAGGGTTAGGGTTCGGGTTAGGGTTAGGGTTAGGATTCGCGTTAGGTTTCGGGTACGGGTTAGGGTTAGGGTTAGGGTTCGGGTTAGGGTTAGGTTTTAGGGTTAGGGTTAGGGTTAGGGTTAGAGTTAGGGTTAGGGGTTAGGGTTAGGGTTAGGGTTAGGTTTAGGGTTAGGGTTCGGGTTAGGGTTTGGGTTAGGGTTAGGGTTAGGTTTCGGATTATGGTCAGGGTTAGGGTTCGGGTTAGGGTCAGGGTTAGGGTTCGGGTTAGGGTTCGGGTTACGGTTATGGTTCGGGTTAGGTTTAGGTTTCGGGTTAGGGTTCGGGTTAGGGTTAGGTTTAGGGTTAGGGTTCGGGTTAGGGTTAGGGTTAGGGTTAGGTTTCGGGTTAGGGTTAGATTTAGGGTTCGGTTTAGGGTTCGGGTGAGGGTTCGGGTTAGGGTTAGGGTTATGGTTAGGGTTCGGGTTAGGGTTAGGGTTCGTGTTAGGGTTAGGGTTCGGGTTAGGGTTAGGGTTCGGGTTCAGGTTCGGGTAAGGTTTAAGGGTTAGAGTTCCGGTTAGGATTAGGGTTAGGGTTCGGGTTAGGGTTAGGTTTAGGGTTAGGGTTCGGGTTAGGGTTAGGGTTAGGGTTAGGGTTCGGGTTAGGGTTAGGGCTAGGTTTAGGTTTCGGGTTAGGGTTCGGGTTAGGGTTCGGGTTAGGGTTAGGGTTCGGGTTCGGGTTAGGGTTAGGGTTCGGGTTAGGGTTAGGTTTAGGTTTCGGGTTAGGGTTCGGGTTAGGGTTCGGGTTAGGGTTAGGGTTCGGTTTCGGGTTAGGGTTAGGGTTCGGGTTCGGTTTAGGGTTCGGGTTTGGGTTAGGGTTCGGGTTAGGGTTAGGGTTAGGGTTCGGGTTAGGTTTAGAGTTCGGGTTCGGGTTCGGGTTAGGGTTAATGTTCGGGTTAGGGTTAGGGTTCGGGTTCGGGTTAGGGTTAGGGTTCGTGTTAGGGTTAGGGTTAGGGTTCGGGTTAGGGTTCGGGTTCGGGTTAGCGTTAGGGTTCGGGTTAGGGTTAGGGTTCGGGTAAGGGGTTAGGGCTCGGGTTCGGGTTAGGGTTAGGGTTAGGGTTCGGTTAGGGTTAGGGTTAGTGTTCGGGTTAGGATTAGGGTTAGTATTAGCGTTAGGGTTCGGGTTAGGTTTCGCGTTAGGGTTAGGTTTAGGGTTCGGGTTAGGGTTAGGGTTAGGGTTCGGGTTAGGGTTCGGGTTCGGGTTAGCGTTAGGGTTCGGGTTAGGGTTAGGGTTAGGGTTCGGTTTAGGGTTAGGGTTGGGGTTAGGGTTAGGGGTTAGAGTTAGGGTTAGTGTTAGGGTTAGGGTTAGGGTTAGGGTTCAGGTTCGGGTTAGGGTTCGGGTTAGGGTTAGGGTTCGGGTTAGGGTTAGGGTTAGGGTTCGGGTTAGGGTTAGGGTTCGGGTTACAGTTAGGGTTCGGGTTCGGGTTAGTGATAGGGTTTGAGTTCGGGTTAGGGTTCGGGTTTGGGTTAGGGTTCGGGTTAGGGTTAGGTTTAGGGTTAGGGTTCGGGTTAGTGTTAGTGTTCGGGTTCGGGTTCGGGTTAGGGTTAGTGTTCGTGTTAGGGTTAGGGTTCAGGTTAGGTTTAGGGTTAGGGTTCGGGTTCGGGTTAGTGTTAGTGTTCGTGTTAGGGTTAGGGTTCAGGTTAGGTTTAGGGTTAGGGTTAGGATTCTGGTTAGGGTTAGGGTTCGGGTTAAGGTTAGGGTTCGGGTTAGGCTTAGGGTTAGGGTTCGGGTTAGGGTTAGGGTTAGGGTTCGGGTTCGGGTTCGGGTTTGGGTTAGGGATCGGGTTCGGGTTAGGGTTCGGGATCGGGTTAGGGTTAGGGCTTAGTGTTCAGGTTAGTGTTAGGGTTAGGTTTCGGGTTAGGGTTCGTGTTGGGTTAGGGTTGGGGTTAGGGTTTGGGGTTAGGGATAGGGTTAGGGTTAGGGTTAGGGTTATGGTTCGGGTTAGGGTTAGGGTTAGGGTTAGGGTTAGGGTACGGGTTAGGGTTAGGGTTAGGATTAGGGTTATGTTTAGGTTTAGGGTTCGGGTTAGGGTTAGGGTTAGCGTTCGGGTTAGGGTTAGGGTTAGGATTTGGGTTAGGGTTCGGTTTAGGGTTAGGGTTAGGGTTCGGGTTCGGGTTCGGGTTAGGGGTTAGGGTTCGTGTTAGGGTTCGGGTTAGGGTTAGGGTTAGGGTTAGGTTTCGGGTTAGGGTTAGGGTTAGGGTTCGGGTTCGGGTTAGGGTTAGTGTTAGGGTTGGGGTTAGGGTTCTGGTTAGGGTTAGGGTTAGGATTTGGGTTAGGGTTAGGGTTAGGGTTCGGGTTAGGGTTAGGGTTAGGGTTAGGGTTCGGGTTAGGGTTAGGGTTCGGGTTAGGGTTAGGTTTAGGGTTCGGGTTAGGGTTAGGGTTAGGGTTCGGGTTAGGGTTAGGGTTAGGGTTCGGTTTAGGGTTCGGGTGAGGGTTCGGGTTAGGGTTAGGGTTATGGTTAGGGTTCGGGTTAGGGTTAGGGTTCGTGTTAGGGTTAGGGTTCGGGTTAGGGTTAGGGTTCGGGTTCAGGTTCGGGTAAGGTTTAAGGGTTAGGGTTCCGGTTAGGATTAGGGTTAGGGTTCGGGTTAGGGTTAGGTTTAGGGTTAGGGTTCGGGTTAGGGTTAGCGTTAGGGTTAGGGTTCGGGTTAGGGTTAGGGTTAGGGTTAGGTTTCGGGTTAGGGTTAGGTTTAGGGTTCGGTTTAGGGTTCGGGTGAGGGTTCGGGTTAGGGTTAGGGTTATGGTTAGGGTTCGGGTTAGGGTTAGGGTTCGTGTTAGGGTTAGGGTTCGGGTTAGGGTTAGGGTTCGGGTTCAGGTTCGGGTAAGGTTTAAGGGTTAGAGTTCCGGTTAGGATTAGGGTTAGGGTTCGGGTTAGGGTTAGGTTTAGGGTTAGGGTTCGGGTTAGGGTTAGGGTTAGGGTTAGGGTTCAGGTTAGGGTTAGGGCTAGGTTTAGGTTTCGGGTTAGGGTTCGGGTTAGGGTTCGGGTTAGGGTTAGGGTTCGGGTTCGGGTTAGGGTTAGGGTTCGGGTTAGGGTTAGGTTTAGGTTTCGGGTTAGGGTTCGGGTTAGGGTTCGGGTTAGGGTTAGGGTTCGGTTTCGGGTTAGGGTTAGGGTTCGGGTTCGGTTTAGGGTTCGGGTTTGGGTTAGGGTTCGGGTTAGGGTTAGGGTTAGGGTTCGGGTTAGGTTTAGAGTTCGGGTTCGGGTTCGGGTTAGGGTTAATGTTCGGGTTAGGGTTAGGGTTCGGGTTCGGGTTAGGGTTAGGGTTCGTGTTAGGGTTAGGGTTAGGGTTCGGGTTAGGGTTCGGGTTCGGGTTAGCGTTAGGGTTCGGGTTAGGGTTAGGGTTCGGGTAAGGGGTTAGGGCTCGGGTTCGGGTTAGGGTTAGGGTTAGGGTTCGGTTAGGGTTAGGGTTAGTGTTCGGGTTAGGATTAGGGTTAGTATTAGCGTTAGGGTTCGGGTTAGGTTTCGCGTTAGGGTTAGGTTTAGGGTTCGGGTTAGGGTTAGGGTTAGGGTTCGGGTTAGGGTTCGGGTTCGGGTTAGCGTTAGGGTTCGGGTTCGGGTTAGGGTTAGGGTTCGGTTTAGGGTTAGGGTTGGGGTTAGCGTTAGGGGTTAGAGTTAGGGTTAGTGTTAGGGTTAGGGTTAGGGTTAGGGTTCAGGTTCGGGTTAGGGTTCGGGTTAGGGTTAGGGTTCGGGTTAGGGTTAGGGTTAGGGTTCGGGTTAGGGTTAGGGTTCGGGTTACAGTTAGGGTTCGGGTTCGGGTTAGTGATAGGGTTCGAGTTCGGGTTAGGGTTCGGGTTTGGGTTAGGGTTCGGGTTAGGGTTAGGTTTAGGGTTAGGGTTCGGGTTAGTGTTAGTGTTCGGGTTCGGGTTCGGGTTAGGGTTAGTGTTCGTGTTAGGGTTAGGGTTCAGGTTAGGTTTAGGGTTAGGGTTCGGGTTCGGGTTAGGGTTAGTGTTCGTGTTAGGGTTAGGGTTCAGGTTAGGTTTAGGGTTAGGGTTAGGATTCTGGTTAGGGTTAGGGTTCGGGTTAAGGTTAGGGTTCGGGTTAGGCTTAGGGTTAGGGTTCGGGTTAGGGTTAGGGTTAGGGTTCGGGTTCGGGTTCGGGTTTGGGTTAGGGATCGGGTTCGGGTTAGGGTTCGGGATCGGGTTAGGGTTAGGGCTTAGTGTTCAGGTTAGTGTTAGGGTTAGGTTTCGGGTTAGGGTTCGTGTTGGGTTAGGGTTGGGGTTAGGGTTTGGGGTTAGGGATAGGGTTAGGGTTAGGGTTAGGGTTATGGTTCGGGTTAGGGTTAGGGTTAGGGTTAGGGTTAGGGTACGGGTTAGGGTTAGGGTTAGGATTAGGGTTATGTTTAGGTTTAGGGTTCGGGTTAGGGTTAGGGTTAGCGTTCGGGTTAGGGTTAGGGTTAGGATTTGGGTTAGGGTTCGGTTTAGGGTTAGGGTTAGGGTTCGGGTTCGGGTTCGGGTTAGGGGTTAGGGTTCGTGTTAGGGTTCGGGTTAGGGTTAGGGTTAGGGTTAGGGTTCGGGTTAGGGTTAGGGTTAGGGTTCGGGTTCGGGTTAGGGTTAGTGTTAGGGTTGGGGTTAGGGTTCTGGTTAGGGTTAGGGTTAGGATTTGGGTTAGGGTTAGGGTTAGGGTTCGGGTTAGGGTTAGGGTTAGGGTTAGGGTTCGGGTTAGGGTTAGGGTTCGGGTTAGGGTTAGGTTTAGGGTTCGGGTTAGGGTTAGGGTTAGGGTTCGGGTTAGGGTTAGGGTTAGGGTTCGGTTTAGGGTTCGGGTGAGGGTTCGGGTTAGGGTTAGGGTTATGGTTAGGGTTCGGGTTAGGGTTAGGGTTCGTGTTAGGGTTAGGGTTCGGGTTAGGGTTAGGGTTCGGGTTCAGGTTCGGGTAAGGTTTAAGGGTTAGGGTTCCGGTTAGGATTAGGGTTAGGGTTTGGGTTAGGGTTAGGTTTAGGGTTAGGGTTCGGGTTAGGGTTAGCGTTAGGGTTAGGGTTCGGGTTAGGGTTAGGGTTAGGTTTAGGGTTCGGGTTAGGGTTAGGGTTCGCGTTAGGGTTAGGTTTATGTTTCGGGTTAGGGTTCGGGTTAGGGTTCGGGTTAGGGTTAGGGTTCGGGTTCGGGTTAGGGTTAGGGTTCGGGTTAGGGTTAGGGTTCGGGTTCGGGTTCGGTTTAGGGTTCGGGTTTGGGTTAGGGTTCGGGTTAGGGTTAGGGTTCGGCTTAGGTTTAGAGTTCGGGTTCGGGTTCGGGTTAGGGTTAGGGTTCGGGTTAGGGTTAGGGTTCGGGTTCGGGTTAGGGTTCGGGTTCGGGTTAGCGTTAGGGTTCGGGTGAGGGTTAGGGTTCGGGTAAGGGGTTAGGGCTAGGGTTCGGGTTAGGGTTAGGGTTAGGGTTCGGTTAGGGTTAGGTTTAGTGTTCGGGTTAGGATTAGGGTTAGTGTTAGTGTTAGGGTTCGGGTTAGGTTTCGCGTTAGGGTTAGGTTTAGGGTTCGGGTTAGGGTTAGGGTTAGGGTTCGGGTTAGGGTTCGGGTTCGGGTTAGCGTTAGGGTTCGGGTTCGGGTTAGGGTTAGGGTTCGGTTTAGGGTTAGGGTTGGGGTTAGCGTTAGGGGTTAGAGTTAGGGTTAGTGTTAGGGTTAGGGTTAGGGTTAGGGTTCAGGTTCGGGTTAGGGTTCGGGTTAGGGTTAGGGTTCGGGTTAGGGTTAGGGTTAGGGTTCGGGTTAGGGTTAGGGTTCGGGTTAGGGTTAGGGTTCGAGTTACAGTTAGGGTTCGGGTTCTGGTTAGTGATAGGGTTCGAGTTCGGGTTAGGGTTCGGGTTTGGGTTAGGGTTCGGGTTAGGGTTAGGTTTAGGGTTAGGGTTCGGGTTAGTGTTAGTGTTCGGGTTCGGGTTCGGGTTAGGGTTAGTGTTCGTGTTAGGGTTAGGGTTCAGGTTAGGTTTAGGGTTAGGGTTCGGGTTCGGGTTAGGGTTAGTGTTCGTGTTAGGGTTAGGGTTCAGGTTAGGTTTAGGGTTAGGGTTAGGATTCTGGTTAGGGTTAGGGTTCGGGTTAGGGTTAGGGTTCGGGTTAGGCTTAGGGTTAGGGTTCGGGTTAGGGTTAGGGTTAGGGTTCGGGTTCGGGTTCGGGTTTGGGTTAGGGATCGGGTTCGGGTTAGGGTTCGGGATCAGGTTAGGGTTAGGGCTTAGTGTTCAGGTTAGTGTTAGGGTTAGGTTTCGGGTTAGGGTTCGGGTTGGGTTAGGGTTGGGGTTAGGGTTTGGGGTTAGGGATAGGGTTAGGGTTAGGGTTAGGGTTATGGTTCGGGTTAGGGTTAGGGTTAGGTTTAGGGTTAGGGTACGGGTTAGAGTTTTGGTTAGGATTAGGGTTAGGTTTAGGTTTAGGGTTCGGGTTAGGGTTAGGGTTAGCGTTCGGGTTAGGGTTAGGGTTAGGATTTGGGTTAGGGTTCGGTTTAGGGTTAGGGTTAGGGTTCGGGTTCGGGTTCGGGTTAGGGGTTAGGGTTCGTGTTAGGGTTAGGGTTAGGGTTCGGGTTAGGGTTAGGGTTAGGGTTCGGGTTAGGGTTAGGGTTAGGGTTCGGGTTCGGGTTAGGGTTAGTGTTAGGGTTCGGGTTAGGGTTCTGTTTAGGGTTAGGGTTAGGATTTGGGTTAGGGTTAGGGTTAGGGTTCGGGTTAGGGTTAGGGTTAGGGTTAGGGTTCGGGTTAGGGTTAGGGTTCGGGTTAGGGTTAGGTTTAGGGTTCGGGTTAGGGTTAGGGTTAGGGTTCGGGTTAGGGTTAGGGTTCGGGTTAGGGTTAGGGTTAGGGTTCGGGTTCGGGTTCGGGTTCTGGTTAGTTTTAGGGTTCGGGTTAGTGTTAGGGTTCGGGTTAGGGTTAGGGTTCAGGTTAGGCTGAGGGTTAGGTTTTGGGTTAGGGTTAGGGTTAGGGTTCGGGTTCGGGTTCGGGTTGGGGTTAGGGATCGGGTTCGGGTTAGGGTTCGGGTTCGGGTTAGGGTTAGGGCTTAGTGTTCAGGTTAGTGTTAGGGTTAGGGTTCGTTTTAGGGTTGGGGTTAGGGTTAGGGTTGGGGTTAGGGTTTGGGGTTAGGGTTAGGGTTAGGGTTAGCGATAGGGTAAGGGTTAGGTTTCGGGTTAGGGTTAGGGTTAGGGTTAGGGTTAGGGTTCGGGTTAGGGTTAGGGTTAGGATTAGGGTTAGTTTTAGGTTTAGGGTTCGTGTTAGGGTTAGGGTTAGGGTTAGGGTTCGGGTTAGGGTTAGGTTTTAGGGTTAGGGTTAGGGTTAGTGTTAGGGTTAGGGGTTAGGGTTAGGTTTAGGGTTAGGGTTCGGGTTAGGGTTTGGTTTAGGGTTAGGGTTAGGGTTCGGGTTAGGGTCAGGGTTCGGGTTAGGGTTCGGGTTTGGCTTAGGTTTCGGTTTCGCTTTAGGGTTATGGTTAGGTTTCGGGTTAGGGTTAGGGTTAGGGTTCGGGTAGGGTTAGGGTTAGGGTTCGGGTTAGGGTTCGGGTTCGGTTTCGAGTTAGGTTTAGGGTTCAGGTTCGGGTAAGGGTTCGGGTTATGTTAGGGTTAGGGGTTAGTGTTCAGGATAGGGTTAGGGTTAGGGTTCGGGTTAGGGTTCGGGTTAGGGTTAGGTTTAGGGTTCGGGTTAGGGTTAGGGTTAGGGTTAGGTTTAGGGTTCGGGTTACGGTTAAGGTTCGGGTTAGGGTTAGGGTTAGGGTTCGGGTTAGGTTTAGGATTAGGGTTTGGGTTAGTTTTAGGTTTCGGATTAGGGTTAGGGTTAGGGTTCGGGTTAGGGTTAGGGTTAGGGTTCGGGTTAGGATTCGGGTTCGGGTTAGCGTTAGGGTTCGGGTTAGGTTTAGGGTTAGGGTTCGGTTTAGGGTTAGGGTTGGGGTTAGGTTTAGGGGTTAGAGTTAGGGTTAGGGTTAGTGTTAGGGTTAGGATTAGGGTTAGGGTTAGGGTTCGGGTTAGAGTTCGGGTTAGCGTTAGGGTTAGGGTTCGGTTTAGGGTTCGGTTTAGGGTTCGGGTTAGGGTTAGAGTTCGGGTTAGCGTTAAGGTTAGGGTTCGGGTTAGGGTTCGGGTTCAGGTTAGGGTTCGGGTTCGGGTTAGGGTTAGTGTTAGGTTTCGGTTAGGGTTAGGGTTAGGGTTAGGGTTCGGGTTAGGGTTCGGGTTCGGGTAAGGGTTAGGGTTAGGTTAAGGATTAGGGTTCGGTTTAGGGTTAGGGTTAGGGTAAGGGTTAGGGTTCGGGTTAGGGTTAGGGTTATGGTTAGGGTTAGGTTTCGGGTTAGGGTTAGGGGTTAGGGTTCGGGTTAAGGTTAGGGTTAGGGTTAGGGTTCGGGGTAGGGTTTGGGTTAGGGTTAGGGTTAGGTTTCGGGTTAGTGTCAGGGTTAGTGTTCGGGTTAGGGTTAGGGTTAGGGTTCGGGTTAGGGTTCGGGTTAGGTTTAGGTTTCGGGATAGGTTTAGGGTTAGGGTTCGTGTCAGGGTTAGGGTTAGGATTCACGTTAGGGTTCGGGTTCGGGTTAGGGTTAGATTTAGGGTTCGGGTTAGGGATAGGTTTTAGGGTTAGGGTTAGGGTTAGGTTTAGAGTTAGGGTTAGGGGTTAGGGTAAGGGTTAGGGCTAGGGTTAGGGTTAGGGTTCGGGTTAGGTTATGGGTTAGGGTTAGGGTTAGGGTTCGGGTTAGTGTAAGGGTTAGGGTTAGGGTTAGGGTCAGTGTTAGGGTTCGGGTTAGGGTTCGGGTTAGGGTTAGGGTTCGGGTTAGGTTTAGGTTTCGCGTTAGGGTTCGGGTTCGGTTTAGGGTTCGGGTTCGGTTTACCGTTAGGTTTAGGTTTCGGGTTAGGGTTAGGGTTAGGGTTAGGTTTAGGGTTAGGGTTCGGGTTAGGGTTAGGGTTAGGGTTAGGGTTCGGGTTAGCGTTAGGGTTAGGGTTCGGGTTAAGTAGGTTTCGGGTTAGGGTTAGGGTTAGGTTTAGGGTTAGGGTTCGGATAAGGGTTAGGTTTAGGGTTCGGGTTCGGGATAGGTTTAGGGTTCGGGTTAGGGTTAGGGTTAGGGTTAGGGTTCGGGTTAGGGTTCGGGTTAGGGTTAGGGTTAGGATTTGGGTTAGGGTTAGTGTTAGGGTTCGGGTTAGGGTTAGGGTTCGGGTTAGGGTTAGGTTTAGGTTTCGGGTTAGGGTTAGGGTTAGGGTTCGGGTTAGGGTTAGGGTTCGGGTTCGGGTTAGGGTTAGGGTTCGGGTTCGGTTTAGTGTTAGGGTTCGGGTTAGGATTAGGTTTCGGGTTAGGGTTCCGGTTAGTGTTCGTGTTCGGGTTAGGGTTAGGGTTAGGGTTAGGGTTAGGGTTAGGGTTCGGGTTCGGGTTAGGGTTAGGGGTTAGGGTTCGGGTTAGGGTTAGGGTTCGGGTTAGGGTTAGGGTTAGGGTTCGGGTTCGGGTTCGGGTTCTGGTTAGGGTTAGGATTCTGGTTAGGGTTAGGGTTCGGGTTAGGGTTAGGGTTCGGGTTAGGCTTAGGGTTAGGGTTCAGGTTAGGGTTAGGGTTAGGGTTCGGGTTCGGGTTCGGGTTTGGGTTAGGGATTGGGTTCGGGTTAGGGTTCGGGATCGGGTTAGGGTTAGGGCTTAGTGTTCAGGTTAGTGTTAGGGTTAGGTTTCGGGTTAGGGTTCGTGTTGGGTTAGGGTTGGGGTTAGGGTTTGGGGTTAGGGTTAGGTTTAGGGTTAGGGTTAGGGTTCGGGTTAGGGTTAGGGTTCGGGTTAGGGTTAGGGTTAATATTTGGGTTAGGGTTCGGTTTAGGGTTAGGGTTAGGGTTCGGGTTCGGGTTCGGGTTAGGGTTTAGGGTTCGGGTTAGGGTTAGGGTTAGGGTTCTGGTTAGGGTTAGGGTTAGGGTTAGGGTTAGGGTTAGGGTTAGGGTTCGGGTTAGGGTTATGGTTAGGGTTCGGGTTAGGGTTAGTGATAGGGTTCGGGTGAGGGTTCTGGTTAGGGTTAGGGTTAGGATTTGGGTTAGGGTTAGGGTTAGGGTTCGGGTTAGGTTTAGGGTTAGGGTTCGGGTTCGGATTCGGGTTTGGGTTAGGGATCGGGTTCGGGTTAGGGTTCGGGATCGGGTTAGGGTTAGGGCTTAGTGTTCAGGTTAGTGTTAGGGTTAGGTTTCGGGTTAGGGTTCGTGTTGGGTTAGGGTTGGGGTTAGGGTTTGGGGTTAGGGTTAGGGTTAGGGTTAGGGTTAGGGTTCGGGTTAGGGTTAGGGTTAGGGTTAGGGTTAGGGTACTGGTTAGGGTTAGGGTTAGGATTAGGGTTAGGTATAGGTTTAGGGTTCGGGTTAGGGTTAGGGTTAGGGTTCGGGTTAGGGTTAGGGTTAGGATTTGGGTTAGGGTTCGGTTTAGGGTTAGGGTTAGGGTTCGGGATCGGGTTCGGTTCGGGTTAGGGGTTAGGGTTCGTGTTAGGGTTAGGGTTAGGTTTCGGGTTAGGGTTAGGGTTAGGGTTAGGGTTCGGGTTAGGGTTATGGTTAGGGTTCGGGTTAGGGTTAGGGTTAGTGTTAGGGTTCGGGTTAGGGTTCTGGTTAGGGTTAGGGTTAGGATTTGGGTTAGGGTTAGGGTTAGGGTTCGGGTTAGGGTTTGGGTTAGGGTTAGGGTTAGGGTTCGGGTTAGGGTTAGGGTTCGGGTTAGGGTTAGGTTTAGGGTTCGGGTTAGGGATAGGGTTAGGGTTCGGGTTAGGGTTAGGGTTCGGGTTAGGGTTAGGGTTAGGGTACGGGTTCGGGTTCGGGTTCTGGTTAGGTTTAGGGTTCGGGTTAGGGTTAGGGTTCGGGTTAGGGTTAGGGTTCAGGTTAGGCTTAGGGTTAGCTTTTGGGTTAGGGTTAGGATTAGTGTTCGGGTTCGGGTTCGGGTTGGGGTTAGGGATCGGGTTCGGGTTAGGGTTCGGGTTCGGGTTAGGGTTAGGGCTTAGTGTTCAGGTTAGTGTTAGGGTTAGGGTTCGGGTTAGGGTTCGGGTTAGGGTTAGGGTTGGGGTTAGGGTTTGGGGTTAGGGTTAGGGTTAGGGTTAGCGATAGGGTAAGGGTTAGGTTTCGGGTTAGGGTTACGGTTAGGGTTAGGGTTAGGGTTCGGGTTAGGGTTAGGGTTAGGATTAGGGTTAGGTTTAGGTTTAGGGTTCGTGTTAGGGTTAGGGTTAGGGTTAGGCTTCGGGTTAGGGTTAGGTTTTAGTGTTAGGGTTAGGGTTAGTGTTAGGGTTAGGGGTTAGGGTTAGGGTTAGGGTTAGGGTTCGGGTTAGGGTTTGGGTTAGGGTTAGGGTTAGGTTTCGGGTTAGGATCAGGGTTCGGGTTAGGGTTCGGGTTTGGCTTAGGTTTCGGGTTCGCTTTAGGGTTATGGTTAGGTTTCGGGTTAGGGTTAGGTTTAGGGTTAGGGTTAGGTTTCGGGTTAGGGTTAGGGTTAGGTTTCGGGTTAGGGTTCGGGTTCGGGTTCGAGTTAGGTTTAGGGTTCAGGTTCGGGTAAGGGTTCGGGTTATGTTAGGGTTAGGGGTTAGTGTTCAGGATAGGGTTAGGGTTAGGGTTCTGGTTAGGGTTCGGGTTAGGGTTAGGGTTAGGGTTCGGGTTAGGTTTAGGGTTAGGTTTAGGGTTCGGGTTACGGTTAAGGTTCGGGTTAGGGTTAGGGTGAGGGTTCGGGTTAGGTTTAGGATTAGGGTTCGGGTTAGGTTTAGGTTTCGGGTTAGGGTTAGAGTTAGGGTTCGGGTTAGGGTTAGGGTTAGGGTTCGGTTTAGGATTCGGGTTCGGGTTAGCGTTAGGGTTCGGGTTAGGGTTAGGGTTAGGGTTCGGTTTAGGGTTAGGTTTGGGGTTAGGTTTAGGGGTTAGAGTTAGGGTTAGGGTTAGTGTTAGGGTTAGGGTTAGGGTTAGGGTTCGGGTTCGGGTTAGGGTTCTGGTTAGGGTTAGGGTTCGGGTTAGGGTTAGGGTTAGTGTTCGGGTTAGGGTTAGGGTTCGGGTTAGGGTTAGGGTTCGGGTTACGGTTAGGGTTAGGGCTCGGGTTTGGGTTCGTGTTAGGGTTAGGGTTAGGGTTCGGATTAGGGTTCGGGTTAGCGTTCGGGTTAGGGTTCGGTTTAGGGTTCGGGTTAGGGTTCGGGATAGGGTTAGGGTTAGTTTTCGGTTTAGGTTTCGGGTTAGGGTTCGGTTTAGGGTTCGGTTTAGGGTTCGGGTTAGGTTTCGGGTTAGGGTTAGGGTTAGGGTTCGGGTTAGGGTTCGGGTTAGGGTTAGGGTTCGTGTTCGGGTTAGGGTTAGGGTTCGGTTTAGGGTTAGGGTTAGGATTCGCGTTAGGGTTCGGGTTCGGGTTAGGGTTAGGGTTACGTTTCGGGTTAGGGTTAGGGATCGGGTTAGGGTTTGGGTTAGGGTTAGGGTTAGGTTTCGGTTTAGGGTCAGGGTTAGGGTTCAGGTTAGGGTCAGGGTTAGGGTTCGGGTTAGGGTTCGGGTTAGGGTTATGGTTCGGGTTAGGTTTAGGTTTCGGGTTAGTGTTCGGGTTAGGTTTAGTGTTCGGTTTCGGTTTAGCGTTAGGGTTAGGTTTCGGGTTAGGGTTAGGGTTAGGGTTAGGTTTAGGGTTAGGGTTCGGATTAGGGTTAGGTTTAGGGTTAGGTTTCGGGTTTGGGTTAGGGTTCGGGTGAGGGTTCGGGTTTGGGTTAGAATTATGGTTAGGGTTCGGGTTAGGGTTAGGGTTCGTGTAAGGGTTAGGGTTCGGGTTAGGGTTAGGTTTCGGGTTCAGGATCGGGTAAGGGTTACGGGTTAGGGTTCGGGTTAGGGTTAGGGTTAGGGTTCGGGTTCGGGGTAGGGTTTGGGTTAGGTTTAGGGTTAGGTTTCGGGTTAGTGTCAGGGTTAGGGTTCGGGTTAGGGTTAGGGTTAGGGTTCGGGTTAGGGTTCGGGTTAGGGTTAGGGTTAGGATTCGGGTTAGGGTTTAGGTTTAGGGTTCGTGTTAGGGTTAGGTTTAGGTTTAGGGTTAGGGTTCGGGTAAGGGTTAGGGTTAGGGTTCGGGTTCGGGTTAGGGTTAGGGTTCGGGTTAGGGTTAGGGTTAGGGTTCGGGTTAGGGTTCGGTTTAGGGTTAGGGTTAGGATTCGGGTTAGGGTTCGGTTTAGGGTTCGGGTTCTGGTTAGGGTTCGGGTTCAGTTTACCGTTAGGATTAGGGTTCGGGTTAGGGTTAGGGTTCGGGTTAGGGTTAGGTTTAGGGTTAGGGTTCGGGTTACGGTTAGGGTTAGGGTTAGGGTTAGGGTTAGGATTCGGGTTAGGGTGAGATTTAGGTTTAGGGTTAGTGTTCGGGGTACGGTTAGGGTTATGGTTCGGGTTAGGGTTAGGGTTAGGGTTCGGGTTAGGTTTAGGGTTAGGGTTAGGGTTCGGGTTAGGGTTCGGGTTAGGGTTAGGGTTAGGATTCGGGTTAGGGTTAGGGTTAGTGTTCGTGTTAGGGTTAGGGTTCGGGTTAGGGTTAGGGTTAGGTTTCGGGTTAGGGTTAGGGTTAGGGTTCGGGTTTGGGTAGGGTTACGGTTCGGGTTCGGGTCGGGTTCGGGTTAGGGTTAGGTTTCGGGTTAGGGTTAGGGTTCGGGTTAGGGTTAGGGTTCGGGTTCGGGTTAGGGTTAGGGTTCGGGTTAGGGTTAGGGTTACGGTTCGGGTTCGGGTTTGGGTTTGGTTTAGGGATCGTGTTCGGTTTAGGGTTCGGGTTCAGGTTAGGGTTAGGGGTTAGTGTTCAGGTTAGTGTTAGGTTAGGGTTCGGGTTAGGTTTCGGGTTACGTTTAGGGTTAGGGTTCGGGTTAGGTTTAGGGTTAGGGTTAGGGTTAGGGTTCGGTTTAGGTTTAGGGTTTAGGGTTAGGGTTAGGGTTAGGGTTTGGGTTAGGGTTCGGGTTAGGGTTAGGGTTAGGGTTAGGGTTAGTGTTAGGGTTCGGGTTAGGGTTAGGGTTATGGTTTGGGTTCGGGTTCGGGGTAGGGTTAGGGTTCGTGTTCGGGTTAGGGTTCGGGTTCGGGTTCGGGTTAGAGGTTAGGGTTCGGGTTAGGGTTAGGGTAGGGTTCGGGTTAGGGTTAGGGTTAGGGTTCGGTTTAGGGTTAGGTTTAGGTTTCGGGTTAGGGTTCGGGTTAGGGTTCGGGTTAGAGTTAGGGTTCGGGTTCGGGTTAGGGTTAGGGTTCGGTTTAGGGTTAGGTTTAGGTTTCGGGTTAGGGTTCGGGTTAGGGTTCGGGTTAGGGTTAGGGTTCGGGTTCGGGTTAGGGTTAAGGTTCGGGTTCGGTTTAGGGTTCCGTTTTGGGTTAGGGTTCGGGTTAGGGTTAGGGTTAGGGTTCGGGTTAGGGTTAGAGTTCGGGTTCGGGTTCGGGTTAGGGTTAGGGTTCGGGTTAGGGTTAGGGTTCAGGTTCGGTTTAGGGTTAGGTTTCGTGTTAGGGTTAGGGTTAGGGTTCGGGTTAGGGTTCGGGTTCGGGTTAGCGTTAGGGTTCGGGTTAGGGTTAGGGTTCGGGTAAGGGGTTAGAGCTCGGATTCGGGTTAGGGTTAGGGTTAGGGTTTCGGTTAGGGTTAGGGTTAGTGTTCGGGTTAGGATTAGGGTTAGTGTTAGTGTTAGGGTTCGGGTTAGGTTTCGGGTTAGGTTTAGGGTTAGGGTTTGGGTTAGGGTTAGGGTTAGGGTTCGGATTAGGGTTCGGGTTCGGCTTAGCGTTAGGGTTCGGGTTCGGGTTAGGGTTAGGGTTCGGTTTAGGGTTAGAGTTGGGGTTAGGGTTAGGGGTTAGAGTTAGGGTTAGTGTTAGGGTTAGGGTTAGGGTTAGGGTTCGGGTTCGGGTTTGGGTTCGGGTTAGGGTTAGGGTTCGGGTTAGGGTTAGGGTTAGGGTTCGGGTTAGGTTTAGGGTTCGGGTTAGGGTTAGGTTTCGGGTTACAGTTAGGGTTCGTGTTCGGGTTAGTGATAGGGTTCGAGTTCGGGTTAGGGTTCGGGTTTGGGTTAGGGTTCGGGTTAGGGTTAGGGTTAGGGTTAGGGTTCGGGTTAGTGTTAGTGTTCGGGTTCGGGTTCGGGTTAGGGTTAGTGTTCGTGTTAGGGTTAGGGTTCAGGTTAGGGTTAGGGTTAGGGTTCGGGTTAAGGTTAGGGTTCGGGTTAGTGTTAGGGTTCAGGTTAGGGTTAGGGTTAGGGTTCGGGTTCGGGTACGGGTTCGGGTTAGGGTTAGGTTTCGGGTTAGGGTTAGGGTTCGGGTTAGGGTTAGGGTTCGTGTTAGGGTTAGGGTTAGGGTTCGGGTTAGTGTTAGGGTTCAGGTTAGGGTTAGGGTTAGGGTTCGGGTGCGGGTACGGGTTCGGGTTAGGGTTAGGTTTCGGGTTAGGGTTAGGGTTCGGGTTAGGGTTAGGGTTCGTGTTAGGGTTAGGGTTAGGGTTCGTGTTAGGGTTAGGGTTAGGGTTCGGGTTCGGGTTCGGTTTTGGGTTAGGGATCGGGTTCGGGTTAGGGTTCAGGTTCGGGTTAGGTTTAGGGGTTAGTGTTCAGGTTAGTGTTAGGGTTAGGGTTCGGGTTAGGGTAAGGGTTAGGGTTCGGGTTAGGTTTAGTGTTAGGGTTAGGTTTAGGGTTCGGGTTAGGGTTAGGGGTTAGGGTTAAGGTTAGGGTTACGGTTAGTGTTCGGGTTAGGGTTAAGGTTAGGGTTAGGGTTACGGTTCGGGTTAGGGTTAGTGTTATGGTTTGGGTTCAGGTTCGGGGTAGGGTTAGGGTTCGTGTTCGGGTTAGGGTTCGGGTTCGGGTTCGGGTTAGAGGTTAGGGTTCGGTTTAGGGTTAGGGTTAGGGTTCGAGTTAGGGTTAGGGTTAGGGTTAAGGTTCGGTTTAGGGTTTGGGTTAGGGTTAGGGTTAGGTTTCGGGTTAGGGTTAGGGTTACGGTTTGGGTTAGAGTTCGGGTTAGCGTTAGGGTTAGGGTTCGGGTTAGGGTTCGGGTTAGGGTTCGGGTTAGGTTTAGAGTTTGGGTTAGCGTTAGGGTTAGGGTTCGGGTTAGGGTTCGGGTTCAGGTTAGGGTTCGGGTTCGGGTTAGGGTTAGGGTTAGGTTTCGGTTACGGTTAGGGTTAGGTTTAGGATCGGGTTAGGGTTCGGTTTCGGGTAAGGGTTAGGGTTAGGTTTAGGATTAGGGTTCAGGTTAGGGTTAGGTTTAGGGTAAGGGTTAGGGTTCGGGTTAGGGTTAGGGTTATGGTTAGGGTTAGGTTTCGGGTTAGGGTTAGGGGTTAGGGTTAGGGTTAAGGTTAGGGTTAGGGTTAGGGTTCGGGGTAGGGTTTGGGTTAGGTTTAGGGTTAGGTTTCGGGTTAGTGTCAGGGTTAGGGTTCGGGTTAGGGTTAGGGTTAGGGTTCGGGTTAGGGTTCGGGTTAGGGTTAGGGTTAGGATTCGGGTTAGGGTTTAGGTTTAGGGTTCGTGTTAGGGTTAGGGTTAGGTTTAGGGTTAGGGTTCGGGTAAGGGTTAGGGTTAGGGTTCGGGTTCGGGTTAGGGTTAGGGTTCGGGTTAGGGTTAGGGTTAGGTTTAGGGTTCGGGTTAGGGTTCGGTTTAGGGTTAGGGTTAGGATTCGGTTAGGGTTCGGTTTAGGGTTCGGGTTCTGGTTAGGGTTCGGGTTCAGTTTACCGTTAGGATTAGGGTTCGGGTTAGGGTTAGGGTTCGGGTTAGTGGTTAGGGTTAGGGTTCGGGTTAGGGTTAGGTTTAGTGTTAGGGTTCGGGTTACGGTTAGGGTTAGGGTTAGGGTTAGGGTTAGGATTCGGGTTAGGGTGAGATTTAGGTTTAGGGTTAGTGTTCGGGGTACGGTTAGGGTTATGGTTCGGGTTAGGGTTAGGGTTAGGGTTCGGGTTAGGTTTAGGGTTAGGGTTAGGGTTCGGGTTAGGGTTCGGGTTAGGGTTAGGGTTAGGATTCGGGTTAGGGTTAGGGTTAGTGTTCGTGTTAGGGTTAGGGTTCGGGTTAGGGTTAGGGTTAGGTTTCGGGTTAGGGTTAGGGTTAGGGTTCGGGTTTGGGTAGGGTTACGGTTCGGGTTCGGGTTCGGGTTCGGGTTAGGGTTAGGTTTCGGGTTAGGGT
>JAVLSZ010000106.1:95000-115000 GCA_032313775.1 Urocyon cinereoargenteus | reverse complement strand
GGTTACGGTTAGGGTTAGGGTTCGGTTTAGGGTTGGGTTCGGCATAGTTTTCGGGTTAGGGTTAGGGTTCGGGTTCGGGTTAGGGTTAGGGGTCGGGTTAGGGTTAGGGTTCGGGTTCGGGTTAGGGTTCGGGTTCGGGTTAGAGTTAGGGTTCGGTTTAGGGTTAAGGTTAGTGTTAGGGTTCGTGTTAGGGTTCGTTTTATGGGTCGGGTTAGGGTTAGGGTTAGGTTTGGGGTTAGGGTTAGGGTTAGGGTTAGGGTTAGGGTTAGGGTTCGGGTTAGGGTTAGGGTTCGGGTTCGGGTTAGGTTTAGGGTTAGGGTTCGGGTTCGGGTTCGGGTTCGGGTTAGGTTTCGGGTTAGGGTTAGGGGTTAGGGTTAGGGTTAGGGTTAGGGTTAGGGTTAGGGTTAGGGTTCAGATTAGGGTTAGGTTAGGGTTAGGGTTAGGGTTCTGGTTAGGGTTCGGGTTAGGGTTCGGGTTAGGGTTAGGGTTCGGTTTAGGGTTAGGTTTAGGGTTATAGTTAGGGTTAGGGTTACGGTTCGGGTTAGGTTTAGGTTCAGGGGTAGGGTTAGGGTTAGGATTCGGGTTAGGGTTAGGGTTAGGGTTCGGGTTAGGGTACGGGTTCGGGTTAGGGTTAGGGGTTAGTGTTCAGGTTAGGGTTAGGGTTACGGTTCGGGTTAGGGTTCGGGTTCGGGTTACGGTTAGGGTTAGGGTTCGGGTTAGGGTTAGGGTTAGGGTTAGGGTTCGTGTTACGGTTAGGGTTCGGGTTAGGGTTAGGGTTAGGGTCCGGGTTAGGGTTAGGTTTAGGTTTCGGGTTAGGGTTAGGGTTCGGGTTAGGGTTAGGGTTAGGGTTCGGGTTAGGGTTCGGGTTCGGGTTGGGGTTAGGGGTTAGTTTTCAAGTTAGGGTTAGGTTTAGGGTTCGGGTTAGGGTTCGGGTTAGGGTTAGGGTTAGGGTTCAGGTTAGGGTTAGGGTTAGGGTTAGGGTTAGGGTTCGGGTTACGGTTACGGTTCGGGTTACGTTTAGGGTTCGGGTTAGTGTTATGTTTAGGGTTCGGTTAAGGTTAGGGTTAGGGTTCGGGTTAGGGTTAGGGTTCGGCTTAGGGTTAGGTTTAGGGTTCGGGTTAGGGTTCGGGTTAAGGTTAGGATTCGGGTTATGGTTAGGGTTAGAGTTCGGGTTACGGTTAGTGTTAGGGTTAGGGTTAGGGTTCGTGTTAGGGTTAGGGTTTTGGTTAGGGTTAGGGTTAGGGTTCGGTTTAGGGTTAGGGTTAGGGTTAGTGTTAGGGTTCAGGTTAGGGTTCGGGTTAGGGTTACGCTAGGTTTAGGTTTCGGGTTAGGGTTAGTGTTAGGGTTAGGGTTAGGGTTAAGGTTCGGGTTCGGGTTAGGGTTAGGGTAAGGGTTAGGGTTCTGGTTAGGGTTAGGGTTCGGATTCGGGTTAGGGTTCGGGTTCGGGTTAGTGTTAGGGTTAGGGTTAGTGTTAGGGTTTGGATTAGGGTTAGGGTTCGGTTTCGGATTAGGGTTCGGGTTCGGGTTAGGGTTAGGGTTAGGGTTAGTGTTAGGTTTAGGGTTCGGGTTAGGGTTTGGGTTAGGGTTAGGGTTAGGGTTCGGGTTAGGGTTAGGTTTAGGGTTCGTGTTAGGGGTTAGGGTTAGGGTTAGGGTTCGGTTTCGGGTTAGTGTTAGGTTTAGGGTTAGGGTTCGGATTAGGGTTAGGTTAGGGTTCGGGTTAGGGTTAGGGTTAGGGTTCGTTTAGGGTTAGGGTTAGTGTTCGGGTTAGGATTAGGGTTAGTATTAGCGTTAGGGTTCGGGTTAGGTTTCGCGTTAGGGTTAGGTTTAGGGTTCGGGTTAGGGTTAGGGTTAGGGTTCGGGTTAGGGTTCGGGTTCGGGTTAGCGTTAGGGTTCGGGTTAGGGTTAGGGTTAGGGTTCGGTTTAGGGTTAGGGTTGGGGTTAGTGTTAGGGGTTAGAGTTAGGGTTAGTGTTAGGGTTAGGGTTAGGGTTAGGGTTCAGGTTCGGGTTAGGGTTCGGGTTAGGGTTAGGGTTCGGGTTAGGGTTAGGGTTAGGGTTCGGGTTAGGGTTAGGGTTCGGGTTACAGTTAGGGTTCGGGTTCGGGTTAGTGATAGGGTTCGAGTTCGGGTTAGGGTTCGGGTTTGGGTTAGGGTTCGGGTTAGGGTTAGGTTTAGGGTTAGGGTTCGGGTTAGTGTTAGTGTTCGGGTTCGGGTTCGGGTTAGGGTTAGTGTTCGTGTTAGGGTTAGGGTTCAGGTTAGGTTTAGGGTTAGGGTTCGGGTTCGGGTTAGTGTTAGTGTTCGTGTTAGGGTTAGGGTTCAGGTTAGGTTTAGGGTTAGGTTTAGGATTCTGGTTAGGGTTAGGGTTCGGGTTAAGGTTAGGGTTCGGGTTAGGCTTAGGGTTAGGGTTCGGGTTAGGGTTAGGGTTAGGGTTCGGGTTCGGGTTCGGGTTTGGGTTAGGGATCGGGTTCGGGTTAGGGTTCGGGATCGGGTTAGGGTTAGGGCTTAGTGTTCAGGTTAGTGTTAGGGTTAGGTTTCGGGTTAGGGTTCGTGTTGGGTTAGGGTTGGGGTTAGGGTTTGGGGTTAGGGATAGGGTTAGGGTTAGGGTTAGGGTTATGGTTCGGGTTAGGGTTAGGGTTAGGGTTAGGGTTAGGGTACGGGTTAGGGTTAGGGTTAGGATTAGGGTTATGTTTAGGTTTAGGGTTCGGGTTAGGGTTAGGGTTAGCGTTCGGGTTAGGGTTAGGGTTAGGATTTGGGTTAGGGTTCGGTTTAGGGTTAGGGTTAGGGTTCGGGTTCGGGTTCGGGTTAGGGGTTAGGGTTCGTGTTAGGGTTCGGGTTAGGGTTAGGGTTAGGGTTAGGGTTCGGGTTAGGGTTAGGGTTAGGGTTCGGGTTCGGGTTAGGGTTAGTGTTAGGGTTGGGGTTAGGGTTCTGGTTAGGGTTAGGGTTAGGATTTGGGTTAGGGTTAGGGTTAGGGTTCGGGTTAGGGTTAGGGTTAGGGTTAGGGTTCGGGTTAGGGTTAGGGTTCGGGTTAGGGTTAGGTTTAGGGTTCGGGTTAGGGTTAGGGTTAGGGTTCGGGTTAGGGTTAGGGTTAGGGTTCGGTTTAGGGTTCGGGTGAGGGTTCGGGTTAGGGTTAGGGTTATGGTTAGGGTTCGGGTTAGGGTTAGGGTTCGTGTTAGGGTTAGGGTTCGGGTTAGGGTTAGGGTTCGGGTTCAGGTTCGGGTAAGGTTTAAGGGTTAGGGTTCCGGTTAGGATTAGGGTTAGGGTTCGGGTTAGGGTTAGGTTTAGGGTTAGGGTTCAGGTTAGGGTTAGCGTTAGGGTTAGGGTTCGGGTTAGGGTTAGGGTTAGGTTTAGGGTTCGGGTTAGGGTTAGGGTTCGCGTTAGGGTTAGGTTTATGTTTCGGGTTAGGGTTCGGGTTAGGGTTCGGGTTAGGGTTAGGGTTCGGGTTCGGGTTAGGGTTAGGGTTCGGGTTAGGGTTAGGGTTCGGGTTCGGGTTCGGTTTAGGGTTCGGGTTTGGGTTAGGGTTCGGGTTAGGGTTAGGGTTCGGCTTAGGTTTAGAGTTCGGGTTCGGGTTCGGGTTAGGGTTAGGGTTCGGGTTAGGGTTAGGGTTCGGGTTCGGGTTAGGGTTCGGGTTCGGGTTAGCGTTAGGGTTCGGGTGAGGGTTAGGGTTCGGGTAAGGGGTTAGGGCTCGGGTTCGGGTTAGGGTTAGGGTTAGGGTTCGGTTAGGGTTAGGTTTAGTGTTCGGGTTAGGATTAGGGTTAGTGTTAGTGTTAGGGTTCGGGTTAGGTTTCGCGTTAGGGTTAGGTTTAGGGTTCGGGTTAGGGTTAGGGTTAGGGTTCGGGTTAGGGTTCGGGTTCGGGTTAGCGTTAGGGTTCGGGTTCGGGTTAGGGTTAGGGTTCGGTTTAGGGTTAGGGTTGGGGTTAGCGTTAGGGGTTAGAGTTAGGGTTAGTGTTAGGGTTAGGGTTAGGGTTAGGGTTCAGGTTCGGGTTAGGGTTCGGGTTAGGGTTAGGGTTCGGGTTAGGGTTAGGGTTAGGGTTCGGGTTAGGGTTAGGGTTCGGGTTAGGGTTAGGGTTCGGGTTACAGTTAGGGTTCGGGTTCTGGTTAGTGATAGGGTTCGAGTTCGGGTTAGGGTTCGGGTTTGGGTTAGGGTTCGGGTTAGGGTTAGGTTTAGGGTTAGGGTTCGGGTTAGTGTTAGTGTTCGGGTTCGGGTTCGGGTTAGGGTTAGTGTTCGTGTTAGGGTTAGGGTTCAGGTTAGGTTTAGGGTTAGGGTTCGGGTTCGGGTTAGGGTTAGTGTTCGTGTTAGGGTTAGGGTTCAGGTTAGGTTTAGGGTTAGGGTTAGGATTCTGGTTAGGGTTAGGGTTCGGGTTAGGGTTAGGGTTCTGGTTAGGCTTAGGGTTAGGGTTCGGGTTAGGGTTAGGGTTAGGGTTCGGTTTCGGGTTCGGGTTTGGGTTAGGGATCGGGTTCGGGTTAGGGTTCGGGATCAGGTTAGGGTTAGGGCTTAGTGTTCAGGTTAGTGTTAGGGTTAGGTTTCGGGTTAGGGTTCGGGTTGGGTTAGGGTTGGGGTTAGGGTTTGGGGTTAGGGATAGGGTTAGGGTTAGGGTTAGGGTTATGGTTCGGGTTAGGGTTAGGGTTAGGTTTAGGGTTAGGGTACGGGTTAGAGTTTTGGTTAGGATTAGGGTTAGGTTTAGGTTTAGGGTTCGGGTTAGGGTTAGGGTTAGCGTTCGGGTTAGGGTTAGGGTTAGGATTTGGGTTAGGGTTCGGTTTAGGGTTAGGGTTAGGGTTCGGGTTCGGGTTCGGGTTAGGGGTTAGGGTTCGTGTTAGGGTTAGGGTTAGGGTTCGGGTTAGGGTTAGGGTTAGGGTTCGGGTTAGGGTTAGGGTTAGGGTTCGGGTTCGGGTTAGGGTTAGTGTTAGGGTTCGGGTTAGGGTTCTGGTTAGGGTTAGGGTTAGGATTTGGGTTAGGGTTAGGGTTAGGGTTCGGGTTAGGGTTAGGGTTAGGGTTAGGGTTCGGGTTAGGGTTAGGGTTCGGGTTAGGGTTAGGTTTAGGGTTCGGGTTAGGGTTAGGGTTAGGGTTCGGGTTAGGGTTAGGGTTCGGGTTAGGGTTAGGGTTAGGGTTCGGGTTCGGGTTCGGGTTCTGGTTAGTTTTAGGGTTCGGGTTAGTGTTAGGGTTCGGGTTAGGGTTAGGGTTCAGGTTAGGCTGAGGTTTAGGTTTTGGGTTAGGGTTAGGGTTAGGGTTCGGGTTCGGGTTCGGGTTGGGGTTAGGGATCGGGTTCGGGTTAGGGTTCGGGTTCGGGTTAGGGTTAGGGCTTAGTGTTCAGGTTAGTGTTAGGGTTAGGGTTCGTTTTAGGGTTGGGGTTAGGGTTAGGGTTGGGGTTAGGGTTTGGGGTTAGGGTTAGGGTTAGGGTTAGCGATAGGGTAAGGGTTAGGTTTCGGGTTAGGGTTAGGGTTAGGGTTAGGGTTAGGGTTCGGGTTAGGGTTAGGGTTAGGATTAGGGTTAGTTTTAGGTTTAGGGTTCGTGTTAGGGTTAGGGTTAGGGTTAGGGTTCGGGTTAGGGTTAGGTTTTAGGGTTAGGGTTAGGGTTAGTGTTAGGGTTAGGGGTTAGGGTTAGGTTTAGGGTTAGGGTTCGGGTTAGGGTTTGGTTTAGGGTTAGGGTTAGGGTTCGGGTTAGGGTCAGGGTTCGGGTTAGGGTTCGGGTTTGGCTTAGGTTTCGGTTTCGCTTTAGGGTTATGGTTAGGTTTCGGGTTAGGGTTAGGGTTAGGGTTCGGGTAGGGTTAGGGTTAGGGTTCGGGTTAGGGTTCGGGTTCGGTTTCGAGTTAGGTTTAGGGTTCAGGTTCGGGTAAGGGTTCGGGTTATGTTAGGGTTAGGGGTTAGTGTTCAGGATAGGGTTAGGGTTAGGGTTCGGGTTAGGGTTCGGGTTAGGGTTAGGGTTAGGGTTCGGGTTAGGGTTAGGGTTAGGGTTAGGTTTAGGGTTCGGGTTACGGTTAAGGTTCGGGTTAGGGTTAGGGTTAGGGTTCGGGTTAGGTTTAGGATTAGGGTTTGGGTTAGTTTTAGGTTTCGGATTAGGGTTAGGGTTAGGGTTCGTGTTAGGGTTAGGGTTAGGGTTCGGGTTAGGATTCGGGTTCGGGTTAGCGTTAGGGTTCGGGTTAGGTTTAGGGTTAGGGTTCGGTTTAGGGTTAGGGTTGGGGTTAGGTTTAGGGGTTAGAGTTAGGGTTAGGGTTAGTGTTAGGGTTAGGATTAGGGTTAGGGTTAGGGTTCGGGTTAGAGTTCGGGTTAGCGTTAGGGTTAGGGTTCGGTTTAGGGTTCGGTTTAGGGTTCGGGTTAGGGTTAGAGTTCGGGTTAGCGTTAAGGTTAGGGTTCGGGTTAGGGTTCGGGTTCAGGTTAGGGTTCGGGTTCGGGTTAGGGTTAGTGTTAGGTTTCGGTTAGGGTTAGGGTTAGGGTTAGGGTTCGGGTTAGGGTTCGGGTTCGGGTAAGGGTTAGGGTTAGGTTAAGGATTAGGGTTCGGTTTAGGGTTAGGGTTAGGGTAAGGGTTAGGGTTCGGGTTAGGGTTAGGGTTATGGTTAGGGTTAGGTTTCGGGTTAGGGTTAGGGGTTAGGGTTCGGGTTAAGGTTAGGGTTAGGGTTAGGGTTCGGGGTAGGGTTTGGGTTAGGGTTAGGGTTAGGTTTCGGGTTAGTGTCAGGGTTAGTGTTCGGGTTAGGGTTAGGGTTAGGGTTCGGGTTAGGGTTCGGGTTAGGTTTAGGTTTCGGGATAGGTTTAGGGTTAGGGTTCGTGTCAGGGTTAGGGTTAGGATTCACGTTAGGGTTCGGGTTCGGGTTAGGGTTAGATTTAGGGTTCGGGTTAGGGATAGGTTTTAGGGTTAGGGTTAGGGTTAGGTTTAGAGTTAGGGTTAGGGGTTAGGGTAAGGGTTAGGGCTAGGGTTAGGGTTAGGGTTCGGGTTAGGTTATGGGTTAGGGTTAGGGTTAGGGTTCGGGTTAGTGTAAGGGTTAGGGTTAGGGTTAGGGTCAGTGTTAGGGTTCGGGTTAGGGTTCGGGTTAGGGTTAGGGTTCGGGTTAGGTTTAGGTTTCGCGTTAGGGTTCGGGTTCGGTTTAGGGTTCGGGTTCGGTTTACCGTTAGGTTTAGGTTTCGGGTTAGGGTTAGGGTTAGGGTTAGGTTTAGGGTTAGGGTTCGGGTTAGGGTTAGGGTTAGGGTTAGGGTTCGGGTTAGCGTTAGGGTTAGGGTTCGGGTTAAGTAGGTTTAGGGTTAGGGTTAGGGTTAGGTTTAGGGTTAGGGTTCGGATAAGGGTTAGGTTTAGGGTTCGGGTTCGGGATAGGTTTAGGGTTCGGGTTAGGGTTAGGGTTAGGGTTAGGGTTCGGGTTAGGGTTCGGGTTAGGGTTAGGGTTAGGATTTGGGTTAGGGTTAGTGTTAGGGTTCGGGTTAGGGTTAGGGTTCGGGTTAGGGTTAGGTTTAGGTTTCGGGTTAGGGTTAGGGTTAGGGTTCGGGTTAGGGTTAGGGTTCGGGTTCGGGTTAGGGTTAGGGTTCGGGTTCGGTTTAGTGTTAGGGTTCGGGTTAGGATTAGGTTTCGGGTTAGGGTTCCGGTTAGTGTTCGTGTTCGGGTTAGGGTTAGGGTTAGGGTTAGGGTTAGGGTTCGGGTTCGGGTTAGGGTTAGGGGTTAGGGTTTGGGTTAGGGTTAGGGTTCGGGTTAGGGTTAGGGTTAGGGTTCGGGTTCGGGTTCGGGTTCTGGTTAGGGTTAGGATTCTGGTTAGGGTTAGGGTTCGGGTTAGGGTTAGGGTTCGGGTTAGGCTTAGGGTTAGGGTTCAGGTTAGGGTTAGGGTTAGGGTTCGGGTTCGGGTTCGGGTTTGGGTTAGGGATCGGGTTCGGGTTAGGGTTCGGGATCGGGTTAGGGTTAGGGCTTAGTGTTCAGGTTAGTGTTAGGGTTAGGTTTCGGGTTAGGGTTCGTGTTGGGTTAGGGTTGGGGTTAGGGTTTGGGGTTAGGGTTAGGTTTAGGGTTAGGGTTAGGGTTCGGGTTAGGGTTAGGGTTCGGGTTAGGGTTAGGGTTAATATTTGGGTTAGGGTTCGGTTTAGGGTTAGGGTTAGGGTTCGGGTTCGGGTTCGGGTTAGGGTTTAGGGTTCGGGTTAGGGTTAGGGTTAGGGTTCTGGTTAGGGTTAGGGTTAGGGTTAGGGTTAGGGTTAGGGTTCGGGTTAGGGTTATGGTTAGGGTTCGGGTTAGGGTTAGTGATAGGGTTCGGGTGAGGGTTCTGGTTAGGGTTAGGGTTAGGATTTGGGTTAGGGTTAGGGTTAGGGTTCGGGTTAGGTTTAGGGTTAGGGTTCGGGTTCGGGTTCGGGTTTGGGTTAGGGATCGGGTTCGGGTTAGGGTTCGGGATCGGGTTAGGGTTAGGGCTTAGTGTTCAGGTTAGTGTTAGGGTTAGGTTTCGGGTTAGGGTTCGTGTTGGGTTAGGGTTGGGGTTAGGGTTTGGGGTTAGGGTTAGGGTTAGGGTTAGGGTTAGGGTTCGGGTTAGGGTTAGGGTTAGGGTTAGGGTTAGGGTACGGGTTAGGGTTAGGGTTAGGATTAGGGTTAGGTATAGGTTTAGGGTTCGGGTTAGGGTTAGGGTTAGGGTTCGGGTTAGGGTTAGGGTTAGGATTTGGGTTAGGGTTCGGTTTAGGGTTAGGGTTAGGGTTCGGGATCGGGTTCGGTTCGGGTTAGGGGTTAGGGTTCGTGTTAGGGTTAGGGTTAGGTTTCGGGTTAGGGTTAGGGTTAGGGTTAGGGTTCGGGTTAGGGTTATGGTTAGGGTTCGGGTTAGGGTTAGGGTTAGTGTTAGGGTTCGGGTTAGGGTTCTGGTTAGGGTTAGGGTTAGGATTTGGGTTAGGGTTAGGGTTAGGGTTCGGGTTAGGGTTTGGGTTAGGGTTAGGGTTAGGGTTCGGGTTAGGGTTAGGGTTCGGGTTAGGGTTAGGTTTAGGGTTCGGGTTAGGGATAGGGTTAGGGTTCGGGTTAGGGTTAGGGTTCGGGTTAGGGTTAGGGTTAGGGTTCGGGTTCGGGTTCGGGTTCTGGTTAGGTTTAGGGTTCGGGTTAGGGTTAGGGTTCGGGTTAGGGTTAGGGTTCAGGTTAGGCTTAGGGTTAGCTTTTGGGTTAGGGTTAGGATTAGTGTTCGGGTTCGGGTTCGGGTTGGGGTTAGGGATCGGGTTCGGGTTAGGGTTCGGGTTCGGGTTAGGGTTAGGGCTTAGTGTTCAGGTTAGTGTTAGGGTTAGGGTTCGGGTTAGGGTTCGGGTTAGGGTTAGGGTTGGGGTTAGGGTTTGGGGTTAGGGTTAGGGTTAGGGTTAGCGATAGGGTAAGGGTTAGGTTTCGGGTTAGGGTTACGGTTAGGGTTAGGGTTAGGGTTCGGGTTAGGGTTAGGGTTAGGATTAGGGTTAGGTTTAGGTTTAGGGTTCGTGTTAGGGTTAGGGTTAGGGTTAGGCTTCGGGTTAGGGTTAGGTTTTAGTGTTAGGGTTAGGGTTAGTGTTAGGGTTAGGGGTTAGGGTTAGGGTTAGGGTTAGGGTTCGGGTTAGGGTTTGGGTTAGGGTTAGGGTTAGGTTTCGGGTTAGGATCAGGGTTCGGGTTAGGGTTCGGGTTTGGCTTAGGTTTCGGGTTCGCTTTAGGGTTATGGTTAGGTTTCGGGTTAGGGTTAGGTTTAGGGTTAGGGTTAGGTTTCGGGTTAGGGTTAGGGTTAGGTTTCGGGTTAGGGTTCGGGTTCGGGTTCGAGTTAGGTTTAGGGTTCAGGTTCGGGTAAGGGTTCGGGTTATGTTAGGGTTAGGGGTTAGTGTTCAGGATAGGGTTAGGGTTAGGGTTCTGGTTAGGGTTCGGGTTAGGGTTAGGGTTAGGGTTCGGGTTAGGTTTAGGGTTAGGTTTAGGGTTCGGGTTACGGTTAAGGTTCGGGTTAGGGTTAGGGTGAGGGTTCGGGTTAGGTTTAGGATTAGGGTTCGGGTTAGGTTTAGGTTTCGGGTTAGGGTTAGAGTTAGGGTTCGGGTTAGGGTTAGGGTTAGGGTTCGGTTTAGGATTCGGGTTCGGGTTAGCGTTAGGGTTCGGGTTAGGGTTAGGGTTAGGGTTCGGTTTAGGGTTAGGTTTGGGGTTAGGTTTAGGGGTTAGAGTTAGGGTTAGGGTTAGTGTTAGGGTTAGGGTTAGGGTTAGGGTTCGGGTTCGGGTTAGGGTTCTGGTTAGGGTTAGGGTTCGGGTTAGGGTTAGGGTTAGTGTTCGGGTTAGGGTTAGGGTTCGGGTTAGGGTTAGGGTTCGGGTTACGGTTAGGGTTAGGGCTCGGGTTTGGGTTCGTGTTAGGGTTAGGGTTAGGGTTCGGATTAGGGTTCGGGTTAGCGTTCGGGTTAGGGTTCGGTTTAGGGTTCGGGTTAGGGTTCGGGATAGGGTTAGGGTTAGTTTTCGGTTTAGGTTTCGGGTTAGGGTTCGGTTTAGGGTTCGGTTTAGGGTTCGGGTTAGGTTTCGGGTTAGGGTTAGGGTTAGGGTTCGGGTTAGGGTTCGGGTTAGGGTTAGGGTTCGTGTTCGGGTTAGGGTTAGGGTTCGGTTTAGGGTTAGGGTTAGGATTCGCGTTAGGGTTCGGGTTCGGGTTAGGGTTAGGGTTACGTTTCGGGTTAGGCTTAGGGATCGGGTTAGGGTTTGGGTTAGGGTTAGGGTTAGGTTTCGGTTTAGGGTCAGGGTTAGGGTTCAGGTTAGGGTCAGGGTTAGGGTTCGGGTTAGGGTTCGGGTTAGGGTTATGGTTCGGGTTAGGTTTAGGTTTCGGGTTAGTGTTCGGGTTAGGTTTAGTGTTCGGTTTCGGTTTAGCGTTAGGGTTAGGTTTCGGGTTAGGGTTAGGGTTAGGGTTAGGTTTAGGGTTAGGGTTCGGATTAGGGTTAGGTTTAGGGTTAGGTTTCGGGTTTGGGTTAGGGTTCGGGTGAGGGTTCGGGTTTGGGTTAGAATTATGGTTAGGGTTCGGGTTAGGGTTAGGGTTCGTGTAAGGGTTAGGGTTCGGGTTAGGGTTAGGTTTCGGGTTCAGGATCGGGTAAGGGTTACGGGTTAGGGTTCGGGTTAGGGTTAGGGTTAGGGTTCGGGTTAAGGTTAGGTTTAGGGTTAGGGTTCGGGTTAGGGTTAGGGTTAGGGTTAGGGTTCGGGTTAGGGTTAGGGTTAGGGTTAGGGTTCGGGTTAGGGTTAGGGTTCGCTTTAGGGTTAGGTTTAGGTTTCGGGTTAGGGTTCGGGTTAGGGTTCGGGTTAGAGTTAGGGTTCGGGTTCGGGTTAGGGTTAGGGTTCGGGTTAGGGTTAGGTTTAGGTTTCGGGTTAGGGTTCGGGTTAGGGTTCGGGTTAGGGTTAGGGTTCGGGTTCGGGTTAGGGTTAAGGTTCGGGTTCGGTTTAGGGTTCCGTTTTGGGTTAGGGTTCGGGTTAGGGTTAGGGTTAGGGTCGGGTTAGGGTTAGAGTTCGGGTTCGGGTTCGGGTTAGGGTTAGGGTTCGGGTTAGGGTTAGGGTTCAGGTTCGGGTTAGGGTTAGGTTTCGTGTTAGGGTTAGGGTTAGGGTTCGGGTTAGGGTTCGGGTTCGGGTTAGCGTTAGGGTTCGGGTTAGGGTTAGGGTTCGGGTAAGGGGTTAGAGCTCGGATTCGGGTTAGGGTTAGGGTTAGGGTTTCGGTTAGGGTTAGGGTTAGTGTTCGGGTTAGGATTAGGGTTAGTGTTAGTGTTAGGGTTCGGGTTAGGTTTCGGGTTAGGTTTAGGGTTAGGGTTTGAGTTAGGGTTAGGGTTAGGGTTCGGATTAGGGTTCGGGTTCGGGTTAGCGTTAGGGTTCGGGTTCGGGTTAGGGTTAGGGTTCGGTTTAGGGTTAGGGTTGGGGTTAGGGTTAGGGGTTAGAGTTAGGGTTAGTGTTAGGGTTAGGGTTAGGGTTAGGGTTCGGTTTCGGGTTTGGGTTCGGGTTAGGGTTAGGGTTCGGGTTAGGGTTAGGGTTAGGGTTCGGGTTAGGTTTAGGGTTCGGGTTAGGGTTAGGGTTCGGGTTACAGTTAGGGTTCGTGTTCGGGTTAGTGATAGGGTTCGAGTTCGGGTTAGGGTTCGGGTTTGGTTTAGGGTTCGGGTTAGGGTTAGGGTTAGGGTTAGGGTTCGGGTTAGTGTTAGTGTTCGGGTTCGGGTTCGGGTTAGGGTTAGTGTTCGTGTTAGGGTTAGGGTTCAGGTTAGGGTTAGGGTTAGGGTTCGGGTTAAGGTTAGGGTTCGGGTTAGTGTTAGGGTTCAGGTTAGGGTTAGGGTTAGGGTTCGGGTTCGGGTACGGGTTCGGGTTAGGGTTAGGTTTCGGGTTAGGGTTAGGGTTCGGGTTAGGGTTAGGGTTCGTGTTAGGGTTAGGGTTAGGGTTCGGGTTAGTGTTAGGGTTCAGGTTAGGGTTAGGGTTAGGGTTCGGGTGCGGGTACGGGTTCGGGTTAGGGTTAGGTTTCGGGTTAGGGTTAGGGTTCGGGTTAGGGTTAGGGTTCGTGTTAGGGTTAGGGTTAGGGTTCGTGTTAGGGTTAGGGTTAGGGTTCGGGTTCGGGTTCGGTTTTGGGTTAGGGATCGGGTTCGGGTTAGGGTTCAGGTTCGGGTTAGGTTTAGGGGTTAGTGTTCAGGTTAGTGTTAGGGTTAGGGTTCGGGTTAGGGTAAGGGTTAGTGTTCGGGTTAGGTTTAGTGTTAGGGTTAGGTTTAGGGTTCGGGTTAGGGTTAGGGGTTAGGGTTAGGGTTAGGGTTACGGTTAGTGTTCGGGTTAGGGTTAAGGTTAGGGTTAGGGTTACGGTTCGGGTTAGGGTTAGTGTTATGGTTTGGGTTCAGGTTCGGGGTAGGGTTAGGGTTCGTGTTCGGGTTAGGGTTCGGGTTCGGGTTCGGGTTAGAGGTTAGGGTTCGGGTTAGGGTTAGGGTTAGGGTTCGAGTTAGGGTTAGGGTTAGGGTTAAGGTTCGGTTTAGGGTTTGGGTTAGGGTTAGGGTTAGGTTTCGGGTTAGGGTTAGGGTTACGGTTCGGGTTAGAGTTCGGGTTAGCGTTAGGGTTAGGGTTCGGGTTAGGGTTCGGGTTAGGGTTCGGGTTAGGGTTAGAGTTCGGGTTAGCGTTAGGGTTAGGGTTCGGGTTAGGGTTCGGGTTCAGGTTAGGGTTCGGGTTCGGGTTAGGGTTAGGGTTAGGTTTCGGTTACGGTTAGGGTTAGGTTTAGGATCGGGTTAGGGTTCGGTTTCGGGTAAGGGTTAGGGTTAGGTTTAGGATTAGGGTTCAGGTTAGGGTTAGGTTTAGGGTAAGGGTTAGGGTTCGGGTTAGGGTTAGGGTTATGGTTAGGGTTAGGTTTCGGGTTAGGGTTAGGGGTTAGGGTTAGGGTTAAGGTTAGGGTTAGGGTTAGGGTTCGGGGTAGGGTTTGGGTTAGGTTTAGGGTTAGGTTTCGGGTTAGTGTCAGGGTTAGGGTTCGGGTTAGGGTTAGGGTTAGGGTTCGGGTTAGGGTTCGGGTTAGGGTTAGGGTTAGGATTCGGGTTAGGGTTTAGGTTTAGGGTTCGTGTTAGGGTTAGGTTTAGGTTTAGGGTTAGGGTTCGGGTAAGGGTTAGGGTTAGGGTTCGGGTTCGGGTTAGGGTTAGGGTTCGGGTTAGGGTTAGGGTTAGGGTTCGGGTTAGGGTTCGGTTTAGGGTTAGGGTTAGGATTCGGGTTAGGGTTCGGTTTAGGGTTCGGGTTCTGGTTAGGGTTCGGGTTCAGTTTACCGTTAGGATTAGGGTTCGGGTTAGGGTTAGGGTTCGGGTTAGGGTTAGGTTTAGGGTTAGGGTTCGGGTTACGGTTAGGGTTAGGGTTAGGGTTAGGGTTAGGATTCGGGTTAGGGTGAGATTTAGGTTTAGGGTTAGTGTTCGGGGTACGGTTAGGGTTATGGTTCGGGTTAGGGTTAGGGTTAGGGTTCGGGTTAGGTTTAGGGTTAGGGTTAGGGTTCGGGTTAGGGTTCGGGTTAGGGTTAGGGTTAGGATTCGGGTTAGGGTTAGGGTTAGTGTTCGTGTTAGGGTTAGGGTTCGGGTTAGGGTTAGGGTTAGGTTTCGGGTTAGGGTTAGGGTTAGGGTTCGGGTTTGGGTAGGGTTACGGTTCGGGTTCGGGTCGGGTTCGGGTTAGGGTTAGGTTTCGGGTTAGGGTTAGGGTTCGGGTTAGGGTTAGGGTTCGGGTTCGGGTTAGGGTTAGGGTTCGGGTTAGGGTTAGGGTTACGGTTCGGGTTCGGGTTTGGGTTTGGTTTAGGGATCGTGTTCGGTTTAGGGTTCGGGTTCAGGTTAGGGTTAGGGGTTAGTGTTCAGGTTAGTGTTAGGTTAGGGTTCGGGTTAGGTTTCGGGTTACGTTTAGGGTTAGGGTTCGGGTTAGGTTTAGGGTTAGGGTTAGGGTTAGGGTTCGGTTTAGGTTTAGGGTTTAGGGTTAGGGTTAGGGTTAGGGTTTGGGTTAGGGTTCGGGTTAGGGTTAGGGTTAGGGTTAGGGTTAGTGTTAGGGTTCGGGTTAGGGTTAGGGTTATGGTTTGGGTTCGGGTTCGGGGTAGGGTTAGGGTTCGTGTTCGGGTTAGGGTTCGGGTTCGGGTTCGGGTTAGAGGTTAGGGTTCGGGTTAGGGTTAGGGTTAGGGTTCGGGTTAGGGTTAGGGTTAGGGTTCGGTTTAGGGTTAGGTTTAGGTTTCGGGTTAGGGTTCGGGTTAGGGTTCGGGTTAGAGTTAGGGTTCGGGTTCGGGTTAGGGTTAGGGTTCGGTTTAGGGTTAGGTTTAGGTTTCGGGTTAGGGTTCGGGTTAGGGTTCGGGTTAGGGTTAGGGTTCGGGTTCGGGTTAGGGTTAAGGTTCGGGTTCGGTTTAGGGTTCCGTTTTGGGTTAGGGTTCGGGTTAGGGTTAGGGTTAGGGTTCGGGTTAGGGTTAGAGTTCGGGTTCGGGTTCGGGTTAGGGTTAGGGTTCGGGTTAGGGTTAGGGTTCAGGTTCGGTTTAGGGTTAGGTTTCTTGTTAGGGTTAGGGTTAGGGTTCGGGTTAGGGTTCGGGTTCGGGTTAGCGTTAGGTTTCGGGTTAGGGTTAGGGTTCGGGTAAGGGGTTAGAGCTCGGATTCGGGTTAGGGTTAGGGTTAGGGTTTCGGTTAGGGTTAGGGTTAGTGTTCGGGTTAGGATTAGGGTTAGTGTTAGTGTTAGGGTTCGGGTTAGGTTTCGGGTTAGGTTTAGGGTTAGGGTTTGGGTTAGGGTTAGGGTTAGGGTTCGGATTAGGGTTCGGGTTCGGCTTAGCGTTAGGGTTCGGGTTCGGGTTAGGGTTAGGGTTCGGTTTAGGGTTAGGGTTGGGGTTAGGGTTAGGGGTTAGAGTTAGGGTTAGTGTTAGGGTTAGGGTTAGGGTTAGGGTTCGGGTTCGGGTTTGGGTTCGGGTTAGGGTTAGGGTTCGGGTTAGGGTTAGGGTTAGGGTTCGGGTTAGGTTTAGGGTTCGGGTTAGGGTTAGGTTTCGGGTTACAGTTAGGGTTCGTGTTCGGGTTAGTGATAGGGTTCGAGTTCGGGTTAGGGTTCGGGTTTGGGTTAGGGTTCGGGTTAGGGTTAGGGTTAGGGTTAGGGTTCGGGTTAGTGTTAGTGTTCGGGTTCGGGTTCGGGTTAGGGTTAGTGTTCGTGTTAGGGTTAGGGTTCAGGTTAGGGTTAGGGTTAGGGTTCGGGTTAAGGTTAGGGTTCGGGTTAGTGTTAGGGTTCAGGTTAGGGTTAGGGTTAGGGTTCGGGTTCGGGTACGGGTTCGGGTTAGGGTTAGGTTTCGGGTTAGGGTTAGGGTTCGGGTTAGGGTTAGGGTTCGTGTTAGGGTTAGGGTTAGGGTTCGGGTTAGTGTTAGGGTTCAGGTTAGGGTTAGGGTTAGGGTTCGGGTGCGGGTACGGGTTCGGGTTAGGGTTAGGTTTCGGGTTAGGGTTAGGGTTCGGGTTAGGGTTAGGGTTCGTGTTAGGGTTAGAGTTAGGGTTCGTGTTAGGGTTAGGGTTAGGGTTCGGGTTCGGGTTCGGTTTTGGGTTAGGGATCGGGTTCGGGTTAGGGTTCAGGTTCGGGTTAGGTTTAGGGGTTAGTGTTCAGGTTAGTGTTAGGGTTAGGGTTCGGGTTAGGGTAAGGGTTAGGGTTAGGGTTAGGGTTCGGTTTAGGTTTAGGGTTTAGGGTTAGGGTTAGGGTTAGGGTTTGGGTTAGGGTTCGGGTTAGGGTTAGGGTTAGGGTTAGGGTTAGTGTTAGGGTTCGGGTTAGGGTTAGGGTTATGGTTTGGGTTCGGGTTCGGGGTAGGGTTAGGGTTCGTGTTCGGGTTAGGGTTCGGGTTCGGGTTCGGGTTAGAGGTTAGGGTTCGGGTTAGGGTTAGGGTTAGGGTTCGGGTTAGGGTTAGGGTTAGGGTTCGGTTTAGGGTTAGGTTTAGGTTTCGGGTTAGGGTTCGGGTTAGGGTTCGGGTTAGAGTTAGGGTTCGGGTTCGGGTTAGGGTTAGGGTTCGGTTTAGGGTTAGGTTTAGGTTTCGGGTTAGGGTTCGGGTTAGGGTTCGGGTTAGGGTTAGGGTTCGGGTTCGGGTTAGGGTTAAGGTTCGGGTTCGGTTTAGGGTTCCGTTTTGGGTTAGGGTTCGGGTTAGGGTTAGGGTTAGGGTTCGGGTTAGGGTTAGAGTTCGGGTTCGGGTTCGGGTTAGGGTTAGGGTTCGGGTTAGGGTTAGGGTTCAGGTTCGGTTTAGGGTTAGGTTTCGTGTTAGGGTTAGGGTTAGGGTTCGGGTTAGGGTTCGGGTTCGGGTTAGCGTTAGGGTTCGGGTTAGGGTTAGGGTTCGGGTAAGGGGTTAGAGCTCGGATTCGGGTTAGGGTTAGGGTTAGGGTTTCGGTTAGGGTTAGGGTTAGTGTTCGGGTTAGGATTAGGGTTAGTGTTAGTGTTAGGGTTCGGGTTAGGTTTCGGGTTAGGTTTAGGGTTAGGGTTTGGGTTAGGGTTAGGGTTAGGGTTCGGATTAGGGTTCGGGTTCGGCTTAGCGTTAGGGTTCGGGTTCGGGTTAGGGTTAGGGTTCGGTTTAGGGTTAGGGTTGGGGTTAGGGTTAGGGGTTAGAGTTAGGGTTAGTGTTAGGGTTAGGGTTAGGGTTAGGGTTCGGGTTCGGGTTTGGGTTCGGGTTAGGGTTAGGGTTCGGGTTAGGGTTAGGGTTAGGGTTCGGGTTAGGTTTAGGGTTCGGGTTAGGGTTAGGTTTCGGGTTACAGTTAGGGTTCGTGTTCGGGTTAGTGATAGGGTTCGAGTTCGGGTTAGGGTTCGGGTTTGGGTTAGGGTTCGGGTTAGGGTTAGGGTTAGGGTTAGGGTTCGGGTTAGTGTTAGTGTTCGGGTTCGGGTTCGGGTTAGGGTTAGTGTTCGTGTTAGGGTTAGGGTTCAGGTTAGGGTTAGGGTTAGGGTTCGGGTTAAGGTTAGGGTTCGGGTTAGTGTTAGGGTTCAGGTTAGGGTTAGGGTTAGGGTTCGGGTTCGGGTACGGGTTCGGGTTAGGGTTAGGTTTCGGGTTAGGGTTAGGGTTCGGGTTAGGGTTAGGGTTCGTGTTAGGGTTAGGGTTAGGGTTCGGGTTAGTGTTAGGGTTCAGGTTAGGGTTAGGGTTAGGGTTCGGGTGCGGGTACGGGTTCGGGTTAGGGTTAGGTTTCGGGTTAGGGTTAGGGTTCGGGTTAGGGTTAGGGTTCGTGTTAGGGTTAGAGTTAGGGTTCGTGTTAGGGTTAGAGTTAGGGTTCGTGTTAGGGTTAGGGTTAGGGTTCGGGTTCGGGTTCGGTTTTGGGTTAGGGATCGGGTTCGGGTTAGGGTTCAGGTTCGGGTTAGGTTTAGGGGTTAGTGTTCAGGTTAGTGTTAGGGTTAGGGTTCGGGTTAGGGTAAGGGTTAGGGTTCGGGTTAGGTTTAGTGTTAGGGTTAGGTTTAGGGTTCGGGTTAGGGTTAGGGGTTAGGGTTAGGGTTAGGGTTACGGTTAGTGTTCGGGTTAGGGTTAAGGTTAGGGTTAGGGTTACGGTTCGGGTTAGGGTTAGTGTTATGGTTTGGGTTCAGGTTCGGGGTAGGGTTAGGGTTCGTGTTCGGGTTAGGGTTCGGGTTCGGGTTCGGGTTAGAGGTTAGGGTTCGGTTTAGGGTTAGGGTTAGGGTTCGAGTTAGGGTTAGGGTTAGGGTTAAGGTTCGGTTTAGGGTTTGGGTTAGGGTTAGGGTTAGGTTTCGGGTTAGGGTTAGGGTTACGGTTCGGGTTAGAGTTCGGGTTAGCGTTAGGGTTAGGGTTCGGGTTAGGGTTCGGGTTAGGGTTCGGGTTAGGTTTAGAGTTTGGGTTAGCGTTAGGGTTAGGGTTCGGGTTAGGGTTCGGGTTCAGGTTAGGGTTCGGGTTCGGGTTAGGGTTAGGGTTAGGTTTCGGTTACGGTTAGGGTTAGGTTTAGGATCGGGTTAGGGTTCGGTTTCGGGTAAGGGTTAGGGTTAGGTTTAGGATTAGGGTTCAGGTTAGGGTTAGGTTTAGGGTAAGGGTTAGGGTTCGGGTTAGGGTTAGGGTTATGGTTAGGGTTAGGTTTCGGGTTAGGGTTAGGGGTTAGGGTTAGGGTTAAGGTTAGGGTTAGGGTTAGGGTTCGAGGTAGGGTTTGGGTTAGGTTTAGGGTTAGGTTTCGGGTTAGTGTCAGGGTTAGGGTTCGGGTTAGGGTTAGGGTTAGGGTTCGGGTTAGGGTTCGGGTTAGGGTTAGGGTTAGGATTCGGGTTAGGGTTTAGGTTTAGGGTTCGTGTTAGGGTTAGGGTTAGGTTTAGGGTTAGGGTTCGGGTAAGGGTTAGGGTTAGGGTTCGGGTTCGGGTTAGGGTTAGGGTTCGGGTTAGGGTTAGGGTTAGGTTTAGGGTTCGGGTTAGGGTTCGGTTTAGGGTTAGGGTTAGGATTCGGTTAGGGTTCGGTTTAGGGTTCGGGTTCTGGTTAGGGTTCGGGTTCAGTTTACCGTTAGGATTAGGGTTCGGTTTAGGGTTAGGGTTCGGGTTAGTGGTTAGGGTTAGGGTTCGGGTTAGGGTTAGGTTTAGGGTTAGGGTTACGGTTAGGGTTAGGGTTAGGGTTAGGGTTAGGATTCGGGTTAGGGTGAGATTTAGGTTTAGGGTTAGTGTTCGGGGTACGGTTAGGGTTATGGTTCGGGTTAGGGTTAGGGTTAGGGTTCGGGTTAGGTTTAGGGTTAGGGTTAGGGTTCGGGTTAGGGTTCGGGTTAGGGTTAGGGTTAGGATTCGGGTTAGGGTTAGGGTTAGTGTTCGTGTTAGGGTTAGGGTTAGGTTTCGGGTTAGGGTTAGGGTTAGGGTTCGGGTTTGGGTAGGGTTACGGTTCGGGTTCGGGTTCGGGTTCGGGTTAGGGTTAGGTTTCGGGTTAGGGTTAGGTTTCGGGTTAGGGTTAGGGTTCGGGTTCGGGTTAGGGTTAGGGTTCGGGTTAGGGTTAGGGTTACGGTTCGGGTTCGGGTTTCGGTTTGGTTTAGGGATCGTGTTCGGTTTAGGGTTCGGGTTCAGGTTAGGGTTAGGGGTTAGTGTTCAGGTTAGTGTTAGGTTAGGGTTCGGGTCAGGTTTCGGGTTACGTTTAGGGTTAGGGTTCGGGTTAGGTTTAGGGTTAGGGTTAGGGTTAGGGTTCGGTTTAGGTTTAGGGTTTAGGGTTAGGGTTAGGGTTAGGGTTTGGGTTAGGGTTCGGGTTAGGGTTAGGGTTAGGGTTAGGGTTAGGTTTAGGGTTCGGGTTAGGGTTAGGGTTATGGTTTGGGTTCGGGTTCGGGGTAGGGTTAGGGTTCGTGTTCGGGTTAGGGTTCGGGTTCGGGTTCGGGTTAGAGGTTAGGGTTCGGGTTAGGGTTAGGGTTAGGGTTCGGGTTAGGGTTAGGTTTAGGGTTAGGGTTAGGGTTCGGGTTAGGGTTTGGGTTAGGGTTAGGGTTAGGTTTCGGTTTAGGGTTAGGGTTAGGGTTCGGGTTAGAGTTCGGGTTAGGGTTAGGCTTAGGTATCGGGTTAGGGTTCGGGTTAGGGTTCGGGTTAGGGTTAGGGTTCGGGTTAGGTTTAGGGTATGGGTTAGGGTTCGGTTTCGGGTTAGAGTTCGGGTTCGGGTTAGTGTTTGGGTTAGGTTTCGGGTTAGGGTTAGGGTTAGGGATCAGGTTAGGGTTAGGGTTCGGGTTAGGGTT
>JAVLSZ010000106.1:72500-92500 GCA_032313775.1 Urocyon cinereoargenteus | reverse complement strand
TAGGGTTAGGGTCCGGGTTAGGGTTAGGTTTAGGTTTCGGGTTAGGGTTAGGGTTCGGGTTAGGGTTAGGGTTAGGGTTCGGGTTAGGGTTCGGGTTCGGGTTGGGGTTAGGGGTTAGTTTTCAAGTTAGGGTTAGGTTTAGGGTTCGGGTTAGGGTTCGGGTTAGGGTTAGGGTTAGGGTTCAGGTTAGGGTTAGGGTTAGGGTTAGGGTTAGGGTTCGGGTTACGGTTACGGTTCGGGTTACGTTTAGGGTTCGGGTTAGTGTTATGTTTAGGGTTCGGTTAAGGTTAGGGTTAGGGTTCGGGTTAGGGTTAGGGTTCGGCTTAGGGTTAGGTTTAGGGTTCGGGTTAGGGTTCGGGTTAAGGTTAGGATTCGGGTTATGGTTAGGGTTAGAGTTCGGGTTACGGTTAGTGTTAGGGTTAGGGTTAGGGTTCGTGTTAGGGTTAGGGTTTTGGTTAGGGTTAGGGTTAGGGTTCGGTTTAGGGTTAGGGTTAGGGTTAGTGTTAGGGTTCAGGTTAGGGTTCGGGTTAGGGTTACGCTAGGTTTAGGTTTCGGGTTAGGGTTAGTGTTAGGGTTAGGGTTAGGGTTAAGGTTCGGGTTCGGGTTAGGGTTAGGGTAAGGGTTAGGGTTCTGGTTAGGGTTAGGGTTCGGATTCGGGTTAGGGTTCGGGTTCGGGTTAGTGTTAGGGTTAGGGTTAGTGTTAGGGTTTGGATTAGGGTTAGGGTTCGGTTTCGGATTAGGGTTCGGGTTCGGGTTAGGGTTAGGGTTAGGGTTAGTGTTAGGTTTAGGGTTCGGGTTAGGGTTTGGGTTAGGGTTAGGGTTAGGGTTCGGGTTAGGGTTAGGTTTAGGGTTCGTGTTAGGGGTTAGGGTTAGGGTTAGGGTTCGGTTTCGGGTTAGTGTTAGGTTTAGGGTTAGGGTTCGGATTAGGGTTAGGTTAGGGTTCGGGTTAGGGTTAGGTTTCGGTTTAGGGTTAGGGTTCGGGTTAGGGGTTAGGGTTAGGGTTCGGTTTCGGTTTAGGGTTAGGGTTAGGGTTCGGGTTAGGTTTAGTGTTCGGGTTAGGGTTAGGGTTAGTGTTAGTGTTAGGGTTGGGGTTAGGGTTAGGGTTAGGGTTATGGTTAGGGTTAGGTTTCGGGTTCGGGTTAGGGTTAGGTTTCGGGTTAGGGTTAGGTTTAGGGTTAGGGTTAGGGTTCGGATTCGGTTTAGGGTTAGGGTGCGGGTTAGGTTTAGGGTTAGGGTTAGGGTTCGGGTTCGGGTTAGGTTTAGGGTTCGTGTTAGGGTTAGGGTTCGGTTTACGGTTAGGTTTAGGGTTAGGGTTAGGGTTCGGGTTAGCGTTAGGGTTCGGGTTCGGGTTAGGGTTAGGGTTATGGTTAGGTTTAGGGTTTGGGTTCGGGTTCGCGTTAGGGTTAGGGGTTAGGGTTCGGGTTCGTGTTAGGGTTAGGTTTGGTTTCGTGTTAGGGTTAGGGGTTAGTGTTAGGGTTAGGGTTAGGATTAGGGTTAGGGTTCGGATTAGGGTTAGGTTAGGGTTAGGGTTCTGGTTAGGGTTCGGGTTAGGGTTCGGGTTAGGGTTAGGGTTCGGGTTAGGGTTAGGTTTAGGGTTAGAGTTAGGGTTAGGGTTAGGTTTCGGGTTAGGGTTAGGTTTAGGGTTAGCGTTAGGGTTAGGGTTCGGGTTAGGGTTAGGGTTAGGGTTCGGGTTAGGGTTCGGGTTCGGGTTAGGGTTAGGGTTTAGTGTCCAGGTTACGGTTAGGGTTAGGGTTCGGGTTAGGATTCGGGTTAGGGTTAGGGTTAGGGTTCGGGTTAGGGTTAGGGTTAGGGTTCGGTTTAGGGTTAGGGTTCGGATTATGGTTAGGGTTTGGGTTAGGGTTAGGGTTAGGGTTCGGGTTAGGGTTAGGTTTAGGGTTCAGGTTAGGGTTAGGTTTCGGGTTAGGGTTAGGATTAGGGTTAGGGTTCGGGTTAGGGTTCGGGTTCTGGTTGGGGTTAGGTGTTAGTGTTCAGGTTAGGATTAGGGTTAGGGTTCGGGTTAGGGTTCGGGTTAGGGTTAGGGTTAGGGTTCAGTTTAGGGTTAGGGTTAGTGTTAGGGTTAGGTTTCGGGTTACGGTTAGGGTTCGGGTTACAGTTAGGGTTCGGGTTAGGGTTAGGGTTAGGGTTAGGGTTCGGGTTACGTTTAGGGTTAGGGTTTGGGTTAGGGTTAGGGTTCGGGTTAGGGTTAGGGTTAGGGTTCGGGTTAGGGTTCGGGTTAGGGTTAGGGTTTGGGTTAGGGTTAGGGTTAGAGTTCGGGTTAGGGTTAGGGTTAGGGTTAGGTTTAGGGTTCGTGTTAGGGTTCGGGTTAGGGGTAGTGTTAGGGTTAGTGTTAGGGTTCGGGTTAGGGTTAGGGTTAGGGTTAGGGTTCGGTTTAGGGTTAGGGTTCGGTTTAGGGTTAGGGTTAGGTTTCGGGTTCGGGCTAGGGTTCGGGTTAGGGTTAGGGTTCGGGTTAGGGTTAGGGTTAGGGTTCGGGTTAGGGTTAGGGTTAGGGTTCGGTTTAGGGTTACGGTTCGGATTATGGTTAGGGTTTGGGTTAGAGTTAGGGTTAGGGTTCGGGTTAGGGTTAGGTTTAGGGTTCAGGTTCGGGTTAGGTTTCGGGTTAGGGTTAGGATTAGGGTTAGGGTTCGGGTTAGGGTTCCGGTTCGGGTTGGGGTTAGGTGTTAGTGTTCAGGTTAGGGTTAGGGTTAGGGTTCTGGTTAGGGTTCGGGTTAGGGTTAGGGTTAGGGTTCAGTTTAGGGTTAGGGTTAGGGTTAGGGTTATGGTTCGAGTTACGGTTAGGGTTCGGGTTACGGTTAGGGTTCGGGTTAGGGTTAGGGTTAGGGTTAGGGTTCGGGTTAAGGTTAGGGTTAGGGTTTGGGTTAGGGTTAGGGTTCGGGTTAGGGTTAGGTTTAGGGTTCGGGTTAGGGTACGGGTTAGGGTTAGGGTTTGGGTTAGGGTTAGGGTTAGAGTTCGGGTTAGGGTTAGGGTTAGGGTTAGGTTTAGGGTTCGTGTTAGGGTTCGGGTTAAGGGTAGGGTTAGGGTTAGTGTTAGGGTTCGGGTTAGGGTTAGGGTTAGGGTTAGGGTTCGGTTTAGGGTTAGGGTTCGGTTTAGGGTTAGGGTTAGGTTTCGTGTTCGGGCTAGGGTTAGGGTTGGGTTTCGGGTTAGGGTTAGGGTTAGGGTCGGGTGAGGGTTCGGGTTAGGGTTAGGGTTAGGGTTAGTGTTAGGGTTCAGGTTAGGGTTGGGGTTCGGGTTTGGGTTAGGGTTAGGGTTCAGGTTAGGGTTAGTGTTAGGGTTCAGGTTAGGGTTCGGGTTAGGGTTAGGGTTAGGGTTCGGGATTGGTTTCTGGTTAGGGTTATGGTTAGATTTCGGGTTAGGGTTAGGGTTCGGGTTAGGGTTAGGGTTCGGTTTAGGGTTAAGGTTAGGGTTCGGGTTCGGGTTAGTGTTAGGTTTAAGGTTAGGGTTAGTGTTCGGATTAGGGTTAGGGGTAGGGTTCGGGTTAGGGTTCGTGTTCGGGTTAGTGTTAGGGTTAGGGTTAGGGTTAGGGTTCGGGTTAGTGTTAGGGTTAGTGTTAGGTTTAGGTTTGGTGTTAGGGTTAGGGTTAGGTTTAGGGTTAGTGTTAGGTTTCGGGTTCGGGTTAGGGTTAGGGTTTGGGTTAGGGTTAGGTGTAGGGTTAGGGTTAGAGTTAGGGTTCGGTTTCGGGTTAGGGTTAGGGTTCGGGTTAGTGTTAGGGTTAGGGTTAGGGTTAGGGTTCGTGATAAGGTTAGGGTTAGGGGTAGGGTTAGGGTTCGTGATAAGGTTAGGGTTAGGGTTCGGGTTAGGGTTCAGGTTCGGGTTAAGGTTAGGGATTAGTGTTCAGGTTAAGGTTAGGGTTAGGGTTCGGGTTAAGGTTCGCGTTAGGGTTATGGTTAGGGTTCGGTTTAGGGTTAGGTTTAGGGTTAGGTTTAGGGTTCGGGTTACGGTTACGGTTCGGGTTAGGGTAAAGGTGAGGGTTCGGGTTAGGGTTAGGGTTAGGTTTCGGGTTAGGGTTAGGGTTCGTGTTAGGGTTAGGGTTAGGGTATGGCTTAGGGTTCGGGTTAGGTTTAGGGTTAGGGTTCGGGTTTGGTTTATGTTTCGGGTTAGGGTCAGGGTTAAGGTTAGGGTTCGGGTTAGGGTTAGGGTTCGGGTTAGGGTTGGGTACGGGTTAGTTTTCGGGTTAGGGTTAGGGTTCGGGTTCGGTTTAGGGTTAGGGTTCGGGTTAGGGTTAGGGTTACGGTTCGGGTTCGGTTAGGGTTAGGGTTCGGGTTAGGTTTAGGGTTAGGGTTCGGGTTCCGGTTAGGGTTAGGGTTAGGGTTCGGGTTAGGGTTCGGATTAGGGTTAGGGTTAGGATTCGGGTTAGGTTTAGGGTTAGGGTTCGGGTTAGGGTTAGGTTTAGGGTTCGGGTTAGGGGTTAGGGTTAGGTTTAGGGTTCGGGTTCGGGTTAGGTTTAGGGTTAGGGTTAGGGTTCGGGTTACGGTTAGGGTTCGGGTTAGGGTTAGGTTTAGGGTTCGGGTTAGTGTTAGGTTTAGGGTTCAGGTTAGGGTTACTGTTCGGGTTAGGGTTAGGGGTTAGTGTTCAGGTTAGGGTTAGGTTTAGTGTTCGGGTTAGGGTTCGGGTTAGGTTTAGGGTTAGGGTTCGGGTTAGGGTTAGGGTTAGGGTTAGGGTTAGGGTTAGGGTTCGGATTGCGGTTAGGGTTCGGGTTAGGGTTAGGGTTAGGGTTCGGGTTAGGAATAGGTTTAGGGTTCAGTTTAGGGTTAGGGTTTGGGTTAGGGGTTGGGTTCGGGTTAGGGTTAGGGTTAGGGTTCGGGTTAGGGTTCGGGTTAGGGTTAGGGTTCGGGTTAGGGTTAGGGTTAGAGTTCGGCTTAGGGTTACGGTTAGGGTTAGGTTTAGGGTTCGTGTTAGGGTTCGGGTTAGGGTTCGGGTTAGAGTTAGGGTTAGGGTTCGGGTTAGGGTTAGGGTTAGGGTTAGGGTTCGGATTAGGGTTAGGATTCGGTTTAGGGTTGGGGTTAGGGTTCGGTTTCGGGTTAGGGTTAGGGTTGGTGTTCGGGTTAGGGTTCGGGTTAGGGTTCGGGTTAGGGTTAGGGTTAGGGTTCGGGTTCGGGGTTAGGATTAGGGTTAGGGTTCGTGTTTGTGTTCGTTTTAGGGTTAGAGTTAGGGTTCGGGTTATGGTTAGGGTTAGGGTTAGGTTTAGTTTTCGGGTTAGGGTTAGGGTTAGGGTTAGGGTTTGGGTTAGGGTTAGGGTTAGGGTTAGGGTTAGGGTTCGGTTTAGGGTTAGGGTTCGGGTTAGGGTTAGGGTTAGGGTTCGGGTTAGGGTTCGGGTTAGGATTAGGGTTAGGGTTCGGGTTAGGGTTAGGGTTCGGGTTAGGGTTAGCGTTAGGGTTAGGTTTAGGGTTCGGGTTAGGGTTAGGGTTAGGGTTAGGGTTAGGGGTTAGGGTTAGGGTGAGGGTTCGGGTTCGGGTTAGGGTTAGGGTTATGGTTAGGTGTTACTGTTAGGGTTCGGGTTAGGGTTAGGGTTAGGGTTAGGGTTAGGGTTCGGTTTAGGGTTAGGGTTAGGGTTCGGGTTAGGTTTGGGTTAGGGTTAGGGTTAGGGTTAAGGTTCGTTTTAGGGTTAGGGTTAGGGTTAGGGTTCGGGTTAGGGTTAGGGTTAGGGTCGGGTGAGGGTTCGGGTTAAGGTTAGGTTTAGGGTTCGGGTTAGGGTTAGGGTTAGATTTAGGGTTCGGGTTAGGGTTAGGGTTCGGGTTAGGGTTAGGGTTAGGGTTGGGGTTCGGTTTCGGGTTAGATTTAGGGTTAGGGTTCGGGTTAGTGTTAGGATTCGGGTTAGGGTTAGGGTTAGGGTTTGGGTTAGGGTTAGGGGTAGGATTCGGGTTAGGGTTAGGGTTTACGGTTAGTGATAGGGTTAGGGTTATGTTTAGGGTTCGGATTAGCGTTAGGTTCGGAATAGGGTTAGGGTTAGGGTAAGGGTTAGGGTTAGTGTTCGGGTTAGGGTTAGGGTTAGGGTTAGGTTTCGGGTTAGGGTTCGAGTTATGGTTCGGGTTAGGGTTCAGGTTAGGGTTAGGGTTAGGGTTAGGGTTCGGGTTAGGGTTCGGGTTAGGGTTAGGGTTCGCGTTAGTGTTAGGGTTACGGTTCGGGTTAGGGTTCGGCTTCGGGTTAGGGTTATGATTTGGTTCGGGTTTGGGTTAGGGTTAGGGTTAGGTTTCGGGTTAGGGTTCGGGTTATGGTTCGGGTTAGGGTTCGGGTTAGGGTTAGGGTTAGGGTTCGGTTTAGGGTTAGGGTTCGGTTTAGGGTTAGGGTTAGGTTTCGGGTTCGGGCTAGGGTTAGGGTTGGGTTTCGGGTTAGGGTTAGGGTTAGGGTCGGGTGAGGGTTCGGGTTAGGGTTAGGGTTAGGGTTAGTGTTAGGGTTCAGGTTAGGGTTAGGGTTCGGGTTAGGGTTAGGGTTAGGGTTCGGGTTAGGGTTAGTGTTAGGGTTCAGGTTAGGGTTCGGGTTAGGGTTAGGGTTAGGGTTCGGGATTGGTTTCTGGTTAGGGTTATGGTTAGATTTCGGGTTAGGGTTAGGGTTCGGGTTAGGGTTAGGGTTCGGTTTAGGGTTAAGGTTAGGGTTCGGGTTCGGGTTAGTGTTAGGTTTAAGGTTAGGGTTAGTGTTCGGATTAGGGTTAGGGGTAGGGTTCGGGTTAGGGTTCGTGTTCGGGTTAGTGTTAGGGTTAGGGTTAGGGTTAGGGTTCGGGTTAGTGTTAGGGTTAGTGTTAGGGTTAGGTTTGGTGTTAGGGTTAGGGTTAGGGTTAGGGTTAGTGTTAGGTTTCGGGTTCGGGTTAGGGTTAGGGTTTGGGTTAGGGTTAGGTGTAGGGTTAGGGTTAGAGTTAGGGTTCGGGTTCGGGTTAGGGTTAAGGTTCGGGTTAGTGTTAGTGTTAGTGTTAGTGTGAGGGTTGGGGTTAGGGTTAGGGTTAGGGTTAGGATTAGGGTTAGGTTTCGCTTTCGGTTAGGGTTCGGGTTCGGGTTCGGGTTAGGGTGCGGGTTAGGTTTAGGTTTAGAGTTAGGGTTCGGGTTCGGGTTAGGGTTAGGGTTCGTGTTAGGGATAGGGTTCGGGTTAGGGTTAGGGTTAGGGTTCGGGTTAGGGTACGGGTTCGGGTTAGTGTTAGGGTTAGGGTTAGGGTTCGGGTTAGGGTTAGGGTTTGGGATCGGGTTAGGGTTAGGTTTAGGGTTAGGTTTAGGGTTCGGGTTCTGGTTAGGGTTAGGGTTTAGGGTTCGGGTTCGGGTTAGGGTTAGGGTTAGGTTTCGGGTTAGGGTTAGGTGTTAGTGTTAGGGTTAGGGTTAGGGTTAGGGTTAGGGTTAGGGTTCGGATTAGGGTTAGGTTAGGGTTAGGGTTCTGTTTAGGGTTCGGGTTAGGGTTCGGGTTAGGGTTAGGTTTCAGGTTAGGGTTAGGTTTAGGGTTAGAGTTAGGGTTAGGGTTAGGGTTCGGGTTAGGTTTAGGTATAGGGTTAGCTTTAGCGTTAGGGTTCGGGTTAGGGTTAGGGTTAGGGTTCGGTTTAGGGTTCGGGTTCGGGTTAGGGTTAGGTGTTAGTGTTCAGGTTAGGGTTAGGGTTAGGTTTCGGGTTAGGTTCGGGTTAGGGTTAGGGTTAGTGTTCGGGTTAGGGTTAGGGTTAGGGTTAGGGTTAGGGTTCGGATTACTGTTAGGGTTCGGGTTAGGGTTAGGGTTAGGGTTCGGGTTAGGGTTAGGTTTAGGGTTCAGGTTAGGTTTAGGGTTCGGGTTAGGGTTAGGGTTCGGGTTAGAGTTTGGGTTCGGGTTGGGGTTAGGCGTTAGTGTTCAGGTTAGGGTTAGGGTTAGGGTTCGGGTTATGGTTCGGGTTAGGGTTAGGGTTAGGGTTCAGTTTAGGGTTAGGGTTAGGGTTATGGTTCGTGTTACGGTTAGGGTTCGGGTTACGGTTAGGGTTCGGGTTAGGGTTAGGGTTAGGGTTCGGGTTAGGGTTCGGGTTAGGGTTTTGGTTAGGGTTAGGGTTCGTGTTAGGGTTAGGGTTAGGGTTCAGTTAAGGGTTCAGGTTAGGGTTAGGGTTAGGGTTAGGGTTAGGTTTAGGGTTCGTGTTAGGTTTCGGGTTAGGGGTCGGGTTAGGGTTAGGGTTAGGGTTCGGGTTAGGGTTAGGGTTCGGGTTAGGGTTAGAGTTAGGGTTAGGGTTCGGGTTAGGGTTCGGGTTAAGGTTAGGGTTCGGGTTATGGTTAGGGTTAGAGTTCGGGTTAGGGTTAGGGTTAGGGTTAGGTTTAGGGTTCGTGTTAGGGTTCGGGTTAGGAGTCGGGTTAGGGTTAAGGTTCGGTTTAGGGTTAGGGTTAGGGTTAGGGTTCGGGTTAAGTTTAGGTTTCGGTTTAGTGTTAGGGTTAGGGTTCGGGTTCGGGTTAGGGTTAGGGTTGGGGTTCGGGTTAGGGTTCGGGTTAGGGTTCGGGTTAGGGTTAGGGTTAGTGTTAGGGTTCGGGTTCGGCTTAAGTTTAGGGTTAGGGTTCGGGTTAGTGTTCGGGTTAGGGTTAGGATTCGGGTAAAGGGTTAGGGTTCGGGTTCGTGTTAGGGTTAGGGTTAGGGTTTTGGTTAGGGTTAGGGTTAGGGTTCGGTTTAGGGTTAGGGTTAGTGTTAGTGTTAGGGTTCAGGTTAGGGTTCGGTTTAGGGTTAGGGCTAGGTTTAGGTTTCGGGTTAGGGTTAGTGTTAGGGTTAGGGTTAGGGTTAGGGTTCGGGTTCGTGGTAGGTTTAGGGTTCGGGTTCGGGTTCGGATTCGGGTTAGGGGATAGGGTACGGGTTAGTGTTAGGGTTCGGGTTAGGGTTAGGTTTAGGGTTAGGGTTAGGGTTCGGATTAGGGTTAGGGTTAGGGTTCGGGTTAGGGTTCGGGTTCGGGTTAGGGTTCAGGTTAGGGTTAGGTTTAGGGTTCGGGTTAGGGTTTGGGTTAGGGTTAGGTTTAGGGGTTAGGGTTAGGGTTAGGGTTCGGGTTCGGGTTAGGGTTCGGGTTATGGTTAGGTGTTAGGTTTAGGGTTCGTGTTACGGTTAGGGTTAGGGTTAGTGTTAGGGTTCGGTTTAGGTTTAGGGTTAGGGTTCGGGTTAGGGTTAGGGTTAGGGTTAGGGTTAGGGTTAGGGTTCGTTTTAGGGTTAGGGTTAGGGTTAGTGTTCGGGTTAGGATTAGGGTTACTGTTAGGGTTAGGGTTAGGGTTAGGGCTCGGGTTAGTGTTAGGGTTAGGGTTAGGGTTAGGGTTCGTGATAAGGTTAGGGTTAGGGTTCGGGTTAGGGTTCAGGTTCGGGTTAAGTTTAGGGATTAGTGTTCAGGTTAAGGTTAGGGTTAGGGTTCGGGTTAAGGTTCGCGTTAGGGTTATGGTTAGGGTTCGGGTTAGGGTTAGGTTTAGGGTTAGGTTTAGGGTTCGTGTTACGGTTAGGGTTCGGGTTAGGGTAAAGGTGAGGGTTCGGGTTAGGGTTAGGGTTAGGTTTCGGGTTAGGGTTAGGGTTCGTGTTAGGGTTAGGGTTAGGGTATGGCTTAGGGTTCGGGTTAGGTTTAGGGTTAGGGTTCGGGTTTGGTTTATGTTTCGGGTTAGGGTCAGGGTTAAGGTTAGGGTTCGGGTTAGGGTTAGGGTTCGGGTTAGGGTTGGGTACGGGTTAGTTTTCGGGTTAGGGTTAGGGTTCGGGTTCGGTTTAGGGTTAGGGTTCGGGTTAGGGTTAGGGTTACGGTTCGGGTTCGGGTTAGGGTTAGGGTTCGGGTTAGGTTTAGGGTTAGGGTTCGGGTTCGGGTTAGGGTTAGGTTTAGGGTTCGGGTTAGGGTTAGTGTTAGGGTTAGGGTTAGGGTTAGGGTTCGGGTTCGGGTTAGGGTTAGGGTTAGCGTTAGGGTTCGGGTTAGGGTTCGGGTTAGGGTTAGGGTTAGGATTCGGGTTAGGTTTAGGGTTAGGGTTCGGGTTAGGGTTAGGTTTAGGGTTCGGGTTAGGGGTTAGGGTTAGGTTTAGGGTTCGGGTTCGGGTTAGGTTTAGGGTTAGGGTTAGGGTTCGGGTTACGGTTAGGGTTCGGGTTAGGGTTAGGTTTAGGGTTCGGGTTAGTGTTAGGTTTAGGGTTCAGGTTAGGGTTACTGTTCGGGTTAGGGTTAGGGGTTAGTGTTCAGGTTAGGGTTAGGTTTAGGGTTCGGGTTAGGGTTCGGGTTAGGTTTAGGGTTAGGGTTCGGTTTAGGGTTAGGGATAGGGTTAGGGTTAGGGTTCGGATTGCGGTTAGGGTTCGGGTTAGGGTTAGGGTTAGGGTTCGGGTTAGGAATAGGTTTAGGGTTCAGGTTAGGGTTAGGGTTTGGGTTAGGGGTTGGGTTCGGGTTAGGGTTAGGGTTAGGGTTCGGGTTAGGGTTCGGGTTAGGGTTAGGGTTCGGGTTAGGGTTAGGGTTAGAGTTCGGCTTCGGGTTAGGGTTAGGGTTAGGTTTAGGGTTCGTGTTAGGGTTCGGGTTAGGGGTCGGGTTAGAGTTAGGGTTAGGGTTCGGGTTAGGGTTAGTGTTAGGGTTAGGGTTCGGATTAGGGTTAGGATTCGGTTTAGGGTTGGGGTTAGGGTTCGGTTTCGGGTTAGGGTTAGGGTTGGGGTTCGGGTTAGGGTTCGGGTTAGGGTTCGGGTTAGGGTTAGGGTTAGGGTTCGGGGTTAGGATTAGGGTTAGGGTTCGTGTTTGTGTTCGTTTTATGGTTAGAGTTAGGGTTCGGGTTATGGTTAGGGTTAGGGTTTGGTTTAGTTTTTGGGTTAGGGTTAGGGTTAGGGTTAGGGTTTGGGTTAGGGTTAGGGTTAGGGTTAGGGTTCGGTTTAGGGTTAGGGTTCGGGTTAGGGTTAGGGTTAGGGTTCGGGTTAGGGTTCGGGTTAGGATTAGGGTTAGGGTTCGGGTTAGGGTTAGGGTTCGGGTTAGGGTTAGCGTTAGGGTTAGGTTTAGGGTTCGGGTTAGGGTTAGGGTTAGGGTTAGGGGTAGGGGTTAGGGTTACGGTGAGGGTTCGGGTTCGGGTTAGGGTTAGGGTTATGGTTAGGGGTTACTGTTAGGGTTCGGGTTAGGGTTAGGGTTAGGGTTAGGGTTAGGGTTAGGGTTCGGTTTAGGGTTAGGGTTAGGGTTCGGGTTAGGTTTGGTTTAGGGTTAGGGTTAGGGTTAAGGTTCGTTTTAGGGTTAGGGTTAGGGTTAGGGTTCGGGTTAGGGTTAGGGTTAGGGTCGGGTGAGGGTTCGGGTTAGGGTTAGGGTTAGGGTTCGGGTTAGGGTTAGGGTTAGATTTAGGGTTCGGGTTAGGGTTAGGGTTCGGGTTCGGGTTAGGGTTAGGGTTGGGGTTCGGTTTCGGGTTAGATTTAGGGTTAGGGTTCGGGTTAGTGTTAGGATTCGGGTTAGGGTTAGGGTTAGGTTTTGGGTTAGGGTTAGGGTTAGGATTCGGGTTAGGGTTAGGGTTTACGGTTAGTGTTAGGGTTAGGGTTATGTTTAGGGTTCGGATTAGCGTTAGGTTCGGAATAGGGTTAGGGTTAGGGTAAGGGTTAGGGTTAGTGTTCGGGTTAGGGTTAGGGTTAGGGTTAGGTTTCGGGTTAGGGTTCGGGTTATGGTTCGGGTTAGGGTTCGGGTTAGGGTTAGGGTTAGGGTTCGGGTTAGGGTTCGGGTTAGGGTTAGGGTTCGCGTTAGTGTTAGGGTTACGGTTCGGGTTAGGGTCGGCTTCGGGTTAGGGTTATGATTTGGTTCGGGTTCGGGGTAGGGTTAGGGTTCGGGTTCGGGTTCGGGTTCGGGTTCGGGTTAGGGTTCGGGTTAGAGTTAGGTTTAGGGTTCGGGTTAGGGTTAGGGTTAGCGTTAGGGTTAGGGTTCGGATTAAGGTTAGGTTTAGGGTTCGGGTTAGGGTTCGGGTTCGGGTTAGGGTTAGGGTTAGGGTTAGGGTTCGGGTTAGGGTTAGGGTTAGGTTTAGGGGTTAGGGTTAGGGTTTGGTTTCGGGTTCGGGTTAGGGTTAGGGTTAGGGTTAGGGTTCGGGTTAGGGTTAGGGTTAGGGTTAGGGTTTGGGTTAGTGTTAGGGTTAGGGTTAGGGTTCGGGTTAGGGTTAGGGTTCGGCTTCGGGTTAGGGTTAGGTTTAGGGTTAGGGTAGGGTTCGGATTAGGGTTAGGGTAAGGGTTCGGGTTAGGTTTCGGTTTCGGGTTAAGGTTAGGTTTAGGGTTAGGGTTAGGTTTCGGTTTAGGTTTAGGGTTAGGGTTCGGGTTAGGTTTATGTTTCGGGTTAGGGTCAGGGTTAGGGTTAGGGTTCGGGTTAGGGTTAGGTTTCGGTTTAGGGTTGGGTTCGGGATAGGTTTCGGGTTAGGGTTAGGGTTCGGGTTCGGGTTAGGTTTAGGGGTCGGGTTAGGGTTAGGTTTCGGGTTCGGGTTAGGGTTCGGCTTCGGGTTAGAGTTAGGGTTCGGTTTAGGGTTAAGGTTAGTGTTAGGGTTCGTGTTAGGGTTCGTTTTAGGGGTCGGGTTAGGGTTAGGGTTAGGGTTCGGGTTAGGGTTAGGGTTAGGGTTAGGGTTCGGGTTAGGGTTAGGGTTAGGGTTCGGGTTCGGGTTAGGTTTAGGGTTAGGGTTCGGGTTCGTGTTAGGGTTAGGGTTCGTGTTAGGGTTAGGGTTCGGGTTAGGGTTAGGGTTTGGTTTCGGGTTAGGGTTAGGGTTAGGTTTAGGGTTCGGGTTCGGGTTAGGTTTAGGGGTTAGGTTTCGGGTTCGGGTTAGGGTTCGGGTTAGGTTTCGGGTTAGGGTTAGGGGTTAGTGTTAGGGTTAGGGTTTGGGTTAGGGTTAGGGTTAGGGTTCAGATTAGGGTTAGGTTAGGGTTAGGGTTAGGGTTCTGGTTAGGGTTGGGGTTAGGGTTCGGGTTAGGGTTAGGGTTCGGGTTAGGGTTAGGTTTAGGGTTAGAGTTAGGGTTAGGGTTAGGGTTCGGGTTAGGTTTAGGTTTAGGGGTAGGGTTAGGGTTAGGATTCGGGTTAGGGTTAGGGTTAGGGTTCGGGTTAGGGTACGGGTTCGGGTTAGGGTTAGGGGTTAGTGTTCAGGTTAGGGTTAGGGTTAGGGTTCGGGTTATGGTTCGGGTTACGGTTAGGGTTAGGGTTCGGGTTAGGGTTAGGGTTAGGGTTAGGGTTCAGGTTACGGTTAGGGTTCGGGTTAGGGTTAGGGTTAGGGTTCGGGTTAGGGTTAGGTTTAGGGTTCGGGTTAGTGTTAGGGTTCGGTTTAGGGTTAGGGTTAGGGATAGGGTTCGTGTTCGGTTTGGGGTTAGGGGTTAGTGTTCAGGTTAGGGTTACGTTTAGGGTTCGGGTTAGGGTTCGGGTTAGGGTTAGGGTTAGGGTTCAGGTTAGGGTTAGGGTTAGGGTTAGGGTTCGGGTTACGGTTACGTTTCGGGTTACGTTTAGGGTTCGCGTTAGTGTTAGGGTTAGGGTTCGGGTTAAGGTTAGGGTTAGGGTTCGGGTTAGGGTTAGGATTCGGGTTAGGGTTAGGGTTAGGGTTCGGGTTAGGTTTCGGGTTAAGGTTAGGATTCGGGTTATGGTTAGGGTTAGAGTTCGGGTTAGGGTTAGGGTTAGGGTTAGGTTTAGGGTTCGTGTTAGGGTTCGGGTTAGGGGTCGGGTTATGGTTAGGGTTCGGTTTAGGGTTAGGGTTAGGGTTAGGGTTCGGGTTTGGTTTAGGGATCGGTTTAGGGTTAGGGTTAGGGTTCGGTTTCGGGTTAGGTTTAGGGTTGGGGTTCGGGTTAGGGTTCGGGTTAGGGTTCGGGTTAGGATTAGGGTTCGGGTTCGGGGTTAGGGTTAGGGTTAGGGTTAGTGTTCGGGTTAGGGTTAGGATTCGGGTAAAGGGTTAGGGTTCGGGTTCGGGTTAGGGTTAGGGTTAGGGTTTTGGTTAGGGTTAGGGTTAGGGTTCGGTTTAGGTTAGGGTTAGGGTTAGTGTTAAGGTTCAGGTTAGGGTTCGGGTTAGGGTTACGCTAGGTTTAGGTTTCGGGTTAGGGTTAGTGTTAGGGTTAGGGTTAGGGTTAGGGTTCGGGTTCGGGTTAGGGTTAGGGTTAGCGTTAGGGTTCGGGTTAGGGTTCGGGTTAGGGTTAGGGTTAGGATTCGGGTTAGGTTTAGGGTTAGGGTTCGGGTTAGGGTTAGGTTTAGGGTTCGGGTTAGGGGTTAGGGTTAGGTTTAGGGTTCGGGTTCGGGTTAGGTTTAGGGTTAGGGTTAGGGTTCGGGTTACGGTTAGGGTTCGGGTTAGGGTTAGGTTTAGGGTTCGGGTTAGTGTTAGGTTTAGGGTTCAGGTTAGGGTTACTGTTCGGGTTAGGGTTAGGGGTTAGTGTTCAGGTTAGGGTTAGGTTTAGGGTTCGGGTTAGGGTTCGGGTTAGGTTTAGGGTTAGGGTTCGGGTTAGGGTTAGGGATAGGGTTAGGGTTAGGGTTCGGATTGCGGTTAGGGTTCGGGTTAGGGTTAGGGTTAGGGTTCGGGTTAGGAATAGGTTTAGGGTTCAGGTTAGGGTTAGGGTTTGGGTTAGGGGTTGGGTTCGGGTTAGGGTTAGGGTTAGGGTTCGGGTTAGGGTTCGGGTTAGGGTTAGGGTTCGGGTTAGGGTTAGGGTTAGAGTTCGGCTTCGGGTTAGGGTTAGGGTTAGGTTTAGGGTTCGTGTTAGGGTTCGGGTTAGGGGTCGGGTTAGAGTTAGGGTTAGGGTTCGGGTTAGGGTTAGGGTTAGGGTTAGGGTTCGGATTAGGGTTAGGATTCGGTTTAGGGTTGGGGTTAGGGTTCGGTTTCGGGTTAGGGTTAGGGTTGGGGTTCGGGTTAGGGTTCGGGTTAGGGTTCGGGTTAGGGTTAGGGTTAGGGTTCGGGGTTAGGATTAGGGTTAGGGTTCGTGTTTGTGTTCGTTTTATGGTTAGAGTTAGGGTTCGGGTTATGGTTAGGGTTAGGGTTTGGTTTAGTTTTCGGGTTAGGGTTAGGGTTAGGGTTAGGGTTTGGGTTAGGGTTAGGGTTAGGGTTAGGGTTCGGTTTAGGGTTAGGGTTCGGGTTAGGGTTAGGGTTAGGGTTCGGGTTAGGGTTCGGGTTAGGATTAGGGTTAGGGTTCGGGTTAGGGTTAGGGTTCGGGTTAGGGTTAGCGTTAGGGTTAGGTTTAGGGTTCGGGTTAGGGTTAGGGTTAGGGTTAGGGGTAGGGGTTAGGGTTACGGTGAGGGTTCGGGTTCGGGTTAGGGTTAGGGTTATGGTTAGGGGTTACTGTTAGGGTTCGGGTTAGGGTTAGGGTTAGGGTTAGGGTTAGGGTTAGGGTTCGGTTTAGGGTTAGGGTTAGGGTTCGGGTTAGGTTTGGGTTAGGGTTAGGGTTAGGGTTAAGGTTCGTTTTAGGGTTAGGGTTAGGGTTAGGGTTCGGGTTAGGGTTAGGGTTAGGGTCGGGTGAGGGTTCGGGTTAGGGTTAGGGTTCGGGTTAGGGTTAGGGTTAGATTTAGGGTTCGGGTTAGGGTTAGGGTTCGGGTTCGGGTTAGGGTTAGGGTTGGGGTTCGGTTTCGGGTTAGATTTAGGGTTAGGGTTCGGGTTACTGTTAGGATTCGGGTTAGGGTTAGGGTTAGGGTTTGGGTTAGGGTTAGGGTTAGGATTCGGGTTAGGGTTAGGGTTTACGGTTAGTGTTAGGGTTAGGGTTATGTTTAGGGTTCGGATTAGCGTTAGGTTCGGAATAGGGTTAGGGTTAGGGTAAGGGTTAGGGTTAGTGTTCGGGTTAGGGTTAGGGTTAGGGTTAGGTTTCGGGTTAGGGTTCGGGTTATGGTTCGGGTTAGGGTTCGGGTTAGGGTTAGGGTTAGGGTTAGGGTTCGGGTTAGGGTTCGGGTTAGGGTTAGGGTTCGCGTTAGTGTTAGGGTTACGGTTCGGGTTAGGGTCGGCTTCGGGTTAGGGTTATGATTTGGTTCGGGTTCGGGGTAGGGTTAGGGTTCGGGTTCGGGTTCGGGTTCGGGTTCGGGTTAGGGTTCGGGTTAGTGTTAGGTTTAGGGTTCGGGTTAGGGTTAGGGTTAGCGTTAGGGTTAGGGTTCGGATTAAGGTTAGGTTTAGGGTTCGGGTTAGGGTTCGGGTTCGGGTTAGGGTTAGGGTTAGGGTTAGGGTTCGGGTTAGGGTTAGGGTTAGGGTTAGGGGTTAGGGTTAGGGTTTGGTTTCGGGTTCGGGTTAGGGTTAGGGTTAGGGTTAGGGTTCGGGTTAGGGTTAGGGTTAGGGTTAGGGTTTGGGTTAGTGTTAGGGTTAGGGTTAGGGTTCGGGTTAGGGTTAGGGTTCGGCTTCGGGTTAGGGTTAGGTTTAGGGTTAGGGTAGGGTTCGGATTAGGGTTAGGGTAAGGGTTCGGGTTAGGTTTCGGGTTCGGGTTAAGGTTAGGTTTAGGGTTAGGGTTAGGTTTCGGTTTAGGTTTAGGGTTAGGGTTCGGGTTAGGTTTATGTTTCGGGTTAGGGTCAGGGTTAGGGTTAGGGTTCGGGTTAGGGTTAGGTTTCGGTTTAGGGTTGGGTTCGGGATAGGTTTCGGGTTAGGGTTAGGGTTCGGGTTCGGGTTAGGTTTAGGGGTCGGGTTAGGGTTAGGTTTCGGGTTCGGGTTAGGGTTCGGCTTCGGGTTAGAGTTAGGGTTCGGTTTAGGGTTAAGGTTAGTGTTAGGGTTCGTGTTAGGGTTCGTTTTAGGGGTCGGGTTAGGGTTAGGGTTAGGGTTCGGGTTAGGGTTAGGGTTAGGGTTAGGGTTCGGGTTAGGGTTAGGGTTAGGGTTCGGGTTCGGGTTAGGTTTAGGGTTAGGGTTCGGGTTCGGGTTAGGTTTCGGGTTAGGGTTATGGTTCGAGTTATTGTTCGGGTTAGGGTTTGGGTGAGAGTTAGGGTTAGGGTTAGGGTTCGGGTTCGTGTTAGGGTTAGGGTTCGTGTTAGGGTTAGGGTTCGGGTTAGGGTTAGGGTTTGGTTTCGGGTTAGGGTTAGGGTTAGGTTTAGGGTTCGGGTTCGGGTTAGGTTTAGGGGTTAGGGTTCGGGTTCGGGTTAGGGTTCGGGTTAGGTTTCGGGTTAGGGTTAGGGGTTAGTGTTAGGGTTAGGGTTTGGGTTAGGGTTAGGGTTAGGGTTCAGATTAGGGTTAGGTTAGGGTTAGGGTTAGGGTTCTGGTTAGGGTTGGGGTTAGGGTTCGGGTTAGGGTTAGGGTTCGGGTTAGGGTTAGGTTTAGGGTTAGAGTTAGGGTTAGGGTTAGGGTTCGGGTTAGGTTTAGGTTTAGGGGTAGGGTTAGGGTTAGGATTCGGGTTAGGGTTAGGGTTAGGGTTCGGGTTAGGGTACGGGTTCGGGTTAGGGTTAGGGGTTAGTGTTCAGGTTAGGGTTAGGGTTAGGGTTCGGGTTATGGTTCGGGTTACGGTTAGGGTTAGGGTTCGGGTTAGGGTTAGGGTTAGGGTTAGGGTTCAGGTTACGGTTAGGGTTCGGGTTAGGGTTAGGGTTAGGGTTCGGGTTAGGGTTAGGTTTAGGGTTCGGGTTAGTGTTAGGGTTCGGTTTAGGGTTAGGGTTAGGGATAGGGTTCGTGTTCGGTTTGGGGTTAGGGGTTAGTGTTCAGGTTAGGGTTACGTTTAGGGTTCGGGTTAGGGTTCGGGTTAGGGTTAGGGTTAGGGTTCAGGTTAGGGTTAGGGTTAGGGTTAGGGTTCGGGTTACGGTTACGTTTCGGGTTACGTTTAGGGTTCGCGTTAGTGTTAGGGTTAGGGTTCGGGTTAAGGTTAGGGTTAGGGTTCGGGTTAGGGTTAGGATTCGGGTTAGGGTTAGGGTTAGGGTTCGGGTTAGGTTTCGGGTTAAGGTTAGGATTCGGGTTATGGTTAGGGTTAGAGTTCGGGTTAGGGTTAGGGTTAGGGTTAGGTTTAGGGTTCGTGTTAGGGTTCGGGTTAGGGGTCGGGTTATGGTTAGGGTTCGGTTTAGGGTTAGGGTTAGGGTTAGGGTTCGGGTTTGGTTTAGGGATCGGTTTAGGGTTAGGGTTAGGGTTCGGTTTCGGGTTAGGTTTAGGGTTGGGGTTCGGGTTAGGGTTCGGGTTAGGGTTCGGGTTAGGATTAGGGTTCGGGTTCGGGGTTAGGGTTAGGGTTAGGGTTAGTGTTCGGGTTAGGGTTAGGATTCGGGTAAAGGGTTAGGGTTCGGTTTCGGGTTAGGGTTAGGGTTAGGGTTTTGGTTAGGGTTAGGGTTAGGGTTCGGTTTAGGGTAGGGTTAGGGTTAGTGTTAAGGTTCAGTTTAGGGTTCGGGTTAGGGTTACGCTAGGTTTAGGTTTCTGGTTAGGGTTAGTGTTAGGGTTAGGGTTAGGGTTAGGGTTCGGGTTCGGGTTAGGGTTAGGGTTAGCGTTAGGGTTCGGGTTAGGGTTAGGGTTCGGGTTCGGGTTCGGGTTCGGGTTCGGGTTAGGGTTAGGGTTAGGGTTCGGATTAGGGTTAGGGTTCGGGTTCGGGTTAGGGTTCGGGTTCGGGTTAGGGTTAGGTTTAGGGTTAGGTTAAGGGTTCGGGTTAGGGTTTGGGTTAGGGTTAGGGTTAGGGGTTAGGGTTAGGGTTACGGTTCGGGTTCGGGTTAGGGTTAGGGTTACGGTTAGGGGTTAGTGTGAGGGTTCAGGTTAGGCTTAGGGTTAGGGTTAGGGTTAGGGTTCGGGTTAGGTTTAGGGTTAGGGTTCGGGTTAGGGTTAGGGTTAGGGTTAGGGTTAGGGTTCGTTTTAGGGTTAGGGTTAGGGTTAGGGTTCGGGTTAGGATTACGGTTACTGTTAGGGTTAGGGTTAGGGTTAGGGCTCGGGTTAGGGTTAGGGTTAGGGTTAGGGTTAGGGTTAGGGTTCGTGATAGGGTTAGGTTTAGGTTTCGGTTTAGGGTTCGGGTTCGGGCTAAGGTTAGGGATTAGTGTTCAGGTTAGGGTTAGGGTTAGGGTTCGGGTTAGGGTTCGCGTTATGGTTAGGGTTAGGGTTCGGGTTAGGGTTAGGTTTAGGGTTAGGTTTAGGGTTCGGGTTACGGTTAGGGTTCGGGTTAGGGTTAAGGTGAGGGTTCGGGTTAGGGTTAGGGTTAGGGTTCAGGTTAGGGTTAGGGTTCGGCTTAGGGTTAGGGTTAGGGTTCGGGTTAGGGTTCGGGTTAGGTTTAGAGTTAGGGTTCGGGTTAGGTTTATGTTTCGGGTTAGGGTCAGGGTTAGGGTTAGGGTTCGTGTTAGGGTTAGGGTTCGGGTTAGGGTTGGGTTCGGGTTAGTTTTCGGGTTAGGGTTAGGGTTCGGGTTCGGTTTAGGGTTAGGTTTCGGGTTAGGGTTAGGGTTAGGGTTCGGGTTCGGTCTAGGGTTCGGGTTAGGGTTAGGGTTAGGGTTCGGGTTAGGGTTAGGGTTAGGGTTAGGGTTAGGGTTCGTGTTAGGGTTCGGGTTAGGGTTCGGGTTAGGGTTAGGGTTAGGGTTCGGTTTAGGGTTAGGGTTAGGGTTAGGGTTAGGGTTAGGGTTAGGGTTAGGGTTCGGGTTCGGGTTAGGGTTAGGTTTCGGGTTCGGGGTAGGGTTCGGGTTAGGGTTATGGTTCGAGTTAGGGTTCGGGTTAGGGTTTGGGTTAGAGTTAGGGTTAGGGTTAGGTTTCGGGTTCGGGTTCGGGTTAGGGTTAGGGTTAGGGTTTGGGTTAGGGTTAGGGTTAGGGTTAGGGTTCGGGTTAAGTTTCGGGTTAGGTTTAGGGATAGGATTCGGGTTAGGGTTAGGGTTTGGTTTCGGGTTAGTGTTAGGTTTAGGGTTCGGGTTAGGGGTTAGGGTTAGGGTTAGGGTTCGGTTTCGGGTTAGGGTTAGGTTTAGGGTTAGGGTTCGGATTAGGGTTATGTTAGGGTTCGGGTTAGGGTTAGGGTTCGGTTTAGGGTTAGGGTTCGGGTTAGGGGTTAGGGTTAGGGTTCGGTTTCGGGTTAGGGTTAGGGGTAGGGTTCGGTTTAGGTTTAGTGTTCGGGTTAGGGTTAGGGTTAGTGTTAGTGTTAGGGTTGGGGTTAGGGTTAGGGTTAGGGTTAGGTTTCGGGTTCGGTTTAGGGTTAGGTTTCGGGTTAGTGTTCAGGTTAGGGTTAGGTTTAGGGTTCGGGTTAGGGTTCGGGTTAGGTTTAGGGTTAGGGTTCGGGTTAGGGTTAGGGTTAGG
>JAVLSZ010000106.1:52500-67500 GCA_032313775.1 Urocyon cinereoargenteus | reverse complement strand
GGTTCGGGTTAGGGTTAGGGTTAGGGTTCGGGTTAGGGTTAGGGTTAGGGTTAGGGTTAGGGTTCGTGTTAGGGTTCGGGTTAGGGTTCGGGTTAGGGTTAGGGTTAGGGTTCGGTTTAGGTTTAGGGTTAGGGTTAGGGTTAGGGTTAGGGTTAGGGTTCGGGTTAGGGTTAGGGTTAGGGTTCGGGTTAGGGTTAGGTTTCGGGTTCGGGTTAGGGTTCGGGTTAGGGTTATGGTTCGAGTTAGGGTTCGGGTTAGGGTTTGGGTTAGAGTTAGGGTTAGGGTTAGGTTTCGGGTTCGGGTTCGGATTAGGGTTAGGGTTAGGGTTTGGGTTAGGGTTAGGGTTAGGGTTAGGGTTCGGGTTAGGTTTCGGGTTAGGTTTAGGGATAGGATTCGGGTTAGGGTTAGGGTTTGGTTTCGGGTTAGTGTTAGGTTTAGGGTTCGGGTTAGGGGTTAGGGTTAGGGTTAGGGTTCGGTTTCGGGTTAGGGTTAGGTTTAGGGTTAGGGTTCGGATTAGGGTTATGTTAGGGTTCGGGTTAGGGTTAGGGTTCGGTTTAGGGTTAGGGTTCGGGTTAGGGGTTAGGGTTAGGGTTCGGTTTCGGGTTAGGGTTAGGGGTAGGGTTCGGTTTAGGTTTAGTGTTCGGGTTAGGGTTAGGGTTAGTGTTAGTGTTAGGGTTGGGGTTAGGGTTAGGGTTAGGGTTAGTTTTCGGGTTCGGTTTAGGGTTAGGTTTCGTGTTAGGGTTAGGTTTAGGGTTTGGTTTAGGGTTCGGATTCGGGTTAGGGTTAGGGTGCGGGTTAGGTTTAGGGTTAGGGTTAGGGTTCGGGTTCGGCTTAGGTTTAGGGTTCGTGTTAGGGTTAGGGTTAAGTTTAGGGTTAGGGTTAGGGTTAGGGTTAGGGTTAGGGTTCGGGTTAGCGTTAGGGTTCGGGTTCGGGTTAGGGTTATGGTTAGGGTTAGGTTTAGGGTTCGGGTTCGGGTTCGGGTTAGGGTTAGGGGTTAGGGTTCGGGTTCGGGTTAGGGTTAGGGTTGGTTTCGGGTAGGGTTAGGGGTTAGTGTTAGGGTTAGGGTTAGGATTAGGGTTAGGGTTCGGATTAGGGTTAGGTTAGGGTTAGGGTTCTGGTTAGGGTTCGGGTTAGGGTTCGGGTTAGGGTTAGGTTTCGGGTTAGGGTTAGGTTTAGGGTTAGAGTTAGGGTTAGGGTTAGGGTTCGGGTTAGGGTTAGGTTTAGGGTTAGGGTTAGGGTTAGGGTTCGGGATTAGGGTTACGGTTAGGGTTCGGGTTAGGTTTCGGGTTCGGGTTAGGGTTAGGGTTTAGTGTTCAGGTTAGGGTTAGGTTTAGGGTTCGGGTTAGGGTTCAGGTTAGGGTTAGGGTTAGGGTTTGGGTTAGGGTTAGGGTTAGGGTTCGGGTTAGGGTTAGGGTTCGGGTTATGGTTAGGGTTTGGGTTAGGGTTAGGGTTAGGGATCGGGTTAGGTTTAGGTTTAGGGTTCAGTTTAGGGTTAGGTTTCGGGTTAGGGTTAGGATTAGGGTTAGGGTTCGGGTTAGGGTTCGGGTTCGGGTTGGGGTTAGGTGTTAGTGTTCAGGTTAGGTTTAGGGTTAGGGTTCGGGTTAGGGTTCGGGTTCGGGTTAGGGTTAAGGTTCAGTTTAGGGTTAGGGTTAGGGTTAGGGTTAGGGCTCGGGTTACGGTTAGGGTTCGGGTTACGGTTAGGGTTCGTGTTAGGGTTAGGGTTAGGGTTAGGGTTCGGGTTAAGGTTAGGTTTAGGGTTTGGGTTAGGGTTAGGGTTCGGGTTAGGGTTAGGGTTCGGGTTAGGGTTCGGGTTAGGGTTAGGGTTTGGGTTAGGGTTAGGGTTAGAGTTCGGGTTAGGGTTAGGGTTAGGGTTAGGTTTAGGGTTCGTGTTAGGTTTCGGGTTAGGGGTATGGTTAGGGTTAGTGTTAGGGTTCGGGTTAGGGTTAGGGTTAGGGTTAGGGTTAGGGTTCGGTTTAGGGTTAGGGTTCGGTTTAGGGTTAGGGTTAGGGTTCGGGTTCGGGCTAGGGTTAGGGTTGGGTTTCGGGTTAGGGTTAGGGTTAGGGTCGGGTGAGGGTTCGGGTTAGGGTTAGGGTTAGCGTTCGGGTTAGGGTTAGGGTTAGGTTTAGGGTTCGGGTTAGGGTTAGGGTTCGGGTTCGGGTTATGGTTAGGGTTGGGTTTCGGGTTCGGTTTAGGTTTAGGGTTAGGGTTCGGGTTAGGTTTAGGATTCGGGTTAGGGTTAGGGTTAGGGTTAGGGTTTGGGTTCGGGTTAGGGTTAGGGTTAGTGTTAGGATTCGGGTTAGGGTTAGGATTAGGGTTTAGGGTTAGGGTTAGGGTTAGGGTTAGGTTTAGGGTTCGGATTAGCGTTAGGTTTCGGATTAGTGTTAGGGTTAGGTTTAGGGTAAGTGTTCGGGTTAGGGTTAGGGTTAGGGTTAGGTTTCGGGTTAGGGTTAGGTTTAGGGTTCGAGTTAGGTTTAGGGTTAGGGTTAGGATTAGGATTCGGGTTAGGGTTAGGGTTAGGGTTTAGGGTTAGGGTTAGGGTTAGGGTTAGGTTTAGGGTTCGGATTAGCGTTAGGTTTCGGATTAGGGTTAGGGTTAGGTTTAGGGTAAGTGTTCGGGTTAGGGTTAGGTTTAGGGTTAGGTTTCGGGTTAGGGTTAGGGTTAGGGTTCGAGTTAGGGTTAGGGTTAGGGTTAGGGTTATGGTTCGGGTTAGGGTTAGGGTTAGGTTTCGGGTTAGGGTTAGGGTTAGGGTTCGAGTTAGGGTTAGGGTTAGGGTTAGGGTTATGGTTCGGGTTAGGGTTAGGGTTAGGGTTCGGGTTTGGGTTAGGGTTCGGGTTAGGGTTAGGGTTAGGGTTAGGGTTCAGGTTAGGTTTAGGTTTCGGGTTCGGGTTCGGTTTAGGGTTAGGGTTCGGGTTAGGGTTCGGGTTAGGGTTAGGGTTCGGGTTCGGGTTAGGGTTAGGGTTGGGGTTCGGGTTCGGGTTAGGTTTAGGGTTAGGGTTCGGTTTAGGGTTAGGATTCGGGTTAGGGTTAGGGTTAGGGTTTGGGTTAGGGTTAGGGTTAGGATTCGGGTTAGGGTTAGGGTTAGGGTTTACGGTTAGTGTTATGGTTAGGGTTATGTTTAGGGTTCGGATTAGCGTTAGGTTCGGATTAGGGTTAGGGTTAGGGTAAGGGTTAGGGTTAGGTTTACGGTTAGGTTTCGGGTTAGGGTTCGGGTTATGGTTAGGGTTAGGGTTCGGGTTAGGGTTAGGGTTATGGTTCGGGTTAGGGTTCGGGTTAGGGTTAGGGTTCGCGTTAGGGTTAGGGTTACGGTTCGGTTTAGGGTTCGGCTTCGGGTTAGGGTTATGATTTGGTTCGGGTTCGGGGTAGGGTTAGGGTTCGGGTTCGGTTTCGGGTTCGGGTTCGGGTTAGGGGTTAGGGTTCGGGTTAGTGTTAGGGTTAGGGTTCGGGTTAGGGTTAGGGTTAGCGTTAGGGTTAGGGTTCGGATTAGGGTTAGGTTTATTGTTCGGGATAGGGTTCGGGTTCGGATTAGGGTTAGGGTTAGGGTTAGGGTTCGGGTTAGGGTTAGGGTTAGGGTTAGGGGTTAGGGTTAGGGTTTGGTTTCGGGTTCGGGTTAGGGTTAGGGTTAGGGTTAGGGGTTAGGGTTAGGGTTCGGGTTAGGGTTAGGGTTAGGTTTAGGGTTAGGGTTCGGGTTAGGGTTAGGGTTAGGTTTAGGGTTCGGGTTAGGGTTAGGGTTAGAGTTAGGGTTCGGGTTAGGGTTAGAGTTAGGGTTAGGGTTAGGGTTAGGGTTCGGGTTAGGGTTAGGGTTAGGGTTTGGGTTAGTGTTAGGGTTAGGGTTAGGGTTCGGGTTAGGGTTAGGGTTCGGGTTCGGGTTAGGGTTAGGGTTAGGGTTAGGGTTAGGGTAGGGTTCGGATTAGGGTTAGGGTAAGGGTTCGGGTTAGGGTTCGGGTTCGGGTTAGGGTTAGGTTTAGGGTTAGGGTTAGGTTTCGGTTTAGGTTTAGGGTTAGGGTTCGGGTTAGGTTTATGTTTCGGGTTAGGGTCAGGGTTAGGGTAGGGTTCGGGTTAGGGTTAGGTTTCGGTTTAGGGTTGGGTTCGGGATAGGTTTCGGGTTAAGGTTAGGGTTCGGGTTCGGGTTAAGTTTAGGGGTCGGGTTAGGGTTAGGGTTCGGGTTCGGGTTAGGGTTCGGGTTCGGGTTAGAGTTAGGGTTCGGTTTAGGGTTAAGGTTAGTGTTAGGGTTCGTGTTAGGGTTCGTTTTAGGGGTCGGGTTAGGGTTAGGGTTAGGGTTTGGGTTAGGGTTAGGGTTAGGGTTAGGGTTAGGGTTAGGGTTCGGGTTAGGGTTAGGGTTAGGGTTCGGGTTCGGGTTAGGTTTAGGGTTAGGGTTCGGGTTCGGGTTAGGTTTCGGGTTAGGGTTATGGTTCGAGTTATTGTTCGGGTTAGGGTTTGGGTTAGAGTTAGGGTTAGGGTTAGGGTTCGGGTTCGGGTTAGGGTTAGGGTTCGTGTTAGGGTTAGGGTTCAGGTTAGGGTTTGGTTTCGGGTTAGGGTTAGGGTTAGGTTTAGGGTTCGGGTTCGGGTTAGGTTTAGGGGTTAGGGTTCGGGTTCGGGTTAGGGTTCGGGTTAGGTTTCGGGTTAGGGTTAGGGGTTAGTGTTAGGGTTAGGGTTTGGGTTAGGGTTAGGGTTAGGGTTCAGATTAGGGTTAGGTTAGGGTTAGGGTTAGGGTTCTGGTTAGGGTTGGGTTTAGGGTTCGGGTTAGGGTTAGGGTTCGGGTTAGGGTTAGGTTTAGGGTTAGAGTTAGGGTTAGGGTTAGGGTTCGGGTTAGGTTTAGGTTTAGGGGTAGGGTTAGGGTTAGGATTCGGGTTAGGGTTAGGGTTAGGGTTCGGGTTAGGGTACGGGTTCGGGTTAGGGTTAGGGGTTAGTGTTCAGGTTAGGGTTAGGGTTAGGGTTCGGGTTATGGTTCGGGTTACGGTTAGGGTTAGGGTTCGGGTTAGGGTTAGGGTTAGGGTTAGGGTTCAGGTTACGGTTAGGGTTCGGGTTAGGGTTAGGGTTAGGGTTCGGGTTAGGGTTAGGTTTAGGGTTCGGGTTAGTGTTAGGGTTCGGTTTAGGGTTAGGGTTAGGGTTAGGGTTCGGGTTGGGGTTAGGGGTTAGTGTTCAGGTTAGGGTTACGTTTAGGGTTCGGGTTAGGGTTCGGGTTAGGGTTAGGGTTAGGGTTCAGGTTAGGGTTAGGGTTAGGGTTAGGGTTAGGGTTCGGGTTACGGTTACGGTTCGGGTTACGTTTAGGGTTTGGGTTAGTGTTAGGGTTAGGGTTCGGGTTAAGGTTAGGGTTAGGGTTCGGGTTAGGGTTCGGGTTAAGGTTAGGATTCGGGTTATGGTTAGGGTTAGAGTTCGGGTTAGGGTTAGGGTTAGGGTTAGGTTTAGGGTTCGTGTTAGGGTTCGGGTTAGGGGTCGGGTTATGGTTAGGTTTCGGTTTAGGGTTAGGGTTAGGGTTAGGGTTCGGGTTTGGTTTAGGGATCGGTTTAGGGTTAGGGTTAGGGATCGGTTTCGGGTTAGGTTTAGGGTTGGGGTTCGGGTTAGGGTTCGGGTTAGGGTTCGGGTTAGGGTTAGGGTTCGGGTTCGGGGTTAGGGTTAGGGTTAGGGTTCGGGTTAGTGTTCGGGTTAGGGTTAGGATTCGGGTAAAGGGTTAGGGTTCGCGTTCGGGTTAGGGTTAGGGTTAGGGTTTTGGTTAGGGTTAGGGTTAGGGTTCGGTTTAGGGTAGGGTTAGGGTTAGTGTTAAGGTTCAGGTTAGGGTTCGGTTTAGGGTTACGCTAGGTTTAGGTTTCGGGTTAGGGTTAGTGTTAGGGTTAGGGTTAGGGTTAGGGTTCGGGTTCGGGTTAGGGTTCGGGTTAGGGTTCGCGTTATGGTTAGGGTTAGGGTTCGGGTTAGGGTTAGGTTTAGGGTTAGGTTTAGGGTTCGGGTTACGGTTAGGGTTCGGGTTAGTGTTAAGGTGAGGGTTCGGGTTAGGGTTAGGGTTAGGGTTCAGGTTAGGGTTAGGGTTCGGCTTAGGGTTAGGGTTAGGGTTCGGGTTAGGGTTCGGGTTAGGTTTAGAGTTAGGGTTCGGGTTAGGTTTATGTTTCGGGTTAGGGTCAGGGTTAGGGTTAGGGTTCGGGTTAGGGTTAGGGTTCGGGTTAGGGTTGGGTTCGGGTTAGTTTTCGGGTTAGGGTTAGGGTTCGCGTTCGGTTTAGGGTTAGGTTTCGGGTTAGGGTTAGGGTTAGGGTTCGGGTTCGGTCTAGGGTTCGGGTTAGGGTTAGGGTTAGGGTTCGGGTTAGGGTTAGGGTTAGGGTTAGGGTTAGGGTTCGTGTTAGGGTTCGGGTTAGGGTTCGGGTTAGGGTTAGGGTTAGGGTTCGGGTTAGGGTTAGGGTTAGGGTTCGGGTTAGGGTTAGGGTTCGGGTTCGTGTTAGGGTTCGGGTTAGGGTTATGGTTCGAGTTAGGGTTCGGGTTAGGGTTTGGGTTAGAGTTAGGGTTAGGGTTAGGTTTCGGGTTCGGGTTCGTGTTAGGGTTAGGTTTAGGGTTTGGGTTAGGGTTAGGGTTAGGGTTAGGGTTCGGGTTAGGGTTCGGGTTAGGTTTAGGGATAGGATTCGGGTTAGGGTTAGGGTTTGGTTTCGGGTTAGGGTTAGGTTTAGGGTTCGGGTTAGGGGTTAGGGTTAGGGTTAGGGTTCGGTTTCGGGTTAGGGTTAGGTTTAGGGTTAGGGTTCGGATTAGGGTTATGTTAGGGTTCGGGTTACGGTTAGGGTTCGGTTTAGGGTTAGGGTTCGGGTTAGGGGTTAGGGTTAGGGTTCGGTTTCGGGTTAGGGTTAGGGGTAGGGTTCGGTTTAGGTTTAGTGTTCGGGTTAGGGTTAGGGTTAGTGTTAGTGTTAGGGTTGGGGTTAGGGTTAGGGTTAGGGTTAGGTTTCGGTTTCGGTTTAGGGTTAGGTTTCGGGTTAGGGTTAGGTTTACGGTTAGGTTTAGGGTTCGGATTCGGGTTAGGGTTAGGGTGCGGGTTAGGTTTAGGGTTAGGGTTAGGGTTCGGGTTCGGCTTAGGTTTAGGGTTCGTGTTAGGGTTAGGGTTAAGTTTAGGGTTAGGGTTAGGGTTAGGGTTAGGGTTCGGGTTAGCGTTAGGGTTCGGGTTCGGGTTAGGGTTATGGTTAGGGTTAGGTTTAGGGTTCGGGTTCGGGTTCGGGATAGGGTTAGGGGTTAGGGTTCGGGTTCGGGTTAGGGTTAGGGTTGGTTTCGGGTTAGGGTTAGGGGTTAGTGTTAGGGTTAGGGTTAGGATTAGGGTTAGGGTTCGGATTAGGGTTAGGTTAGGGTTAGGGTTCTGGTTAGGGTTCGGGTTAGGGTTCGGGGTAGGGTTAGGTTTCGGGTTAGGGTTAGGTTTAGGGTTAGAGTTAGGGTTAGGGTTAGGGTTCGGGTTAGGGTTAGGTTTAGGGTTAGGGTTAGGGTTAGGGTTCCGGTTAGGGTTAGGGTTAGGGTTCGGGTTAGGTTTCGGGTTCGGGTTAGGGTTAGGGTTTAGTGTTCAGGTTAGGGTTAGGGTTAGGGTTCGGGTTAGGGTTCAGGTTAGGGTTAGGGTTAGGGTTTGGTTTAGGGTTAGTGTTAGGGTTCGGGTTAGGGTTAGGGTTCGGGTTATGGTTAGGGTTTGGGTTAGGGTTAGGGTTAGGGATCGGGTTAGGGTTAGGTTTAGGGTTCAGTTTAGGGTTAGGTTTCGGGTTAGGGTTAGGATTAGGGTTAGGGTTCGGGTTAGGGTTCGGGTTCGGGTTGGGGTTAGGTGTTAGTGTTCAGGTTAGGTTTAGGGTTAGGGTTCGGTTTAGGGTTCGGGTTAGGGTTAGGGTTAGGGTTCAGTTTAGGGTTAGGGTTAGGGTTAGGGTTAGGGCTCGGGTTGCGGTTAGGGTTCGGGTTACGGTTAGGGTTCGTGTTAGGGTTAGGGTTAGGGTTCGGGTTAAGGTTAGGTTTAGGGTTTGGGTTAGGGTTAGGGTTCGGGTTAGGGTTAGGGTTCGGGTTAGGGTTCGGGTTCGGGTTAGGGTTTGGGTTAGGGTTAGGGTTAGAGTTCGGGTTAGGGTTAGGGTTAGGGTTAGGTTTAGGGTTCGTGTTAGGTTTCGGGTTAGGGGTAGGGTTAGGGTTAGTGTTAGGGTTCGGGTTAGGGTTAGGGTTTGGGTTCGGGTTAGGGTTAGGGTTCGGTTTAGGGTTAGGGTTAGGGTTCGGGTTCGGGCTAGGGTTAGGGTTGGGTTTCGGGTTAGGTTTAGGGTTAGGGTCGGGTGAGGGTTCGGGTTCGGGTTAGGGTTAGCGTTCGGGTTAGGGTTAGGGTTAGGTTTAGGGTTCGGGTTAGGGTTAGGGTTCGGGTTCGGGTTAGGGTTAGGGTTGCGTTTCGGGTTCGGTTTAGGTTTAGGGTTAGGGTTCGGGTTAGGTTTAGGATTCGGGTTAGGGTTAGGGTTAGGGTTAGGGTTTGGGTTCGGGTTAGGGTTAGGGTTAGTGTTAGGATTCGGGTTAGGGTTAGGATTAGGGTTTAGGGTTAGGGTTAGGGTTAGGGTTAGGTTTAGGGTTCGGATTAGCGTTAGGTTTCGGATTAGTGTTAGGGTTAGGTTTAGGGTTAGTGTTCGGGTTAGGGTTAGGGTTGGGGTTAGGTTTCGGGTTAGGGTTAGGGTTAGGGTTCGAGTTAGGGTTAGGGTTAGGGTTAGGATTAGGATTCGGGTTAGGGTTAGGGTTAGGGTTTAGGGTTAGGGTTAGGGTTAGTGTTAGGTTTAGGGTTCGGATTAGCGTTAGGTTTCGGATTAGGGTTAGGGTTAGGTTTAGGGTAAGTGTTCGGGTTAGGGTTAGGCTTAGGGTTAGGTTTCGGGTTAGGGTTAGGGTTAGGGTTCGAGTTAGGGTTAGGGTTAGGGTTAGGGTTATGGTTCGGGTTAGGGTTAGGGTTAGGTTTCGGGTTAGGGTTAGGGTTAGGGTTCGAGTTAGGGTTAGGGTTAGGGTTAGGGTTATGGTTCGGGTTAGGGTTAGGGTTAGGGTTCGGGTTTGGGTTAGGGTTCAGGTTAGGGTTAGGGTTAGGGTTAGGGTTTGGGTTAGGTTTAGGTTTCGGGTTCGGGTTCGGTTTAGGGTTAGGGTTCGGGTTAGGGTTAGGGTTCGGGTTAGGGTTAGGGTTCGGGTTCGGGTTAGGGTTAGGGTTGGGGTTCGGGTTCGGGTTAGGTTTAGGGTTAGGGTTCGGGTTAGGGTTAGGATTCGTGTTAGGGTTAGGGTTAGGGTTTGGGTTAGGGTTAGGGTTAGGATTCGGGTTAGGGTTAGGGTTAGGGTTTACGGTTAGTGTTAGGGTTAGGGTTATGTTTAGGGTTCGGATTAGCGTTAGGTTCGGATTAGGGTTAGGGTTAGGGTAAGGGTTAGGGTTAGGTTTACGGTTAGGTTTCGGGTTAGGGTTCGGGTTATGGTTAGGGTTAGGGTTCGGGTTAGGGTTAGGGTTAGGGTTCGGGTTAGGGTTCGGGTTAGGGTTAGGGTTCGCGTTAGGGTTAGGGTTACGGTTCGGTTTAGGGTTCGGCTTCGGGTTAGGGTTATGATTTGGTTCGGGTTCGGGGTAGGGTTAGGGTTCGGGTTCGGTTTCGGGTTCGGGTTCGGGTTAGGGGTTAGGGTTCGGGTTAGTGTTAGGGTTAGGATTCGGGTTAGGGTTAGGGTTAGCGTTAGGGTTAGGGTTCGGATTAGGGTTAGGTTTATTGTTCGGGATAGGGTTCGGGTTCGGATTAGGGTTAGGGTTAGGGTTAGGGTTCGGGTTAGGGTTAGGGTTAGGGTTAGGGGTTAGGGTTAGGGTTTGGTTTCGGGTTCGGGTTAGGGTTAGGGTTAGGGTTAGGGGTTAGGGTTAGGGTTCGGGTTAGGGTTAGGGTTTGGTTTAGGGTTAGGGTTCGGGTTAGGGTTAGGGTTAGGTTTAGGGTTCGGGTTAGGGTTAGGGTTAGAGTTAGGGTTCGGGTTAGGGTTAGAGTTAGGGTTAGGGTTAGGGTTCGGGTTAGGGTTAGGGTTAGGGTTTGGGTTAGTGTTAGGGTTAGGGTTAGGGTTCGGGTTAGGGTTAGGGTTCGGGTTCGGGTTAGGGTTAGGGTTAGGGTTAGGGTTAGGGTAGGGTTCGGATTAGGGTTAGGGTAAGGGTTCGGGTTAGGGTTCGGGTTCGGGTTAGGGTTAGGTTTAGGGTTAGGGTTAGGTTTCGGTTTAGGTTTAGGGTTAGGGTTCGGGTTAGGTTTATGTTTCGGGTTAGGGTCAGGGTTAGGGTAGGGTTCGGGTTAGGGTTAGGTTTCGGTTTAGGGTTGGGTTCGGGATAGGTTTCGGGTTAGGGTTAGGGTTCGGATTCGGGTTAAGTTTAGGGGTCGGGTTAGGGTTAGGGTTCGGGTTCGGGTTAGGGTTCGGGTTCGGGTTAGAGTTAGGGTTCGGTTTAGGGTTAAGGTTAGTGTTAGGGTTCGTGTTAGGGTTCGTTTTAGGGGTCGGGTTAGGGTTAGGGTTAGGGTTTGGGTTAGGGTTAGGGTTAGGGTTAGGGTTAGGGTTAGGGTTCGGGTTAGGGTTAGGGTTAGGGTTCGGGTTCGGGTTAGGTTTAGGGTTAGGGTTCGGGTTCGGGTTAGGTTTCGGGTTAGGGTTATGGTTCGAGTTATTGTTCGGGTTAGGGTTTGGGTTAGAGTTAGGGTTAGGGTTAGGGTTCGGGTTCGGGTTAGGGTTAGGGTTCGTGTTAGGGTTAGGGTTCGGGTTAGGGTTTGGTTTCGGGTTAGGGTTAGGGTTAGGTTTAGGGTTCGGGTTCGGGTTAGGTTTAGGGGTTAGGGTTCGGGTTCGGGTTAGGGTTCGGGTTAGGTTTCGGGTTAGGGTTAGGGGTTAGTGTTAGGGTTAGGGTTTGGGTTAGGGTTAGGGTTAGGGTTCAGATTAGGGTTAGGTTAGGGTTAGGGTTAGGGTTCTGGTTAGGGTTGGGGTTAGGGTTCGGGTTAGGGTTAGGGTTCAGGTTAGGGTTAGGTTTAGGGTTAGAGTTAGGGTTAGGGTTAGGGTTCGGGTTAGGTTTAGGTTTAGGGGTAGGGTTAGGGTTAGGATTCGGGTTAGGGTTAGGGTTAGGGTTCGGGTTAGGGTACGGGTTCGGGTTAGGGTTAGGGGTTAGTGTTCAGGTTAGGGTTAGGGTTAGGGTTCGGGTTATGGTTCGGGTTACGGTTAGGGTTAGGGTTCGGGTTAGGGTTAGGGTTAGGGTTAGGGTTCAGGTTACGGTTAGGGTTCGGGTTAGGGTTAGGGTTAGGGTTCGGGTTAGGGTTAGGTTTAGGGTTCGTGTTAGTGTTAGGGTTCGGTTTAGGGTTAGGGTTAGGGTTAGGGTTCGGGTTGGGGTTAGGGGTTAGTGTTCAGGTTAGGGTTACGTTTAGGGTTCGGGTTAGGGTTCGGGTTAGGGTTAGGGTTAGGGTTCAGGTTAGGGTTAGGGTTAGGGTTAGGGTTAGGGTTCGGGTTACGGTTACGGTTCGGGTTACGTTTAGGGTTCGGGTTAGTGTTAGGGTTAGGGTTCGGGTTAAGGTTAGGGTTAGGGTTCGGGTTAGGGTTCGGGTTAAGGTTAGGATTCGGGTTATGGTTAGGGTTAGAGTTCGGGTTAGGGTTAGGGTTAGGGTTAGGTTTAGGGTTCGTGTTAGGGTTCGGGTTAGGGGTCGGGTTATGGTTAGGTTTCGGTTTAGGGTTAGGGTTAGGGTTAGGGTTCGGGTTTGGTTTAGGGATCGGTTTAGGTTTAGGGTTAGGGATCGGTTTCGGGTTAGGTTTAGGGTTGGGGGTCGGGTTAGGGTTCGGGTTAGGGTTCGGGTTAGGGTTAGGGTTCGGGTTCGGGGTTAGGGTTAGGGTTAGGGTTCGGGTTAGTGTTCGGGTTAGGGTTAGGATTCGGGTAAAGGGTTAGGGTTCGCGTTCGGGTTAGGCTTAGGGTTAGGGTTTTGGTTAGGGTTAGGGTTAGGGTTCGGTTTAGGGTAGGGTTAGGGTTAGTGTTAAGGTTCAGGTTAGGGTTCGGTTTAGGGTTACGCTAGGTTTAGGTTTCGGGTTAGGGTTAGTGTTAGGGTTAGGGTTAGGGTTAGGGTTCGGGTTCGGGTTAGGGTTAGGGTTAGCGTTAGGGTTCGGGTTAGGGTTAGGGTTCGGGTTCGGGTTAGGGTTCGGGTTCGGGTTAGGGTTAGGGTTAGGGTTAGGGTTAGGGTTCGGATATGGGTTAGGGTTCGGGTTCGGGTTAGGGTTCGGGTTCGGGTTAGGGTTAGGGTTAGGGTTAGGTTAAGGGTTCGGGTTAGGGTTAGGGTTCGAGTTAGGGTTAGGGTTAGGGTTAGGGTTATGGTTCGGGTTAGGGTTAGGGTTAGGGTTCGGGTTAGGGTTAGGGTTAGGTTTAGGGTTCGGGTTAGGGTTAGGGTTAGAGTTAGGGTTCGGGTTAGGGTTAGAGTTAGGGTTAGGGTTAGGGTTCGGGTTAGGGTTAGGGTTAGGGTTTGGGTTAGTGTTAGGGTTAGGGTTAGGGTTCGGGTTAGGGTTAGGGTTCGGGTTCGGGTTAGGGTTAGGGTTAGGGTTAGGGTTAGGGTAGGGTTCGGATTAGGGTTAGGGTAAGGGTTCGGGTTAGGGTTCGGGTTCGGGTTAGGGTTAGGTTTAGGGTTAGGGTTAGGTTTCGGTTTAGGTTTAGGGTTAGGGTTCGGGTTAGGTTTATGTTTCGGGTTAGGGTCAGGGTTAGGGTAGGGTTCGGGTTAGGGTTAGGTTTCGGTTTAGGGTTGGGTTCGGGATAGGTTTCGGGTTAGGGTTAGGGTTCGGGTTCGGGTTAAGTTTAGGGGTCGGGTTAGGGTTAGGGTTCGGGTTCGGGTTAGGGTTCGGGTTCGGGTTAGAGTTAGGGTTCGGTTTAGGGTTAAGGTTAGTGTTAGGGTTCGTGTTAGGGTTCGTTTTAGGGGTCGGGTTAGGGTTAGGGTTAGGGTTTGGGTTAGGGTTAGGGTTAGGGTTAGGGTTAGGGTTAGGGTTCGGGTTAGGGTTAGGGTTAGGGTTCGGGTTCGGGTTAGGTTTAGGGTTAGGGTTCGGGTTCGGGTTAGGTTTCGGGTTAGGGTTATGGTTCGAGTTATTGTTCGGGTTAGGGTTTGGGTTAGAGTTAGGGTTCGGTTTAGGGTTAAGGTTAGTGTTAGGGTTCGTGTTAGGGTTCGTTTTAGGGGTCGGGTTAGGGTTAGGGTTAGGGTTCGTGTTAGGGTTCGTTTTAGGGGTCGGGTTAGGGTTAGGGTTAGGGTTTGGGTTAGGGGTAGGGGTTAGGGTTAGGGTTAGGGTTCGGTTTCGGGTTAGGGTTAGGTTTAGGGTTAGGGTTCGGATTAGGGTTATGTTAGGTTTCGGGTTACGGTTAGGGTTCGGTTTAGGGTTAGGGTTCGGGTTAGGGGTTAGGGTTAGGGTTCGGTTTCGGGTTAGGGTTAGGGGTAGGGTTCGGTTTAGGTTTAGTGTTCGGGTTAGGGTTAGGGTTAGTGTTAGTGTTAGGGTTGGGGTTAGGGTTAGGGTTAGGGTTAGGTTTAGGGTTCGGGTTCGGGTTCGGGATAGGGTTAGGGGTTAGGGTTCGGGTTCGGGTTAGGGTTAGGGTTGGTTTCGGGTTAGGGTTAGGGGTTAGTGTTAGGGTTAGGGTTAGGATTAGGGTTAGGGTTCGGATTAGGGTTAGGTTAGGGTTAGGGTTCTGGTTAGGGTTCGGGTTAGGGTTCGGGGTAGGGTTAGGTTTCGGGTTAGGGTTAGGTTTAGGGTTAGAGTTAGGGTTAGGGTTAGGGTTCGGGTTAGGGTTAGGTTTAGGGTTAGGGTTAGGGTTAGGGTTCCGGTTAGGGTTAGGGTTAGGGTTCGGGTTAGGTTTCGGGTTCGGGTTAGGGTTAGGGTTTAGTGTTCAGGTTAGGGTTAGGGTTCGGGTTAGGGTTCAGGTTAGGGTTAGGGTTAGGGTTTGGTTTAGGGTTAGGGTTAGGGTTCGGGTTAGGGTTAGGGTTCGGGTTATGGTTAGGGTTTGGGTTAGGGTTAGGGTTAGGGATCGGGTTAGGGTTAGGTTTAGGGTTCAGTTTAGGGTTAGGTTTCGGGTTAGGGTTAGGATTAGGGTTAGGGTTCGGGTTAGGGTTCGGGTTCGGGTTGGGGTTAGGTGTTAGTGTTCAGGTTAGGTTTAGGGTTAGGGTTCGGTTTAGGGTTCGGGTTAGGGTTAGGGTTAGGGTTCAGTTTAGGGTTAGGGTTAGGGTTAGGGTTAGGGCTCGGTTTACGGTTAGGGTTCGGGTTACGGTTAGGGTTCGTGTTAGGGTTAGGGTTAGGGTTAGGGTTCGGGTTAAGGTTAGGTTTAGGGTTTGGGTTAGGGTTAGGGTTCGGGTTAGGGTTAGGGTTCGGGTTAGGGTTCGGGTTCGGGTTAGGGTTTGGGTTAGGGTTAGGGTTAGAGTTCGGGTTAGGGTTAGGGTTAGGGTTAGGTTTAGGGTTCGTGTTAGGTTTCGGGTTAGGGGTAGGGTTAGGGTTAGTGTTAGGGTTCGGGTTAGGGTTAGGGTTAGGGTTCGGGTTAGGGTTAGGGTTCGGTTTAGGGTTAGGGTTAGGGTTCGGGTTCGGGCTAGGGTTAGGGTTGGGTTTCGGGTTAGGTTTAGGGTTAGGGTCGGGTGAGGGTTCGGGTTAGGGTTAGGGTTAGCGTTCGGGTTAGGGTTAGGGTTAGGTTTAGGGTTCGGGTTAGGGTTAGGGTTCGGGTTCGGGTTAGGTTTAGGGTTGGGTTTCGGGTTCGGTTTAGGTTTAGGGTTAGGGTTCGGGTTAGGTTTAGGATTCGGGTTAGGGTTAGGGTTAGGGTTTGGGTTCGGGTTAGGGTTAGGGTTAGTGTTAGGATTCGGGTTAGGGTTAGGATTAGGGTTTAGGGTTAGGGTTAGGGTTAGGGTTAGGTTTAGGGTTCGGATTAGCGTTACGTTTCGGATTAGTGTTAGGGTTAGGTTTAGGGTAAGTGTTCGGGTTAGGGTTAGGGTTGGGGTTAGGTTTCGGGTTAGGGTTAGGGTTAGGGTTCGAGTTAGGGTTAGGGTTAGGGTTAGGATTAGGATTCGGGTTAGGGTTAGGGTTAGG
>JAVLSZ010000106.1:37500-42500 GCA_032313775.1 Urocyon cinereoargenteus | reverse complement strand
TTCGGGTTAGTGTTAGGGTTAGTGTTAGTGTGAGTGTTGGGGTTAGGGTTAGTGTTAGGGTTAGGATTAGGGTTAGGTTTCGGGTTCGGTTAGCGTTCGGGTTCGGGTTAGGGTTAGGGTGCGGGTTAGGTTTAGGGTTAGGGTTAGGGTTCGGGTTCGGGTTAGGGTTAGGGTTCGTGTTAGGGTTAGGGTTCGGGTTAGGGTTAGGGTTGGGGTTCGGTTTAGGGTTCGGGTTCGGGTTAGTGTTAGGGTTAGGGTTAGGGTTCGGGTTAGGGTTAGGGTTCGGGTTCGGGTTAGGGTTAGGGTTAGGGTTAGATTTAGGGTTCGGGTTCGGGTTAGGTTTAGGGGTTAGGGTTCGGGTTCGGGTTAGGGTTAGGGTTAGGGTTAGGTTTAGGTGTTAGTGTTAGGGTTAGGGTTAGGGTTAGGGTTAGGGTTAGGGTTAGGGTTCGGATTAGGGTTAGGTTAGGGTTAGGGTTAGGGTTCTGTTTAGAGTTCGGGTTAGGGTTCGGGTTAGGGTTAGGGTTCGGGTTAGGGTTAGGTTTAGGGTTAGAGTTAGGGTTAGGGTTAGGGTTCGGGTTAGGGTTAGGTTTAGGGTTAGGTTTAGGGTTAGGGTTCGGGTTAGGGTTAGGGTTAGGGTTCGGGTTAGGGTTCAGGTTCGGGTGAGGGTTAGGTGTTAGTATTCAGGTTAGGGTTAGGGGTAGGGTTCGGGTTAGGGTTCGGGTTAGGGTTAGGGTTGGTGTTCGGGTTAGGGTTAGGGTAGGGTTAGGGTTAGGGTTCGGGTTACAGTTAGGGTTCGGGTTAGGGTTAGGGTTAGGGTTCGGTTTAGGGTTCGGGTTAGGGTTAGGGTTAGGGTTCAGTTTAGGGTTAGGGTTAGGGTTATGGTTCCTGTTACGGTTAGGGTTCGGGTTACGGTTAGGGTTCGGGTTAGGGTTAGGGTTAGGGTTCGGGTTAGGGTTCGGGTTAGGCTTTTGGTTAGGGTTAGGGTTCGGGTTAGGGTTAGGGTTAGGGTTCAGTTTAGGGTTCGGGTTAGGGTTAGGGTTCGTGTTAGGGTTAGGGTTAGAGTTCGGGTTAGGGTTAGGGTTAGTGTTAGGTTTAGGGTTCGTGTTAGGGTTCGCGTTAGGGGTCGGATTAGGGTTAGGGTTAGGGTTCGGGTTAGGGTTAGGGTTCGGTTTAGGGTTAGGGTTAGGGTTCGGGTTAGGGTTCGGGTTAAGGTTAGGGTTCGGGTTATGGTTAGGGTTAGAGTTCGGGTTAGGGTTAGGGTTAGTGTTAGGTTTAGGGTTCGTGTTAGGGTTCGGGTTAGGGGTCGGGTTAGGATTAGGGTTCGGTTTAGGGTTAGGGTTAGGGTTAGCGTTCGGGTTAGGTTTAGGTTTCGGTTTAGGGTTAGGGTTAGGGTTCCGGTTCGGGTTAGGGTTAGGGTTGGGGTTCGGGTTAGGGTTCGGGTTAGGGTTCGGGTTAGGGTTAGGGTTAGTGTTAGGGTTCGGGTTCGGGGTTAGGGTTAGGGTTAGGGTTCGGGTTAGTGTTCGGGTTAGGGTTAGGATTCGGGTAAAGGGTTAGGGTTCGGGTTCGGGTTAGGGTTAGGGTTAGGTTTCGGGTTAGGGTTAGGTGTTAGTGTTAGGGTTAGGGTTAGGGTTAGGGTTAGGGTTAGGGTTCGGATTAGGGTTAGGTTAGGGTTAGGGTTAGGGTTCTGTTTAGAGTTCGGGTTAGGGTTCGGGTTAGGGTTAGGGTTCGGGTTAGGGTTAGGTTTCGGGTTCGGGTTAGGGTTAGTGTTAGGGTTAGGGTTAGGTTTAGGGTTAGGGTTCGGGTTCTGGTTAGGGTTAGGTTTAGGGTTCGGGTTCGGGTTCGTGGTAGGGTTAGGGCTCGGGTTCGGGTTCGGGTTCGGATTCGGGTTAGGGGATAGGGAACGGGTTAGGGTTAGGGTTCGGGTTAGGGTTAGGCTTAGGGTTAGGGTTAGGGTTCGGATTAGGGTTAGGGTTAGGGTTCGGGTTAGGGTTCGGGTTCGGGTTAGGGTTAGGGTTAGGGTTAGGTTTAGGGTTCGGGTTAGGGTTTGGGTTAGGTTTAGGGTTAGGGGTTAGGGTTAGGGTTAGGGTTCGGGTACGGGTTCGGGTTAGGGTTATGGTTAGGGGTTAGGGTTAGGGTTCGGGTTCGGGTTAGGATTAGGGTTAGGGTTAGGGTTCGGGTTAGGGTTAGGGTTAGGGTTAGGGTTAGGGTTATGGTTAGGGTTCGTTTTAGGGTTAGGGTTAGGGTTAGGGTTCGGTTCAGGATTAGGGTTACTGTTAGGGTTAGGGTTAGGGTTAGGGCTCGGGTTAGTGTTAGGTTTAGGGTTAGGGTTAGGGTTCGTGATAGGGTTAGGGTTAGGGTTCGGGTTAGGGTTCGGGTTCGGGTTAAGGTTAGGGATTAGTGTTCAGGTTAGGGTTAGGGTTAGGGTTAGGGTTCGGGTTAGGGTTCGCGTTAGGTTTAGGGTTAGGGTTCGGGTTAGGGTTAGGTTTAGGGTTAGGTTTAGGGTTCGGGTTACGGTTAGGGTTCGGGTTAGGGTTAAGGTGAGGGTTAGGGTTAGGGTTCGGTTTAGGGTTCGGGTTAGGGTTAGGGTTAGGGTTCAGGTTAGGGTTCGGGTTAGGGTTGGGTACGGGTTAGTTTTCGGGTTAGGGTTAGGGTTCGGGTTCGGTTTAGGGTTAGGGTTCGCGTTAGGGTTAGGGTTAGGGTTCGGGTTAGGGTTAGGGTTCGGGTTAGGTTTAGGGTTAGGGTTCGGGTTCGGGTTAGGGTTCAGGTTAGGGTTATGGTTCGAGTTAGTGTTCGGGTTAGGGTTTGGGTTAGAGTTAGGGTTAGGGTTAGGGTTCGGGTTCGGGTTCAGGTTAGGGTTAGGGTTTGGGTTAGGGTTAGGGTTATGGTTAGGGTTCGGGTTAGGGTTCGGGTTAGGGTTAGGGTTAGGATTCGGGTTAGGGTTAGGGTTTGGGTTCGGGTTAGGGTTAGGTTTAGGGTTCGGGTTAGGGGTTAGGGTTAGGGTTAGGTTTCGGGTTCGGGTTAGGGTTAGGTTTAGGGTTAGGGTTCGGATTAGGGTTAGGTTAGGGTTCGGGTTAGGGTTAGGGTTCAGGTTAGGGTTAGGGTTCGGGTTAGGGGTTAGTGTTAGGGTTCGGTTTCGGGTTAGGTTTAGGGTTAGGGTTCGGGTTAGGTTTAGTGTTCGGGTTAGGTTTATGGTTAGTGTTAGTGTTAGGGTTGGGGTTAGGGTTAGGGTTAGGGTTAGGGTTAGGGTTAGGTTACGGGTTCGGGTTAGGATTAGGTTTCGGGTTAGGGTTAGGTTTAGGGTTAGGGTTAGGGTTAGGGTTCGGGTTCGGGTTAGGGTTAGGGTGCGGGTTAGGTTTAGGGTTAGGGTTAGGGTTCGGGTTCGGGTAAGGGTTAGGGTTCGTGTTAGGGTTAGGGTTCGGGTTAGGGTTAGGGTTAGGGTTAGGGTTAGGGTTGGGGTTCGGGTTAGGGTTAGGGTTCGGTTTCGGCTTAGGGTTAGGGTTAGGGTTAGGTTTAGGGTTCGGGTTCGGGTTAGGGTTAGGGGTTAGGGGTTAGGGTTCGGGTTCGGGTTAGGGTTAGGGTTAGGTTTCGGGTTAGGGTTAGGGGTTAGTGTTAGGGTTAGGGTTAGGGTTAGGGTTAGGGTTAGGGTTCGGATTAGGGTTAGGTTAGGGTTAGGGTTAGGGTTCTGGTTAGGGTTCGGGTTAGGGTTCGGGTTAGGGTTAGGGTTCGGGTTAGGGTTAGGTTTAGGGTTAGAGTTAGGGTTAGGGTTAGGGTTCGGGTTAGGGTTAGGTTTAGGGTTAGGGTTAGGGTTAGGGTTCGGTTTAGGGTTAGGGTTAGAGTTCGGGTTAGGATTCGGGTTCGGGTTAGGGTTAGGGTTCAGGTTAGGGTTAGGGTTAGGGTTCGGGTTAGGTTTCGGGTTAGGGTTAGGGTTATGGTTCGGGTTAGGGTTAGGGTTAGGGTTCGTGTTAGGTTTAGGGTTCGGGTTACGATTAGGGTTTGGGTTAGGGTTAGGGTTAGGGTTCGGGTTAGGGTTAGGTTTAGGGTTCAGGTTAGGGTTAGGTTTCGGTTAGGGTTAGGGTTCGGGTTAGGGTTCGGGTTCGGGTTGGGGTTAGGGGTTAGTGTTCAGGTTAGGGTTAGGGTTAGGTTTCGGGTTAGGGTTCGGGTTAGGGTTAGGGTTAGGGTTCAGTTTAGTATTAGGGTTCGGGTTAGGGTTAGGGTTCGGGTTAGGGTTAGGGTTAGGGTTCGGGTTAGGGTTAGGGTTAGGGTTCAGGTTAGGGTTAGGGTTCGGGTTAGGGTTAGGGTTAGGGTTCGGGTTCGGATTCTGGTTAGGGTTAGGGTTAGGTTTGGGGTTAGGGTTAGGGTTCGGGTTCGGGTTAGGGTTCGGTTTAGGGTTAAGGTTAGGGTTCGGGTTCGGGTTAGTGTTAGGTTTAGGGTTAGGGTTAGTGTTCGGATTAGGGTTAGGGGTAGGGTTCGGGTTAGGGTTCGTGTTCGGGTTAGTTTAGGGTTAGGGTTAGGTTTAGGGTTCGGGTTAGTGTTAGGGTTAGTGTTAGGTTTAGGTTTGGTGTTAGGGTTAGGGTTAGGGTTAGGGTTAGGGTTAGGGTTAGGGTTAGGTTTCGGGTTCGGGTTAGGGTTAGGGTTTGGGTTAGGGTTAGGTTTAGGGTTAGGGTTAGAGTTAGGGTTCGGGTTCGGGTTAGGGTTAGAGTTCGGGATAGTGTTAGGGTTAGTGTTAGTTTTAGGGTTGGGGTTAGGGTTAGGGTTTGGTTAGGGTTAGGATTAGGGTTAGGTTTCGGGTTCGGATAGGGTTCGGGTTCGGGTAAGGGTTAGGGTGCGGGTTAGGTTTAGGATTAGGGTTCGGGTTCGGGTTAGGGTTATGGTTCGTGTTAGGGTTAGGGTTCGGGTTAGGTTTAGGGTTAGGGTACGGGTTAGGGTTCGGGTTCGGGTTAGTGTTAGGTTTAGGGTTAGGGTTCGGGTTAGGGTTAGGGTTCGGGTTAGGGTTCGGGTTA
>JAVLSZ010000106.1:30000-32500 GCA_032313775.1 Urocyon cinereoargenteus | reverse complement strand
TTAGGGTTCGGGTTAGGGTTAGGGTTCGGGTTAGGGTTAGGTTTAGGGTTAGAGTTAGGGTTAGGGTTAGGGTTCGGGTTAGGGTTAGGTTTAGGGTTAGGGTTAGGGTTAGGGTTCGGTTTAGGGTTAGGGTTAGGGTTCGGGTTAGGGTTCGGGTTCGGGTTAGGGTTAGGGGTTAGTGTTCAGGTTAGGGTTAGGGTTAGGGTTCGGGTTAGGTTTCGGGTTAGGGTTAGGGTTATGGTTCGGGTTAGGGTTAGGGTAAGGGTTCGTGTTAGGTTTAGGGTTCGGGTTACGATTAGGGTTTGGGTTAGGGTTAGGGTTAGGGTTCGGGTTAGGGTTAGGTTTAGGGTTCAGGTTAGGGTTAGGTTTCGGTTAGGGTTAGGGTTAGGGTTCGGGTTAGGGTTCGGGTTCGGGTTGGGGTTAGGGGTTAGTGTTCAGGTTAGGGTGAGGGTTAGGTTTCGGGTTAGGGTTCGGGTTAGGGTTAGGGTTAGGGTTCAGTTTAGTGTTAGGGTTCGGGTTAGGGTTAGGGTTCGGGTTAGGGTTAGAGTTAGGGTTCGGGTTAGGGTTAGGGTTATGGTTCAGGTTAGGGTTAGGGTAAGGGTTCGTGTTAGGTTTAGGGTTCGGGTTACGATTAGGGTTTGGGTTAGGGTTAGGGTTAGGGTACGTGTTCGGGTTCTGGTTAGGGTTAGGGTTAGGTTTCGGGTTAGGGTTAGGGTTCGGGTTCGGGTTAGGGTTCGGTTTAGGGTTAAGGTTAGGGTTCGGGTTCGGGTTAGTGTTAGGTTTAGGGTTAGGGTTAGTGTTCGGATTAGGGTTAGGGGTAGGGTTCGGGTTAGGGTTCGTGTTCGGGTTAGTGTTAGGGTTAGGGTTAGGTTTAGGGTTCGGGTTAGTGTTAGGGTTAGTGTTAGGTTTAGGTTTGGTGTTAGGGTTAGGGTTAGGGTTAGGGTTAGGGTTAGGTTTCGGGTTCGGGTTAGGGTTAGGGTTTGGGTTAGGGTTAGGTTTAGGGTTAGGGTTAGAGTTAGGGTTCGGGTTCGGGTTAGGGTTAGGGTTCGGGTTAGTGTTAGGGTTAGTGTTAGTTTTAGGGTTGGGGTTAGGGTTAGGGTTAGGGTTAGGGTTAGGATTAGGGTTAGGTTTCGGGTTCGGATAGGGTTCGGGTTCGGGTAAGGGTTAGGGTGCGGGTTAGGTTTAGGGTTAGGGTTCGGGTTCGGGTTAGGGTTCGGGTTCGTGTTAGGGTTAGGGTTCGGGTTAGGGTTAGGGTTAGGGTACGGGTTAGCGTTCGGGTTCGGGTTAGTGTTAGGTTTAGGGTTAGGGTTCGGGTTAGGGTTAGGGTTCGGGTTTGGGTTAGGGTTAGGGTTAGATTTAGGGTTCGGGTTCGGGTTAGGGTTAGGGGTTAGGGTTCGGGTTCGGGTTAGGGTTAGGGTTAGGTTTCGGGTTAGGTTTAGGTGTTAGTGTTAGGGTTTGGGTTAGGGTTAGGGTTAGGGTTAGGGTTCGGATTAGGGTTAGGTTAGGGTTAGGGTTAGGGTTCTGTTTAGGGTTCGGGTTAGGGTTCGGGTTAGGGTTAGGTTTCGGTTTAGGGTTAGGTTTAGGGTTAGAGTTAGGGTTAGGGTTAGGGTTCGGGTTAGGGTTAGGGTGCGGGTTAGGTTTAGGGTTAGGGTTCGGGTTAGGGTTAGAGTTTGTGTTAGGGTTAGGGTTCGGGTTAGGGTTAGGGGTAGGGTTCGGGTTAGGGTTCGGGTTAGGGTTAGGGTTAGTGTTCGGGTTAGGGTTAGGGTTAGGGTTAGGGTTAGGGTTCGGGTTACGGTTAGGGTTCGGGTTAGGGTTAGGGTTAGGGTTCGGGTTAGGGTTCGGGTTCGGGTTGGGGTTAGGGTTAGTGTTCAGGTTAGGGTTAGGGTTAGGGTTCGGGTTAGGGTTCGGGTTAGGGTTACGGTTAGCGTTCAGTTTAGGGTTAGGGTTAGGGTTATGGTTCGTGTTACGGTTAGGGATCGGGTTACGGTTAGGGTTCGGTTAGGGTTAGGGTTAGGGTTCGGGTTAGGGATCGGGTTAGGGTTTGGGTTAGGGTTAGGGTTCGTGTTAGGGTTCGGGTTAGGGGTCGGGTTAGGGTTAGGGTTAGGGTTCGGGTTAGGGTTAGGGTTCGGGTTAGGGTTAGGGTTAGGGTTCGGGTTAGCGTTCGGGTTAAGTTTCGGGTTAGGGTTCGGGTTCGGGTTAGGTTTAGGTTTAGGGTTAGGGTTCGGATTAGGTTTAGGTTAGGGTTCGGGTTAGGGTTATGGTTCGGTTTAGGGTTAGGGTTCGGGTTAGGGGTTAGGGTTAGGGTTCGGTTTCGGGTTAGGGTTAGGGTTAGGGTTCGGGTTAGGGTTCGGGTTCGGGATAGGGTTAGGGGTTAGTGTTCAGGTTAGGGTTAGGGTTAGGGTTCGGGTTAGGGTTCGGGTTAGGGTTAGGGTTATGGTTCGGGTTAGGTTTAGGGTTAGGGTTCGTGTTAGGTTTAGGGTTCGGGTTACGATTAGGGTTT
>JAVLSZ010000106.1:0-27500 GCA_032313775.1 Urocyon cinereoargenteus | reverse complement strand
TTAGGGTTAGGGTTAGTGTTAGGTTTCGGGTTCGTGTTAGGGTTAGGGTTTGGGTTAGGGTTAGGTGTAGGGTTAGGGTTAGAGTTAGGGTTCGGGTTGGGGTTAGGGTTAGGGTTCGGGTTAGTGTTAGGGTTAGTGTTAGTGTGAGGTTGGGGTTAGGGTTAGGGTTAGGGTTAGGATTAGGGTTAGGTTTCGGGTTCGGTTAGCGTTCGGGTTCGGGTTAGGGTTAGGGTTAGGGGTTAGTGTTCAGGTTAGGGTTAGGGTTAGGGTTCGGTTTAGGGTTAAGGTTAGGGTTAGGGTTAGGGTTAGGGTTAGGGTTCGGGTTAGGGTTAGGGTTAGGGTTCGGGTTAGGTTTAGGGTTAGGGTTCGGGTTCGGGTTAGGGTTCAGGTTAGGGTTATGGTTCGAGTTAGTGTTCGGGTTAGGGTTTGGGTTAGAGTTAGGGTTAGGGTTAGGGTTCGGGTTCGGGTTCGGGTTAGGGTTAGGGTTAGGGTTTGGGTTAGGGTTAGGGTTATGGTTAGGGTTCGGGTTAGGGTTCGGGTTAGGGTTAGGGTTAGGATTCGGGTTAGGGTTAGGGTTTGGGTTCGGGTTAGGGTTAGGTTTAGTGTTCGGGTTAGGGGTTAGGGTTAGGGTTAGGTTTCGGGTTCGGGTTAGGGTTAGGTTTAGGGTTAGGGTTCGGATTAGGGTTAGGTTAGGGTTCGGGTTAGGGTTAGGGTTCAGGTTAGGGTTAGGGTTCGGGTTAGGGGTTAGTGTTAGGGTTCGGTTTCGGGTTAGGTTTAGGGTTAGGGTTCGGGTTAGGTTTAGTGTTCGGGTTAGGGTTATGGTTAGTGTTAGTGTTAGGGTTGGGGTTAGGGTTAGGGTTAGGGTTAGGGTTAGGGTTAGGTTTCGGGTTCGGGTTAGGATTAGGTTTCGGTTTAGGGTTAGGTTTAGGGTTAGGGTTAGGGTTAGGGTTAGGGTTCGGGTTAGGGTTCGGGTTAAGGTTCGGGTTAGGGTTCGGGTTCGGGTTAGGGTTAGGGTTAGGGTTCGGGTTAGGGTTCGGGTTCGGGTTAGGGTTAGGGGTTAGTGTTCAGGTTAGGGTTAGGTTAGGGTTCGGGTTAGGTTTCGGGTTAGGGTTAGGGTTATGGTTCGGGTTAGATTTAGGGTTAGGGTTCGTGTTAGGTTTAGGGTTCGGGTTACGATTAGGGTTTGGGTTAGGGTTAGTGTTAGGGTTCGGGTTAGGGTTAGGTTTAGGGTTCAGGTTAGGGTTAGGTTTCGGTTAGGGTTAGGGTTAGGGTTCGGGTTAGGGTTCGGGTTCGGGTTGGGGTTAGGGGTTAGTGTTCAGGTTAGAGTTAGGGTTAGGTTTCGGGTTAGGGTTCGGGTTAGGGTTAGGGTTAGGGTTCAGTTTAGGGTTAGGGTTCGGGTTAGGGTTAGGGTTCGGATTAGGGTTAGTGTTAGGGTTCGTGTTCGGGTTAGTGTTAGGGTTAGGGTTAGGGTTAGGGTTCGGGTTAGTGTTAGGGTTAGTGTTAGGTTTAGGTTTGGTGTTAGGGTTAGGGTTAGGGTTAGGGTTAGGGTTAGGTTTCGGGTTCGGGTTAGGGTTAGGGTTTGGGTTAGGGTTAGGTTTAGGGTTAGGGTTAGAGTTAGGGTTCGGGTTCGGGTTAGGGTTAGGGTTCGGGTTAGTGTTAGGGTTAGTGTTAGTTTTAGGGTTGGGGTTAGGGTTAGGGTTAACGTTAGGGTTCGGGTTAGGGTTCGGGTTCGGGTTTGGGTTAGGGGTTAGTGTTCAGGTTAGGGTTAGGGTTAGGGTTCGGTTTAGGGTTCGGGTTAGGGTTAGGGTTAGGGTTCAGGTTAGGGTTAGGGTTAGGGTTATGGTTCGTGTTACGGTTAGTGTTCCGGTTACGGTTAGGGTTCGGGTTAGGGTTAGGGTTAGGGTTCGGGTTAGGGTTCGGGTTAGGGTTTGGGTTAGGGTTAGGGTTCGGGTTAGGGTTAGGGTTAGGGTTCAGTTTAGGGTTCGGGTTAGGGTTAGGGTTCGGGTTAGGGTTAGGGTTAGAGTTCGGGTTAGGGTTAGGTTTAGGGTTAGGTTTAGGGTTCGTGTTAGGGTTCGGGTTAGGGGTCGGGTTAGGTTTAGGGTTAGGGTTCGGGTTAGGGTTAGGGTTCGGGTTAGGGTTAGGGTTAGGTTTCGTGTTAGGGTTCGGGTTAAGGTTAGGGTTCGTGTTATGGTTAGTGTTAGAGTTCGGGTTAGGTTTAGGGTTAGGGTTCGGGTTAGGGATAGGGTTAGGGTTAGGGTTCGTGTTAGGGTTCGGGTAAGGGGTCGGGTTAGGTTTAGGGTTAGAGTTAGGGTTAGGGTTAGGGTTCGGGTTCGGGTTCGGGTTAGGGTTAGGGTTAGGGTTTGGGTTAGGGTTAGGGTTAGGGTTTGGGTTAGGTTTCGGGTTTGGGTTAGGTTTAGGTTTAGGGTTAGGGTTCGGATTAGGTTTAGGTTAGGGTTCGGGTTAGGGTTAGGGTTCGGTTTAGGGTTAGGGTTCGGGTTGGGGTTAGGGTTAGGGTTCGGTTTCGGGTTAGGGTTAGGGTTAGGGTTCGGGTTAGGTTTAGTGTTCGGGTTAGGGTTAGGGTTAGTGTTAGTGTTAGGGTTGGGGTTAGGGTTAGGGTTAGGGTTAGGGTTAGGGTTCGTGTTAGGGTTCGGTTTAGGGGTCGGGTTAGTTTTAGGGTTAGAGTTAGGGTTAGGGTTAGGGTTCGGGTTCGGGTTCGGGCTAGGGTTAGGGTTAGGGTTTGGGGTAGGGTTAGGGTTAGGGTTCGGGTTAGGGTTCGGGTTCGGGTTAGGTTTAGGTTTAGGGTTAGGGTTCGGATTAGGTTTAGGTTAGGGTTCGGGTTAGGGTTAGGGTTCGGTTTAGGGTTAGGGTTCGGGTTAGGGGTTAGGGTTAGGGTTCGGTTTCGGGTAGGTTTAGGGTTAGGGTTCGGGTTAGGTTTAGTGTTCGGGTTAGGGTTAGGGTTAGTGTTAGTGTTAGGGTTGGGGTTAGGGTTCGGGTTAGGGTTAGGGTTAGGGTTAGGTTTCGGGTTCGGGTTAGGGTTAGGTTTCGTGTTAGGGTTAGGTTTAGGGTTAGGGTTAGGGTTCGGATTCGGGTTAGGGTTAGGGTGCGGGTTAGGTTTAGGGTTAGGGTTAGGGTTCGGGTTCGGGTTAGGTTTAGGGTTCGTGTTAGGGTTAGGGTTCGGTTTAGGGTTAGGGTTAGGATTAGGTTTAGGGTTCGGGTTAGCGTTAGGGTTCGGTTTCGGGTTAGGGTTAGGGTTAGGGTTAGGTTTAGGGTTCGGTTTCGGGTTCGGGTTAGGGTTAGGGGTTAGGTTTCGGGTTCGGGTTAGGGTTAGGGTTGATTTCGAGTTAGGGTTAGGTGTTAGTGTTAGGGTTAGGGTTAGGATTAGGGTTAGGGTTCGGATTAGGGTTAGGTTAGGGTTAGGGTTCTGGTTAGGGTTCGGGTTAGGGTTCGGGGTAGGGTTAGGGTTCGGGTTTGTTTTAGGGTTAGTGTTAGGGTTAGGTTTGGTGTTAGGGTTAGGGTTAGGGTTAGGGGTAGTGTTAGGTTTCGGGTTCGGGTTAGGGTTAGGGTTTGGGTTAGGGTTAGGTGTAGGGTTAGGGTTAGAGTTAGGGTTCGGGTTGGGGTTAGGGTTAGGGTTCGGGTTAGTGTTAGGGTTAGTGTTAGTGTGAGGTTGGGGTTAGGGTTAGGGTTAGGGTTAGGATTAGGGTTAGGTTTCGGGTTCGGTTAGCGTTCGGTTTCGGGTTAGGGTTAGGGTGCGGGTTAGGTTTAGGGTTAGGTTTAGGGTTCAGGTTCGGGTTAGGGTTAGGGTTCGTGTTAGGGTTAGGGTTCGGGTTAGGGTTAGGGTTAGGGTTCGGGTTAGGGTTCGGGTTTGGGTTAGTGTTAGGGTTAGGGTTAGGGTTCGGGTTAGGGTTAGGGTTCGGGTTCGGGTTAGGGTTAGGGTTAGGGTTAGGTTTAGGGTTCGGGTTCGGGTTAGGGTTAGGGGTTAGGGTTCGGGTTCGGGTTAGGGTTAGGGTTAGGTTTCGGGTTAGGGTTAGGTGTTAGTGTTAGGGTTAGGGTTAGGGTTAGGGTTAGGGTTCGGATTAGGGTTAGGTTAGGGTTAGGGTTAGGGTTCTGTTTAGGGTTCGGGTTAGGGTTCGGGTTAGGGTTAGGGTTCGGGTTAGGGTTAGGTTTAGGGTTAGAGTTAGGGTTAGAGTTAGGGTTCGGGTTAGGGTTAGGTTTAGTGTTAGGTTTAGGGTTAGGGTTCGGGTTAGGGTTAGGGTTAGGGTTCGGGTTAGGGTTAGGGTTAGGGTTCGGGTTAGGGTTAGGGTTAGGGTTCGGGTTAGGGTTAGGGCTCGGGTTAGTGTTAGGGTTAGTGTTAGGGTTAGGGTTCGTGATAGGGTTAGTGTTAGGATTCGGGTTAGGGTTCGGGTTCGGGTTAAGGTTAGGGATTAGTGTTCAGGTTAGGGTTAGTGTTAGGGTTCGGGTTAGGGTTCGCGTTAGGGTTAGGGTTAGGGTTCGGGTTAGGGTTAGGTTTAGGGTTAGGTTTAGGGTTCGGGTTACGGTTAGGGTTCGGGTTAGGGTTAAGGTGAGGGTTCGGGTTAGGGTTAGGGTTAGGGTTCGGGTTAGGGTTAGGGTTCGGGTTAGGGTTAGGTTTAGGGTTCGGGTTAGGGTTCGGGTTAGGTTTAGGGTTAGGCTTCGGGTTAGGTTTATGTTTCGGGTTAGGGTCAGGGTTAGGGTTAGGGTTCGGGTTAGGGTTAGGGTTCGGGTTAGGGTTGGGTACGGGTTAGTTTTCGGGTTAGGGTTAGGGTTCGGGTTCGGTTTAGGGTTAGGGTTCGGGTTAGGTTTAGGGTTAGGGTTCGGGTTCGGGTTAGGGTTAGGTTTAGGGTTAGGGTTCGGATTAGGGTTAGGTTAGGGTTCGGGTTAGGGTTAGGGTTCAGGTTAGGGTTAGGGTTCGGGTTAGGGGTTAGGGTTAGGGTTCGGTTTCGGGTTAGGTTTAGGGTTAGGGTTCGGGTTAGGTTTAGTGTTCGGGTTAGGGTTAGGGTTAGTGTTAGTGTTAGGGTTGGGGTTAGGGTTAGGGTTAGGGTTAGGTTTAGGTTTCGGGTTCGGGTTACGGTTAGCTTTCGGGTTAGGGTTAGGTTTAGGGTTAGGGTTAGGGTTAGGGTTCGGGTTCGGGTTAGGGTTAGGGTGCGGGTTAGGTTTAGGGTTAGGGTTAGGGTTCGGGTTCGGGTAAGGGTTAGGATTCGTGTTAGGGTTAGGGTTCGGGTTAGGGTTAGGGTTAGGGTTAGGGTTCGGGTTCGGGTTAGGGTTCGGGTTCGGATTAGGGTTAGGGTTAGGGTTAGGTTTAGGGTTCGGGTTCGGGTTAGGGTTAGGGGTTAGGGTTCGGGTTCGGGTTAGGTTTAGGGTTAGGTTTCGGGTTAGGGTTAGGGGTTAGTGTTAGGGTTAGGGTTAGGATTAGGGTTAGGGTTCGGATTAGGGTTAGGTTAGGGTTAGGGTTAGGGTTCTGGTTAGGGTTCGGGTTAGGGTTCGGGTTAGGGTTAGGGTTAGGGTTAGGGTTAGGTTTAGGATTAGAGTTAGGGTTAGGGTTAGGGTTCGGGTTAGGGTTAGGTTTAGGGTTAGGGTTAGGTTTAGGGTTCGGTTTAGGGTTAGGGTTAGGGTTCGGGTTAGCGTTCGGGTTCGGGTTAGGGTTAGGGGTTAGTGTTCAGGTTAGGGTTAGGGTTAGGGTTCGGGTTAGGGTTCAGGTTAGGGTTAGGGTTATGGTTCGGTTTAGGGTTAGGGTTAGGGTTCGGGTTAGGTTTAGGGTTCGGGTTACGATTAGGGTTTGGGTTAGGGTTAGGGTTAGGGTTCGGGTTAGGGTTAGGTTTAGGGTTCAGGTTAGGGTTAGGTTTCAGTTTAGGGTTAGGGTTAGGGTTCGGGTTAGGGTTCGGGTTCGGGTTGGGGTTAGTGGTTAGTGTTCAGGTTAGGGTTAGGGTTAGGTTTCGGGTTAGGGTTCGGGTTAGGGTTAGGGTTAGGGTTCAGTTTAGGGTTAGGGTTCGGGTTAGGGTTAGGGTTCGGGTTAGGGTTAGGGTTACGGTTCGGGTTAGGGTTAGGGTTAGGGTTCAGGTTAGTGTTAGGGTTCGGGTTAGGGTTAGGGTTAGGGTTCGGGTTCGGGTTCTGGTTAGGGTTAGGGTTAGGTTTCGGGTTAGGGTCAGGGTTCGGGTTAGGGTTAGGTTTCGGTTTAGGGTTAAGGTTAGGGTTCGGGTTCGGGTTAGTGTTAGGTTTAGGGTTAGGATTAGTGTTCGGATTAGGGTTAGGGGTAGGGTTCGGGTTAGGGTTCGTGTTCGGGTTAGTGTTAGTGTTAGGGTTAGGGTTAGAGTTCGGGTTAGTGTTAGGGTTAGTGTTAGGTTTAGGTTTGGTGTTAGGGTTAGGGTTAGGGTTAGGGTTAGGTTTCGGGTTCGGGTTAGGGTTAGGGTTTGGGTTAGGGTTAGGTTTAGGGTTAGGGTTAGAGTTAGGGTTCGGGTTCGGGTTAGGGTTAGGGTTCGGGTTAGTGTTAGGGTTAGTGTTAGTGTTAGGGTTGGGATTAGGTTTAGGGTTAGGGTTAGGGTTAGGATTAGGGTTAGGTTTCGTGTTCGGATAAAGTTCGGGTTCGGGTTAGGGTTAGGGTGCGGGTTAGGTTTAGGGTTAGGGTTCGGGTTCGGGTTAGGGTTAGGGTTCGTGTTAGGGTTAGGGTTCGGGTTAGGGTTAGGGTTAGGGTTCGGGTTAGGGTTCGGGTTCGGGTTAGTGTTAGGGTTAGGGTTAGGGTTCGGGTTAGGGTTAGGGTTCGGGTTAGGGTTAGGGTTAGGGTTAGTTTTAGGGTTCGGGTTCGGGTTAGGGTTAGGGGTTAGGGTTCGGGTTCGGGTTAGGGTTAGGGTTAGGTTTCGGGTTAGGGTTAGGTGTTAGTGTTAGGGTTAGGGTTAGGGTTAGGGTTAGGGTTAGGGTTCGGTTTAGGGTTAGGTTAGGGTTAGGGTTAGGGTTCTGTTTAGGGTTCGGGTTAGGGTTAGTGTTCGGGTTAGGGTTAGGTTTAGGGTTAGAGTTAGGGTTAGGGTTAGGGTTCGGGTTAGGGTTAGGTTTAGGGTTAGGTTTAGGGTTAGGGTTCGGGTTAGGGTTAGGGTTAGGTTTCGGGTTAGGGTTCGGGTTCGGGTTAGGGTTAGGTGTTAGTGTTCAGGTTAGGGTTAGGGGTACGGTTCGGGTTAGGGTTCGGGTTAGGGTTAGGGTTAGTGTTCGGGTTAGGGTTAGGGTTAGGGTTAGGGTTAGGGTTCGGGTTACGGTTAGGGTTCGGGTTAGGGTTAGGTTTAGGGTTCGGGTTAGGGTTAGGTTTAGGGTTCAGGTTAGGGTTAGGGTTCGGGTTAGGGTTAGGGTTAGGGTTCGGGTTAGGGTTCGGGTTCGGGTTGGGGTTAGGGGTTAGTGTTCAGGTTAGGGTTAGGGTTAGGGTTCGGGTTAGGGTTCGGGTTAGGGTTAGGGTTAGGGTTCAGGTTAGGGTTAGGTTTAGGGTTATGGTTCGTGTTACGGTTAGGGTTCGGGTTACGGTTAGGGTTCGGGTTAGGGTTAGGGTTAGGGTTAGGGTTAGGGTTAGGTGTTAGTGTTAGGGTTAGGGTTAGGGTTAGGGTTAGGGTTAGGGTTAGGGTTCGGATTAGGGTTAGGTTAGGGTTAGGGTTAGGGTTCTGTTTAGGGTTCGGTTTAGGGTTCGTTTTAGGGTTAGGGTTCGGGTTAGGGTTAGGTTTAGGGTTAGAGTTAGGGTTAGGGTTAGGGTTCGGGTTACGGTTAGGTTTAGGGTTAGGTTTAGGTTTAGGGTTCGGGTTAGGGTTAGGGTTAGGGTTCGGGTTAGGGTTAGGGTTAGGGTTCGGGTTAGGGTTAGGGTTAGGGTTCGGGTTAGGGTTAGGGCTCGGGTTAGTGTTAGTGTTAGGGTTAGGGTTAGGGTTCGTGATAGGGTTAGGGTTAGGATTCGGGTTAGGGTTCGGGTTCGGGTTAAGGTTAGGGATTAGTGTTCAGGTTAGGGTTAGTGTTAGGGTTCGGGTTAGGGTTCGCGTTTGGGTTAGGGTTAGGGTTCTGGTTAGGGTTAGGTTTAGGGTTAGGTTTAGGGTTCGGGTTACGGTTAGGGTTCGGGTTCGGGTTAAGGTGAGGGTTCGGGTTAGGGTTAGGGTTAGGGTTCGGGTTAAGGTTAGGGTTCGGGTTAGGGTTAGTGTTAGGGTTCGGGTTAGGGTTCGGGTTAGGTTTAGGGTTAGGGTTCGGGTTAGGTTTATGTTTCGGGTTAGGGTCAGGGTTAGGGTTAGGGTTCGGGTTAGGGTTAGGATTCGGGTTAGGGTTGGGTACGGGTTAGTTTTCGGGTTAGGGTTAGGGTTCGGGTTCGGTTTAGGGTTAGGGTTCGGGTTAGGGTTAGGGTTCGGGTTCGGGTTAGGGTTCGGGTTAGGGTTAGGGTTAGGGTTCGGTTTAGGGTTAGGGTTAGGGTTAGGGTTCGTGTTAGGGTTCGGGTTAGGGGTCGGGTTAGGGTTAGGGTTAGGGTTCGGTTTAGGGTTAGGGTTAGGGTTAGGGTTAGGGTTAGGGTTCGGGTTAGGGTTAGGGTTAGGGTTCGGGTTAGGTTTAGGGTTAGGTTTCGGGTTCGGGTTAGGGTTCAGGTTAGGGTTATGGTTCGAGTTAGTGTTCGGGTTAGGGTTTGGGTTAGAGTTAGGGTTAGGGTTAGGGTTCGGGTTCGGTTTCGGGTTAGGGTTAGTTTTAGGGTTTGGGTTAGGGTTAGGGTTATGGTTAGGGTTCGGGTTAGGGTTCGGGTTAGGGATAGGGTTAGGATTCGGGTTAGGGTTAGGGTTTGGGTTCGGGTTAGGGTTAGGTTTAGGGTTCGGGTTAGGGGTTAGGGTTAGGGTTAGGGTTCGGGTTCGGGTTAGGGTTAGGTTTAGGGTTAGGGTTCGGATTAGGGTTAGGTTAGGGTTCGGGTTAGGGTTAGGGTTCAGGTTAGGGTTAGGGTTCGGGTTAGGGGTTAGGGTTAGGGTTCGGTTTCGGGTTAGGTTTAGGGTTAGGTTTCGGGTTAGGTTTACTGTTCGGGTTAGGGTTAGGGTTAGTGTTAGTGTTAGGGTTGGGGTTAGGGTTAGGGTTAGGGTTAGGGTTAGGTTTCGGGATCGGGTTACGGTTAGGTTTCGGGTTAGGGTTAGGTTTAGGGTTAGGTTTAGGGTTAGGGTTAGGGTTAGGGTTCGGGTAAGGGTTAGGATTCGTGTTAGGGTTAGGGTTCGGGTTAGGGTTAGGGTTAGGGTTAGGGTTCGGGTTAGGGTTAGGGTTCGGTTTCGGGTTAGGGTTAGGGTTAGTGTTAGGTTTAGGGTTCGGGTTCGGGTTAGGGTTAGGGGTTAGGGTTCGGGTTCGGGTTAGGGTTAGGGTTAGGTTTCGGGTTAGGATTAGGGGTTAGTGTTAGGGTTAGGGTTAGGATTAGGGTTAGGGTTCGGATTAGGGTTAGGTTAGGGTTAGGGTTAGGGTTCTGGTTAGGGTTCGGGTTAGGGTTCGGGTTAGGGTTAGGGTTCGGGTTAGGGTTAGGTTTAGGGTTAGAGTTAGGGTTAGGGTTAGGGTTCGGGTTAGGGTTAGGTTTAGGGTTAGGGTTAGGTTTAGGGTTCTTTTTAGGGTTAGGGTTAGGGTTCGGGTTAGGGTTCGGGTTCGGGTTAGGGTTAGGGGTTAGTGTTCAGGTTAGGTTTAGGGTTAGGGTTCGGGTTAGGGTTCGGGTTAGGGTTAGGGTTATGGTTCGGTTTAGGGTTAGGTTTAGGGTTCGTGTTAGGTTTAGGGTTCGGGTTACGATTAGGGTTTGGGTTAGGGTTAGGGTTAGGGTTCGGGTTAGGGTTAGGTTTAGGGTTCAGGTTAGGGTTAGGTTTCAGGTTAGGGTTAGGGTTAGGGTTCGGGTTAGGGTTCGGGTTCGGGTTGGGGTTAGTGGTTAGTGTTCAGGTTAGGGTTAGGGTTAGGTTTCGGGTTAGGGTTCGGGTTAGGGTTAGGGTTAGGGTTCAGTTTAGGGTTAGGGTTCGGGTTAGGGTTAGGGTTCGGGTTAGGGTTAGGGTTAGGGTTAGGGTTCGGGTTAGGGTTAGGGTTAGGGTTCAGGGTAGTGTTAGGGTTCGGGTTAGGGTTAGGGTTAGGGTTCGGGTTCGGGTTCTGGTTAGGGTTAGGGTTAGGTTTCGGGTTAGGGTCAGGGTTCGGGTTAGGGTTAGGGTTCGGTTTAGTGTTAAGGTTAGGGTTCGGGTTCGGGTTAGTGTTAGGTTTAGGGTTAGGGTTAGTGTTCGGATTAGGGTTAGGGGTAGGGTTCGGGTTAGGGTTCATGTTCGGGTTAGTGTTAGTGTTAGGGTTAGGGTTAGGGTTCGGGTTAGTGTTAGGGTTAGTGTTAGGTTTAGGTTTGGTGTTAGGGTTAGGGTTAGGGTTAGGGTTAGGGTTAGGTTTCGGGTTCGGGTTAGGGTTAGGGTTTGGGTTAGGGTTAGGTTTAGGGTTAGGGTTAGAGTTAGGGTTCGGGTTCGGGTTAGGGTTAGGGTTCGGGTTAGTGTTAGGATTAGTGTTAGTGTTAGGGTTGGGGTTAGGGTTAGGGTTAGGGTTAGGGTTAGGATTAGGGTTAGGTTTCGGGTTCGGATAACGTTCGGGTTCGGGTTAGGGTTAGGGTGCGGGTTAGGTTTAGGGTTAGGGTTCGGGTTCGGGTTAGGGTTAGGGTTCGTGTTAGGGTTAGGGTTCGGGTTAGGGTTAGGGTTAGGGTTCGGGTTAGGGTTCGGGTTCGGGTTAGTGTTAGGGTTAGGGTTAGGGTTCGGGTTATGGTTAGGGTTCGGGTTAGGGTTAGGGTTAGGGTTAGGTTTAGGGTTCGGGTTCGGGTTAGGGTTAGGGGTTAGGGTTCGGGTTCGGGTTAGGGTTAGGGTTAGGTTTCGGGTTAGGGTTAGGGGTTAGTGTTAGGGTTAGGGTTAGGATTAGGGTTAGGGTTCGGATTAGGGTTATGTTAGGGTTAGGGTTAGGATTCTGGTTAGGGTTCGGGTTAGGGTTCGGGTTAGGGTTAGGGTTCGGGTTAGGGTTAGGTTTAGGGTTAGAGTTAGGGTTAGGGTTAGGGTTCGGGTTAGGGTTAGGTTTAGGGTTAGGGTTAGGTTTAGGGTTCTTTTTAGGGTTAGGGTTAGGGTTCGGGTTAGGGTTCGGGTTCGGGTTAGGGTTAGGGGTTAGTGTTCAGGTTAGGGTTAGGGTTAGGGTTCGGGTTAGGGTTCGGGTTAGGGTTAGGGTTATGGTTCGGTTTAGGGTTAGGGTTAGGGTTCGTGTTAGGTTTAGGGTTTGGGTTACGATTAGGGTTTTGGTTAGGGTTAGGGTTAGGGTTCGGGTTAGGGTTAGGTTTAGGGTTCAGGTTAGGGTTAGGTTTCAGGTTAGGGTTAGGGTTAGGGTTCGGGTTAGGGTTCGGGTTCGGTTGGGGTTAGTGGTTAGTGTTCAGGTTAGGGTTAGGGTTAGGTTTCGGGTTAGGGTTCGGGTTAGGGTTAGGGTTAGGTTTCAGTTTAGGGTTAGGGTTCGGGTTAGGGTTAGGGTTCGGGTTAGGGTTGGTTAGGGTTAGGGTTCGGGTTAGGGTTAGGGTTAGGGTTCAGGTTAGTGTTAGGGTTCGGGTTAGGTTTAGGGTTAGGGTTCGGTTTCGGGTTCTGGTTAGGGTTATGGTTAGGTTTCGGGTTAGGGTCAGGGTTCGGGTTAGGGTTAGGGTTCGGTTTAGGGTTAAGGTTAGGGTTCGGGTTCGGGTTAGGGTTAGGGTTCGAGTTAGGGTTAGGGTTAGGGTTTGTGTTAGGGTTAGGGTTAGGGTTAGGGTTCGGGTTAGGGTTCTGGTTAGGGTTAGGGTTAGGGTTTGTGTTAGGGTTAGGGTTAGGGTTAGGGTTCGGGTTAGGGTTCGGGTTAGGGTTAGGGTTAGGATTCGGGTTAGGGTTAGGGTTAGGTTTCGGGTTAGGTTTAGGGTTCGGGTTAGGGTTAGGTTTAGGGTTCGGTTTAGGGTTAGGGTTAGGGTTCCGGTTAGTGTTAGGGTGCGTGTTCGGGTTAGGGTTTGGTTTCGGGTTCGTGTTAGGGTTCGGGTTTGGGTTAGGGTTCGGGTTAGGGTTAGGGTTAGGGTTCGGGTTAGGTTTAGGGTTCGGGTTCGGGTTCGGTTTAGGGTTAGGGTTCGGGTTAGGGTTAGGGTTCGGTTTAGGGTTATGGTTAGGGTTCGGGTTAGGGTCAGGATTAGGGTTCAGGTTAGGGTTAGGGTTCGGGTTAGGGTTAGGGTTAGGGTTCGGGTTCGGGTTAGGGTTAGGGTTAGGTTTCGGGTTAGGGTTAGGGTTCGGGTTAGGGTTAGGGTTCGGTTTAGGGTTAAGGTTAGGGTTCGGGTTCGGGTTAGTGTTAGGTTTAGGGTTAGGGTTAGTGTTCGGATTAGAGTTAGGGGTAGGTTTCGTGTTAGGGTTCGTGTTCGGGTTAGTGTTAGGGTTAGGGTTAGGGTTTGGGTTCGGGTTAGTGTTAGGGTTAGTGTTAGGGTTAGGTTTGGTGTTAGGGTTAGGGTTAGGGTTAGGGTTAGGGTTAGTGTATGGTTTCGCGTTCGGGTTAGGGTTAGGGTTTGGGTTAGGGTTAGGTTTAGGGTTAGGGTTAGAGTTAGGGTTCGGGTTCGGGTTAGGGTTAGGGTTCGGGTTAGTGTTAGGGTTAGTGTTAGTGTTAGGGTTGGGGTTAGGGTTAGGTTTAGGGTTAGGGTTAGGGTTAGGGTTAGGGTTAGGTTTCGGGTTCAGTTAGGGTTCGGGTTCGGGTTAGGGTTAGGGTGCGGGTTAGGTTTAGGGTTAGGGTTAGTGATCGGGTTCAGGTTAGGGTTAGGGTTCGTGTTAGGGTTAGGGTTCGGGTTAGGGTTAGGGTTAGGGTTAGGGTTCGGGTTAGGGTTAGGGTTCGGGTTCGGGTTAGGGTTAGGTTTAGGGTTAGGTTTAGGGTTCGGGTTCGGGTTAGGGTTAGGGGTTAGGGTTCGGGTTCGGTTTAGGGTTAGGTTTAGGGTTCGGGTTAGGGTTCGGGTTAGGTTTAGGGTTAGGCTTCGGGTTAGGTTTATGTTTCGGGTTAGGGTCAGGGTTAGGGTTAGGGTTCGTGTTAGGGTTAGGTTCGGGTTAGGGTTGGGTACGGGTTAGTTTTCGGGTTAGGGTTAGGGTTCGGGTTCGGTTTAGGGTTAGGGTTCGGGTTAGGTTTAGGGTTAGGGTTCAGGTTCGGGTTAGGGTTAGGTTTAGGGTTAGGGTTCGGATTAGGGTTAGGTTAGGGTTCAGGTTAGGGTTAGGGTTCAGGTTAGGGTTAGGGTTAGGGTTAGGGGTTAGGGTTAGGGTTCGGTTTCGGGTTAGGTTTAGGGTTAGGGTTCGGGTTAGGTTTAGTGTTCGGGTTAGGGTTAGGGTTAGTGTTAGTGTTAGGGTTGGGGTTAGGGTTAGGGTTAGGGTTAGGTTTAGGTTTCGGGTTCGGGTTACGGTTAGGTTTCGGGTTAGGGTTAGGTTTAGGGTTAGGGTTAGGGTTAGGGTTCGGGTTCGGGTTAGGGTTAGGGTGCGGGTTAGGTTTAGGGTTACGGTTAGGGTTCGGGTTCGGGTAAGGGTTAGGATTCGTGTTAGGGTTAGGGTTCGGGTTAGGGTTAGGGTTAGGGTTCGGGTTCGGGTTAGGGTTCGGGTTCGGGTTAGGGTTAGGGTTAGGGTTAGGTTTAGGGTTCGGGTTCGGGTTAGGGTTAGGGGTTAGGGTTCGGGTTCGGGTTAGGTTTAGGGTTAGGTTTCGGGTTAGGGTTAGGGGTTAGTGTTAGGGTTAGGGTTAGGATTAGGGTTAGGGTTCGGATTAGGGTTAGGTTAGGGTTAGGGTTAGGGTTAGGTTTTTGGTTCAGGTTAGGGTTAGGTTTCAGGTTAGGGTTAGGGTTAGGGTTCGGGTTAGGGTTCGGGTTAGGGTTAGGGTTAGGTTTAGGGTTAGAGTTAGGGTTAGGGTTAGGGTTCGGGTTAGGGTTAGGTTTAGGGTTAGGGTTAGGTTTAGGGTTCGGTTTAGGGTTAGGGTTAGGGTTCGGGTTAGGGTTCGGGTTCGGGTTAGGGTTAGGGGTTAGTGTTCAGGTTAGGGTTAGGGTTAGGGTTCGGGTTAGGGTTCATGTTAGGGTTAGGGTTATGGTTCGTTTTAGGGTTAGGGTTAGGGTTCGTGTTAGGTTTAGGGTTCGGGTTACGATTAGGGTTTGGGTTAGGGTTAGGGTTAGGGTTCGGGTTAGGGTTAGGTTTAGGGTTCAGGTTAGGGTTAGGTTTCAGGTTAGGGTTAGGGTTAGGGTTCGGGTTAGGGTTCGGGTTCGGGTTGGGGTTAGTGGTTAGTGTTCAGGTTAGTGTTAGGGTTAGGTTTCGGGTTAGGGTTCGGGTTAGGGCTAGGGTTAGGGTTCAGTTTAGGGTTAGGGTTCGGGTTAGGGTTAGGGTTCGGGTTAGGGTTAGGGTTACGGTTCGGGTTAGGGTTAGGTTTAGGGTTCAGGTTAGTGTTAGGGTTCGGGTTAGGGTTAGGGTTAGGGTTCGGGTTCGGGTTCTGGTTAGGGTTAGGGTTAGGTTTCGGGTTAGGGTCAGGGTTCGGGTTAGGGTTAAGGTTCGGTTTAGGGTTAAGGTTAGGGTTCGGGTTCGGGTTAGTGTTAGGTTTAGGGTTAGGATTAGTGTTCGGATTAGGGTTAGGGGTAGGGTTCGGGTTAGGGTTCGTGTTCGGGTTAGTGTTAGTGTTAGGGTTAGGGTTAGGGTTCGGGTTAGTGTTAGGGTTAGTGTTAGGTTTAGGTTTGGTGTTAGGGTTAGGGTTAGGGTTAGGGTTAGGGTTAGGTTTCGGGTTTGGGTTAGGGTTAGGGTTTGGGTTAGGGTTAGGTTTAGGGTTAGGGTTAGAGTTAGGGTTCGGGTTCGGGTTAGGGTTAGGGTTCGGGTTAGTGTTAGGGTTAGTGTTAGTGTTAGGGTTGGGATTAGGGTTAGGGTTAGGGTTAGGGTTAGGATTAGGGTTAGGTTTCGGGTTCGGATAACGTTCGGGTTCGGGTTAGGGTTAGGGTGCGGGTTAGGTTTAGGGTTAGGGTTCGGGTTCGGGTTAGGGTTAGGGTTCGTGTTAGGGTTAGGGTTCGGGTTAGGGTTAGGGTTAGGGTTCGGGTTAGGGTTCGGGTTCGGGTTAGTGTTAGGGTTAGGGTTAGGGTTCGGGTTAGGGTTAGGGTTCGGGTTAGGGTTAGGGTTAGGGTTAGTTTTAGGGTTCGGGTTAGGGTTAGGGTTAGGGGTTAGGGTTCGGGTTCGGGTTAGGGTTAGGGTTAGATTTCGGGTTAGGGTTAGGTGTTAGTATTAGGGTTAGGGTTAGGGTTAGGGTTAGGGTTAGGGTTAGGGTTCGGTTTAGGGTTAGGTTAGGGTTAGGGTTAGGGTTCTGTTTAGGTTTCGGGTTAGGGTTAGTGTTCGGGTTAGGGTTAGGTTTAGGGTTAGAGTTAGGGTTAGGGTTAGGGTTCGGGTTAGGGTTAGGTTTAGGGTTAGGTTTAGGGTTAGGGTTCGGGTTAGGGTTAGGGTTAGGTTTCGGGTTAGGGTTCGGGTTCGGGTTAGGGTTAGGTGTTAGTGTTCAGGTTAGGGTTAGGGGTACGGTTCGGGTTAGGGTTCGGGTTAGGGTTAGGGTTAGTGTTCGGGTTAGGGTTAGGGTTAGGGTTAGGGTTAGGGTTCGGGTTACGGTTAGGGTTCGGGTTAGGGTTAGGGTTAGGGTTCGGGTTAGGGTTAGGTTTAGGGTTCAGGTTAGGGTTAGGGTTCGGGTTAGGGTTAGGGTTAGGGTTCGGGTTAGGGTTCGGGTTCGGGTTGGGGTTAGGGGTTAGTGTTCAGGTTAGGGTTAGGGTTAGGGTTCGGGTTAGGGTTCGGGTTAGGGTTAGGGTTAGGGTTCAGGTTAGGGTTAGGTTTAGGGTTATGGTTCGTGTTACGGTTAGGGTTCGGGTTACGGTTAGGGTTAGGGTTAGGGTTAGGGTTAGGGTTAGGTGTTAGTGTTAGGGTTAGGGTTAGGGTTAGGGTTAGGGTTAGGGTTCTGTTTAGGGTTCGGTTTAGGGTTCGTTTTAGGGTTAGGGTTAGGTTTAGGGTTAGAGTTAGGGTTAGGGTTAGGGTTCGGGTTAGGGTTAGGTTTAGGGTTAGGTTTAGGGTTAGGGTTCGGGATAGGGTTAGGGTTAGGGTTCGGGTTAGGGTTAGGGTTAGGGTTCGGGTTAGGGTTAGGGTTAGGGTTCGGGTTAGGGTTAGGGCTCGGGTTAGTTTTAGGGTTAGGGTTAGGGTTAGGGTTCGTGATAGGGTTAGGGTTAGGATTCGGGTTAGGGTTCGGGTTCGGGTTAAGGTTAGGGATTAGTGTTCAGGTTAGGGTTAGTGTTAGGGTTCGGGTTAGGGTTCGCGTTTGGGTTAGGGTTAGGGTTCGGGTTAGGGTTAGGTTTAGGGTTAGGTTTAGGGTTCGGGTTACGGTTAGGGTTCGGGTTAGGGTTAAGGTGAGGGTTCGGGTTAGGGTTAGGGTTAGGGTTCGGGTTAGGGTTAGGGTTCGGGTTAGGGTTAGTGTTAGGGTTCGGGTTAGGGTTCGGGTTAGGTTTAGGGTTAGGGTTCGGGTTAGGTTTATGTTTCGGGTTAGGGTCAGGGTTAGGGTTAGGGTTCGGGTTAGGGTTAGGGTTCGGGTTAGGGTTGGGTACGGGTTAGTTTTCGGGTTAGGGTTAGGGTTCGGGTTCGGTTTAGGGTTAGGGTTCGGGTTAGGGTTAGGGTTAGGGTTCGGGTTCGGGTTAGGGTTCGGGTTAGGGTTAGGGTTAGGGTTCGGGTTAGTGTTATGGTTCGAGTTAGTGTTCGGGTTAGGGTTTGGGTTAGAGTTAGGGTTAGGGTTAGGGTTCGGGTTCGGTTTCGGGTTAGGGTTAGTTTTAGGGTTTGGGTTAGGGTTAGGGTTAAGGTTAGGGTTCGGGTTAGGGTTCGGGTTAGGGATAGGGTTAGGATTCGGGTTAGGGTTAGGGTTTGGGTTCGGGTTAGGGTTAGGTTTAGGGTTCGGGTTAGGGGTTAGGGTTAGGGTTAGGGTTCGGGTTCGGGTTAGGGTTAGGTTTAGGGTTAGGGTTCGGATTAGGGTTAGGTTAGGGTTCGGGTTAGGGTTAGGGTTCAGGTTAGGGTTAGGGTTCGGGTTAGGGGTTAGGGTTAGGGTTAGGGTTAGGGTTAGGTTTAGGGTTAGGTTTCGGGTTAGGTTTAGTGTTCGGGTTAGGGTTAGGGTTAGTGTTAGTGTTAGGGTTGGGGTTAGGGTTAGGGTTAGGGTTAGGGTTAGGTTTCGGGTTCGGGTTACGGTTAGGTTTCGGGTTAGGGTTAGGTTTAGGGTTAGGGTTAGGGTTAGCGTTCGGGTTCGGGTTAGGGTTAGGGTGCGGGTTAGGTTTAGGGTTAGGGTTAGGGTTCGGGTTCGGGTAAGGGTTAGGATTCGTGTTAGGGTTAGGTTTCGGGTTAGGGTTAGGGTTAGTGTTAGGGTTAGGGTTCGGGTTAGGGTTAGGGTTCGGTTTCGGGTTAGGGTTAGGGTTAGGGTTAGGTTTAGGGTTCGGGTTCGGGTTAGGGTTAGGGGTTAGGGTTCGGGTTCGGGTTAGGGTTAGGGTTAGGTTTCGGGTTAGGGTTAGGGGTTAGTGTTAGGGTTAGGGTTAGGATTAGGGTTAGGGTTCGGATTAGGGTTAGGTTAGGGTTAGGGTTAGGGTTCTGGTTAGGGTTCGGGTTAGGGTTCGGGTTAGGGTTAGGGTTCGGGTTAGGGTTAGGTTTAGGGTTAGAGTTAGGGTTAGGGTTAGGGTTCGGGTTAGGGTTAGGTTTAGGGTTAGGGTTAGGTTTAGGGTTCTTTTTAGGGTTAGGGTTAGGGTTCGGGTTAGGGTTCGGGTTCGGGTTAGGGTTAGGGGTTAGTGTTCAGGTTAGGGTTAGGGTTAGGGTTCGGGTTAGGGTTCGGGTTAGGGTTAGGGTTATGGTTCGGTTTAGGGTTAGGGTTAGGGTTCGTGTTAGGTTTAGGGTTTGGGTTACGATTAGGGTTTGGGTTAGGGTTAGGGTTAGGGTTCGGGTTAGGGTTAGGTTTAGGGTTCAGGTTAGGGTTAGGTTTCAGGTTAGGGTTAGGGTTAGGGTTCGGGTTAGGGTTCGGGTTCGGGTTGGGGTTAGTGGTTAGTGTTCAGGTTAGGGTTAGGGTTAGGTTTCGGGTTAGGGTTCGGGTTAGGGTTAGGGTTAGGGTTCAGTTTAGGGTTAGGGTTCGGGTTAGGGTTAGGGTTCGGGTTAGGGTTAGGGTTAGGGTTAGGGTTCGGGTTAGGGTTAGGGTTAGGGTTCAGGTTAGTGTTAGGGTTCGGGTTAGGGTTAGGGTTAGGGTTCGGGTTCGGGTTCTGGTTAGGGTTAGGGTTAGGTTTCGGGTTAGGGTCAGGGTTCGGGTTAGGGTTAGGGTTCGGTTTAGGGTTAAGGTTAGGGTTCGGGTTCGGGTTAGTGTTAGGTTTAGGGTTAGGGTTAGTGTTTGGATTAGGGTTAAGGGTAGGGTTCGGGTTAGGGTTCGTGTTCGGGTTAGTGTTAGTGTTAGGGTTAGGGTTAGGGTTCGGGTTAGTGTTAGGGTTAGTGTTAGGTTTAGGTTTGGTGTTAGGGTTAGGGTTAGGGTTAGGGTTAGGGTTAGGTTTCGGGTTCGGTTTAGGGTTAGGGCTTGGGTTAGGGTTAGGTTTAGGGTTAGGGTTAGAGTTAGGGTTCGGGTTCGGGTTAGGGTTAGGGTTCGGGTTAGTGTTAGGGTTAGTGTTAGTGTTAGGGTTGGGGTTAGGGTTAGGGTTAGGGTTAGGGTTAGGATTAGGGTTAGGTTTCGGGTTCGGATAACGTTCGGGTTCGGGTTAGGGTTAGGGTGCGGGTTAGGTTTAGGGTTAGGGTTCGGGTTCGGGTTAGGGTTAGGGTTCGTGTTAGGGTTAGGGTTCGGGTTAGGGTTAGGGTTAGGGTTCGTGTTAGGGTTCGGGTTCGGGTTAGTGTTTTGGTTAGGGTTAGGGTTTGGGTTAGGTTTAGGGTTCGGGTTAGGGTTAGGGTTAGGGTTAGGTTTAGGGTTCGGGTTCGGGTTAGGGTTAGGGGTTAGGGTTCGGGTTCGGGTTAGGGTTAGGGTTAGGTTTCGGGTTAGGGTTAGGGGTTAGTGTTAGGGTTAGGGTTAGGAATAGGGTTAGGGTTCGGATTAGGGTTAGGTTAGGGTTAGGGTTAGGGTTCTGGTTAGGGTTCGGGTTAGGGTTCGGGTTAGGGTTAGGTTTAGGGTTAATGTTAGGGTTAGGGTTAGGGTTCGGGTTAGGGTTAGGTTTAGGGTTAGGGTTAGGTTTAGGGTTCGGTTTAGGGTTAGGGTTAGGGTTCGGGTTCGGGTTAGGGTTAGGGGTTAGTGTTCAGGTTAGGGTTAGGGTTAGGGTTCGGGTTAGGGTTCGGGTTAGGGTTAGGGTTATGGTTCGGTTTAGGGTTAGGGTTAGTGTTCGTGTTAGGTTTAGGGTTCGGGTTACGATTAGGGTTTGGGTTAGGGTTAGGGTTAGGGTTCGGGTTAGGGTTAGGGTTAGGGTTCAGTTTAGGGTTAGGGTTCGGGTTAGGGTTAGGGTTCGGGTTAGGGTTAGGGTTAGGGTTAGGGTTCGGGTTAGGGTTAGGGTTAGGGTTCAGGTTAGTGTTAGGGTTCGGGTTAGGGTTAGGGTTAGGGTTCGGGTTCGGGTTCTGGTTAGGGTTAGGGTTAGGTTTCGGGTTAGGGTCAGGGTTCGGGTTAGGGTTAGGGTTCGGTTTAGGGTTATGGTTAGGGTTCGGGTTCGGGTTAGTGTTAGGTTTAGGGTTAGGGTTAGTGTTCGGATTAGGGTTAGGGGTAGGGTTCGGGTTAGGGTTCATGTTCGGGTTAGTGTTAGTGTTAGGGTTAGGGTTAGGGTTCGGGTTAGTGTTAGGGTTAGTGTTAGGTTTAGGTTTGGTGTTAGGGTTAGGGTTAGGGTTAGGGTTAGGGTTAGGTTTCGGGTTCGGGTTAGGGTTAGGGTTTGGGTTAGGGTTAGGTTTAGGGTTAGGGTTAGAGTTAGGGTTCGGGTTCGGGTTAGGGTTAGGGTTCGGGTTAGTGTTAGGGTTAGTGTTAGTGTTAGGGTTGGGGTTAGGGTTAGGGTTAGGGTTAGGGTTAGGATTAGGGTTAGGTTTCGGGTTCGGATAACGTTCGGGTTCGGGTTAGGGTTAGGGTGCGGGTTAGGTTTAGGGTTAGGGTTCGGGTTCGGGTTAGGGTTAGGGTTCGTGTTAGGGTTAGGGTTCGGGTTAGGGTTAGGGTTAGGGTTCGTGTTAGGGTTCGGGTTCGGGTTAGTGTTTTGGTTAGGGTTAGGGTTTGGGTTAGGTTTAGGGTTCGGGTTAGGGTTAGGGTTAGGGTTAGGTTTAGGGTTCGGGTTCGGGTTAGGGTTAGGGGTTAGGGTTCGGGTTCGGGTTAGGGTTAGGGTTAGGTTTCGGGTTAGGGTTAGGGGTTAGTGTTAGGGTTAGGGTTAGGATTAGGGTTAGGGTTCGGATTAGGGTTAGGTTAGGGTTAGGGTTAGGGTTCTGGTTAGGGTTCGGGTTAGGGTTCGGGTTAGGGTTAGGGTTCGGGTTAGGGTTAGGGTTCGGGTTAGGGTTATGGTTAGGGTTAGGTTAGGGTTCGGGTTCGGGTTAGGGTTAGGGGTTAGGGTTCGGGTTCGGGTTAGGGTTAGGGTTAGGTTTCGGGTTAGGGTTAGGGGTTAGTGTTAGGGTTAGGGTTAGGATTAGGGTTAGGGTTCGGATTAGGGTTAGGGTTAGGGTTCTGGTTAGGGTTCGGGTTAGGGTTCGGGTTAGGGTTAGGGTTCGGGTTAGGGTTAGGTTTAGGGTTAGAGTTAGGGTTAGGGTTAGGGTTCAGGTTAGGGTTAGGTTTAGGGTTAGGGTTAGGTTTAGGGTTCTTTTTAGGGTTAGGGTTAGGGTTCGGTTAGGGTTCGGGTTCGGGTTAGGGTTAGGGGTTAGTGTTCAGGTTAGGGTTAGGGTTAGGTTTCGGGTTAGGGTTCGGGTTAGGGTTAGGGTTATGGTTCGGTTTAGGGTTAGGGTTAGGGTTCGTGTTAGGTTTAGGGTTTGGGTTACGATTAGGGTTTGGGTTAGGGTTAGGGTTAGGGTTCGGGTTAGGGTTAGGTTTAGGGTTCAGGTTAGGGTTAGGTTTCAGGTTAGGGTTAGGGTTAGGGTTCGGGTTAGGGTTCGGGTTCGGGTTGGGGTTAGTGGTTAGTGTTCAGGTTAGGGTTAGGGTTAGGTTTCGGGTTAGGGTTCGGGTTAGGGTTAGGGTTAGGGTTCAGTTTAGGGTTAGGGTTCGGGTTAGGGTTAGCGTTCGGGTTAGGGTTAGGGTTAGGGTTAGGGTTCGGTTTAGGGTTAGGGTTAGGGTTCAGGTTAGTGTTAGGGTTCGGGTTAGGGTTAGGGTTAGGGTTCGGGTTCGGGTTCTGGTTAGGGTTAGGGTTAGGTTTCGGGTTAGGGTCAGGGTTCGGGTTAGGGTTAGGGTTCGGTTTAGGGTTAAGGTTAGGGTTCGGGTTCGGTTTAGTGTTAGGTTTAGGGTTAGGATTAGTGTTCGGATTAGGGTTAAGGGTAGGGTTCGGGTTAGGGTTCGTGTTCGGGTTAGTGTTAGTGTTAGGGTTAGGGTTAGGGTTCGGGTTAGTGTTAGGGTTAGTGTTAGGTTTAGGTTTGGTGTTAGGGTTAGGGTTAGGGTTAGGGTTAGGTTTAGGGTTAGGTTTCGGGTTCGGGTTAGGGTTAGGGCTTGGGTTAGGGTTAGGTTTAGGGTTAGGGTTAGAGTTAGGGTTCGGGTTCGGGTTAGGGTTAGGGTTCGGGTTAGTGTTAGGGTTAGTGTTAGTGTTAGGGTTGGGGTTAGGGTTAGGGTTAGGGTTAGGGTTAGGATTAGGGTTAGGTTTCGGGTTCGGATAACGTTCGGGTTCGGGTTAGGGTTAGGGTGCGGGTTAGGTTTAGGGTTAGGGTTCGGGTTCGGGTTAGGGTTAGGGTTCGTGTTAGGGTTAGGGTTCGGGTTAGGGTTAGGGTTAGGGTTCGTGTTAGGGTTCGGGTTCGGGTTAGTGTTTTGGTTAGGGTTAGGGTTTGGGTTAGGTTTAGGGTTCGGGTTAGGGTTAGGGTTAGGGTTAGGTTTAGGGTTCGGGTTCGGGTTAGGGTTAGGGGTTAGGGTTCGGGTTCGGGTTAGGGTTAGGGTTAGGTTTCGGGTTAGGGTTAGGGGTTAGTGTTAGGGTTAGGGTTAGGATTAGGGTTAGGGTTCGGATTAGGGTTAGGTTAGGGTTAGGGTTAGGGTTCTGTTTAGGGTTCGGGTTAGGGTTCGGGTTAGGGTTAGGGTTCGGGTTAGGGTTAGGTTTAGGGTTAATGTTAGGGTTAGGGTTAGGGTTCGGGTTAGGGTTAGGTTTAGGGTTAGGGTTAGGTTTAGGGTTCGGTTTAGGGTTAGGGTTAGGGTTCGGGTTCGAGTTAGGGTTAGGGGTTAGTGTTCAGGTTAGGGTTAGGGTTAGGTTTCGGGTTAGGGTTCGGGTTAGGGTTAGGGTTATGGTTCGGTTTAGGGTTAGGGTTAGTGTTCGTGTTAGGTTTAGGGTTCGGGTTACGATTAGGGTTTGGGTTAGGGTTAGGGTTAGGGTTCGGGTTAGGGTTAGGGTTAGGGTTCAGTTTAGGGTTAGGGTTCGGGTTAGGGTTAGGGTTCGGGTTAGGGTTAGGGTTAGGGTTAGGGTTCGGGTTAGGGTTAGGGTTAGGGTTCAGGTTAGTGTTAGGGTTCGGGTTAGGGTTAGGGTTAGGGTTCGGGTTCGGGTTCTGGTTAGGGTTAGGGTTAGGTTTCGGGTTAGGGTCAGGGTTCGGGTTAGGGTTAGGGTTCGGTTTAGGGTTATGGTTAGGGTTCGGGTTCGGGTTAGTGTTAGGTTTAGGGTTAGGGTTAGTGTTCGGATTAGGGTTAGGGGTATGGTTCGGGTTAGTGTTAGGGTTAGTGTTAGGTTTAGGATTGGTGTTAGGGTTAGGGTTAGGGTTAGGGTTAGGGTTAGGTTTCGGGTTCGGGTTAGGGTTAGGGTTTGGGTTAGGGTTAGGTTTAGGGTTAGGGTTAGAGTTAGGGTTCGGGTTCGGTTTAGGGTTAGGGTTCGGGTTAGTGTTAGGGTTAGTGTTAGTGTTAGGGTTGGGTTTAGGGTTAGGGTTAGGGTTAGGGTTAGGATTAGGGTTAGGTTTCGGGTTCGGATAACGTTCGGGTTCGGGTTAGGGTTAGGGTGCGGGTTAGGTTTAGGGTTACGGTTCGGGTTCGGGTTAGGGTTAGGGTTCGTGTTAGGGTTAGGGTTCGGGTTAGGGTTAGGGTTAGGGTTCGGTTTAGGGTTCGGGTTCGGGTTAGTGTTAGGGTTAGGGTTAGGGTTCGGGTTAGGGTTAGGGTTCGGGTTAGGGTTAGGGTTAGGGTTAGGTTTAGGGTTCGGGTTCGGGTTAGGGTTAGGGGTTAGGGTTCGGGTTCGGGTTAGGGTTAGGGTTAGGTTTCGGGTTAGGGTTAGGGGTTAGTGTTAGGGTTAGGGTTAGGATTAGGGTTAGGGTTCGGATTAGGGTTAGGTTAGGGTTAGGGTTAGGGTTCTGGTTAGGGTTCGGGTTAGGGTTCGGGTTAGGGTTAGGGTTCGGGTTAGGGTTAGGTTTAGGGTTAGAGTTAGGGTTAGGGTTAGGGTTCAGGTTAGTGTTAGGTTTAGGGTTAGGGTTAGGTTTAGGGTTCTTTTTAGGGTTAGGGTTAGGGTTCGGGTTAGGGTTCGGGTTCGGGTTAGGGTTAGGGGTTAGTGTTCAGGTTAGGGTTAGGGTTAGGGTTCGGGTTAGGGTTCGGGTTAGGGTTAGGGTTATGGTTCGGTTTAGGGTTAGGGTTAGGGTTCGTGTTAGGTTTAGGGTTTGGGTTACGATTAGGGTTTGGCTTAGGGTTAGGGTTAGGGTTCGGGTTAGGGTTAGGTTTAGGGTTCAGGTTAGGGTTAGGTTTCAGGTTAGGGTTAGGGTTAGGGTTCGGGTTAGGGTTCGGGTTCGGGTTGGGGTTAGTGGTTAGTGTTCAGGTTAGGGTTAGGGTTAGGTTTCGGGTTAGGGTTCGGGTTAGGGTTAGGGTTAGGTTTCAGTTTAGGGTTAGGGTTCGGGTTAGGGTTAGGGTTCGGGTTAGGGTTAGGGTTAGGGTTAGGGTTCGGGTTATGGTTAGGGTTAGGGTTCAGGTTAGTGTTAGGGTTCGGGTTAGGGTTAGGGTTAGGGTTCGGGTTCGGGTTCTGGTTAGGGTTAGGGTTAGGTTTCGGGTTAGGGTCAGGGTTCGGGTTAGGGTTAGGGTTCGGTTTAGGGTTAAGGTTAGGGTTCGGGTTCGGGTTAGTGTTAGGTTTAGGGTTAGGGTTAGTGTTCGGATTAGGGTTAAGGGTAGGGTTCGGGTTAGGGTTCGTGTTCGGGTTAGTGTTAGTGTTAGGGTTAGGGTTAGGGTTCGGGTTAGTGTTAGGGTTAGTGTTAGGTTTAGGTTTGGTGTTAGGGTTAGGGTTAGGGTTAGGGTTAGGGTTAGGGTTAGGTTTCGGGTTCGGGTTAGGGTTAGGGCTTGGGTTAGGGTTAGGTTTAGGGTTAGGGTTAGAGTTAGGGTTCGGGTTCGGGTTAGGGTTAGGGTTCGGGTTAGTGTTAGGGTTAGTGTTAGTGTTAGGGTTGGGGTTAGGGTTAGGGTTAGGGTTAGGGTTAGGATTAGGGTTAGGTTTCGGGTTCGGATAACGTTCGGGTTCGGGTTAGGGTTAGGGTGCGGGTTAGGTTTAGGGTTAGGGTTCGGGTTCGGGTTAGGGTTAGGGTTCGTGTTAGGGTTACGGTTCGGGTTAGGGTTAGGGTTAGGGTTCGTGTTAGGGTTCGGGTTCGGGTTAGTGTTTTGGTTAGGGTTAGGGTTTGGGTTAGGTTTAGGGTTCGGGTTAGGGTTAGGGTTAGGGTTAGGTTTAGGGTTCGGGTTCGGGTTAGGGTTAGGGGTTAGGGTTCGGGTTCGGGTTAGGGTTAGGTTTAGGTTTCGGGTTAGGGTTAGGGGTTAGTGTTAGGGTTAGGGTTAGGATTAGGGTTAGGGTTCGGATTAGGGTTAGGTTAGGGTTAGGGTTAGGGTTCTGGTTAGGGTTCGGGTTAGGGTTCGGGTTAGGGTTAGGGTTCGGGTTAGGGTTAGGTTTAGGGTTAATGTTAGGGTTAGGGTTAGGGTTCGGGTTAGGGTTAGGTTTAGGGTTAGGGTTAGGTTTAGGGTTCGGTTTAGGGTTAGGGTTAGGGTTCGGGTTCGGGTTAGGGTTAGGGGTTAGTGTTCAGGTTAGGGTTAGGGTTAGGGTTCGGGTTAGGGTTCGGGTTAGGGTTAGGGTTATGGTTCGGTTTAGGGTTAGGGTTAGTGTTCGTGTTAGGTTTAGGGTTCGGGTTACGATTAGGGTTTGGGTTAGGGTTAGGGTTAGGGTTCGGGTTAGGGTTAGGTTTAGGGTTCAGGTTAGGGTTAGGTTTCAGGTTAGGGTTAGGGTTAGGGTTCGGGTTAGGGTTCGGGTTCGATTGGGGTTAGTGGTTAGTGTTCAGGTTAGGGTTAGGGTTAGGTTTCGGGTTAGGGTTCGGGTTAGGGTTAGGGTTAGGGTTCAGTTTAGGGTTAGGGTTCGGGTTAGGGTTAGGGTTCGGGTTAGGGTTAGGGTTAGGGTTAGGGTTCGGGTTAGGGTTAGGTTTAGGGTTCAGGTTAGTGTTAGGGTTCGGGTTAGGGTTAGGGTTAGGGTTCGGGTTCGGGTTCTGGTTAGGGTTAGGGTTAGGTTTCGGGTTAGGGTCAGGGTTCGGGTTAGGGTTAGAGTTCGGTTTAGGGTTAAGGTTAGGGTTCGGGTTCGGGTTAGTGTTAGGTTTAGGGTTAGGCTTAGTGTTCGGATTAGGTTTAGGGGTAGGGTTCGGGTTAGGGTTCGTGTTCGGGTTAGTGTTAGTGTTAGGGTTAGGGTTAGGGTTCGGGTTAGTGTTAGGGTTAGTGTTAGGTTTAGGTTTGGTGTTAGGGTTAGGGTTAGGGTTAGGGTTAGGTTTCGGGTTCGGGTTAGGTTTAGGGTTTGGGTTAGGGTTAGGTTTAGGGTTAGGGTTAGAGTTAGGGTTCGGGTTCGGGTTAGGGTTAGGGTTCGGGTTAGTGTTAGGGTTAGTGTTAGTGTTAGGGTTGGGGTTAGGGTTAGGGTTAGGGTTAGGGTTAGGATTAGGGTTAGGTTTCGGGTTCGGATAACGTTCGGGTTCGGGTTAGGGTTAGGGTGCGGGTTAGGTTTAGGGTTAGGGTTCGGGTTCGGGTTAGGGTTAGGGTTCGTGTTAGGGTTAGGGTTCGGGTTAGGGTTAGGGTTAGGGTTCGGGTTAGGGTTCGGGTTCGGGTTAGTGTTAGGGTTAGGGTTAGGGTTCGGGTTAGGGTTAGGGTTCGGGTTAGGGTTAGGGTTAGGGTTAGTTTTAGGGTTCGGGTTCGGGTTAGGGTTAGGGGTTAGGGTTCGGGTTCGGGTTCGGGTTAGGTTTAGGTTTCGGGTTAGGGTTAGGTGTTAGTGTTAGGGTTAGGGTTAGGGTTAAGGTTAGGGTTAGGGTTCGGTTTAGGGTTAGGTTAGGGTTAGGGTTAGGGTTCTGTTTAGGGTTCGGGTTAGGGTTAGTGTTCGGGTTAGGGTTAGGTTTAGGGTTAGAGTTAGGGTTAGGGTTAGGGTTCGGGTTAGGGTTAGGTTTAGGGTTAGGTTTAGGGTTAGGGTTCGGGTTCGGGTTAGGGTTAGGGTTAGGTTCGGGTTAGGGTTCGGGTTCGGGTTAGGGTTAGGTGTTAGTGTTCAGGTTAGGGTTAGGGGTAGGGTTCGGGTTAGGGTTCGGGTTAGGGTTAGGGTTAGTGTTCGGGTTAGGGTTAGGGTTAGCCTTAGGGTTAGGGTTCGGGTTACGGTTAGGGTTCGGGTTAGGGTTAGGGTTAGGGTTCGGATTAGGGTTAGGTTTAGGGTTCAGGTTAGGGTTAGGGTTCGGGTTAGGGTTAGGGTTCGGGTTAGGGTTCGGGTTCGGGTTGGGGTTAGGGGTTAGTGTTCAGGTTAGGGTTAGGGTTAGGGTTCGGGTTAGGGTTCGGGTTAGGGTTACGGTTAGGGTTCAGGTTAGGGTTAGGTTTAGGGTTATGGTTCGTGTTACGGTTAGGGTTCGGGTTACGGTTAGGGTTCGGGTTAGGGTTAGGGTTAGGGTTCGGGTTAGGGTTCGGTTTAGGGTTTGGGTTAGGGTTAGGGTTCGGGTTAGGGTTAGGGTTAGGGTTCAGTTTAGGGTTCGGGTTAGGGTTAGGGTTCGGGTTCGGGTTAGGGTTAGAGTTCGGGTTAGGGTTAGGTTTAGGGTTAGGTTTAGGGTTCGTGTTAGGGTTCGGGTTAGGGGTCGGGTTAGGGTTAGAGTTAGGGTTCGGGTTAGGGTTAGGTTTCGGGTTAGGGTTAGGGTTAGGGTTCGGGTTAGGGTTCGGGTTAAGGTTAGGGTTCGGGTTATGGTTAGGGTTAGAGTTCGGGTTAGGTTTAGGGTTAGGGTTAGGTTTAGGGTTTGTGTTAGGGTTCGGGTTAGGTGTCGGGTTAGGGTTAGGGTTCGGTTTAGGGTTAGGGTTAGGGTTAGAGTTCGGGTTAGGTTTAGGGTTCGGTTTAGGGTTAGGGTTAGTGTTCGGGTTCGGGTTAGGGTTAGGGTTGGGGTTCGGGTTAGGGTTCG
>JAVLSZ010000105.1:1095000-1114364 GCA_032313775.1 Urocyon cinereoargenteus | reverse complement strand
TAGGGTTAGGGTTCGGGTTAGGGTTAGGGTTACGGTTAGGGTTCGGGTTAGGGTTAGGGCTAGGGTTTGGGTTAGGGTTAGGGTTAGGGTTCGGGTAGGGTTCGGGTTAGGTTTAGGGTTAGGGTTCGGGTTAGGTTTAGGTTTTAGGTTAGGGTTAGGGTTAGTGTTAGGGTTCGGGTTAGGGTTAGGGTTCGGGTTAGGGTTGGGTTCGGGTTAGGTTTCAGGTTAGGGTTAGGGTTCGGGTTCGGTTTAGGGTTAGGGTTCGGTTTAGGGTTAGGGTTAGGGTTCGGGTTAGGGTTAGTGTTAGGGTTAGGTTTAGGGTTCTTGTTAGGGTTCGGGTTAGGGGTCAGGTTAGTGTTAGGGTTAGGGTTCGGGTTAGGTTTAGGGTTAGGGATCGGGTTAGGGTTAGGTTCGGGTTAGGGTTAGGGTCGGGTTCGGGTTAGGGTTAGGGTTGGGGTTCGGGTTAGGGTTCGGGTTAGAGTTAGGTATAGGGTTAGGGTTCGGGTTCGGGGTTAGGGTTAGTGTTAGGGTTCGGGTTAGAGTTCGGGTTAGGGTTAGGATTCGGGTAAATGGTTAGGGTTCGGGTTCGTGTTAGGGGGTGATTAGGGTTCTGGTTAGAGTTAGGTTTATGTTTCGGGTTAGGGTTAGGGTTAGGGTTAGGGTTCGGGTTCGGGTTAGGGTTCGGGTGAGGGTTAGGTTTAGGGTTTGGGTTAGGGTTAGGATTAGGGTTCGGGTTAGGGTTAGTGTTCGGTTTAGGGTTACGGTTACGGTTAGGGTTACGGTTCGGGTTAGGGTTAGGGTTAGGGTTAGGGTTAGGGTTCGGGTTAGGGTCAGGGTTAGGGTTCAGGTTAGTGTTAGGGTTCGGGTTAGGGTTAGGGTTAGGGTTCGGGTTCGGGTTCAGGTTAGGGTTAGGGTTAGGTTTCAGGTTAGGGTTAGGGTTCGGGTTAGGGTTAGGATTCGGTTTAGGGTTAAGGTTAGGGTTCGGGTTCGGGTTAGTGTTAGGTTTAGGGTTAGGGTTAGTGTTCGGATTAGGGTTACGGGTAGGTTTCGTGTTAGGGTTCGTGTTCGGGTTAGTGTTAGGGTTAAGGTTAGGGTTAGGGTTCGGGTTAGTGTTAGGGTTAGTGTTAGGGTTAGGTTTGGTGTTAGGGTTAGGGTTAGGGTTAGGGTTAGTGTTAGGTTTCGGGTTCAGGTTAGGGTTAGGGTTTGGGTTAGGGTTAGGTTTAGGGTTAAGGTTAGAGTTAGGGTTCGGGTTCGGGTTAGGGTTAGGGTTCGGGTTAGTGTTAGGGTTAGTGTTAGTGTTAGGGTTGGGGTTAGGGTTAGGGTTAGGGTTAGGATTAGGGTTAGGGTTAAGTTTCGGGTTCAGTTAGGGTTCGGGTTCGGGTTAGGGTTAGGGTGCGGGTTAGGTTTAGGGTTAGGGTTCGGGTTCGGGTTCGGGTTAGGGTTAGGGTTCGTGTTAGGGTTAGGGTTCGGGTTAGGGTTAGGGTTAGGGTTCGGGTTAGGGTTCGGGTTCGGGTTAGGGTTAGGGTTAGGGTTAGGGTTCGGGTTAGGGTTAGGGTTCGGGTTCGGGTTAGTGTTAGGGTTAGGGTTAGGTTTAGGGTTCGGGTTCGGATTAGGGTTAGGGGTTAGGGTTCGGGTTCGGGTTAGGGTTAGGGTTAGGTTTCGGGTTAGGGTTAGGTGTTAGGGTTAGGGTTAGGGTTAGGGTTAGGGTTAGGGTTACGGTTAGGGTTCGGATTAGGGTTAGGTTAGGGTTAGGGTTAGGGTTCTGTTTAGGGTTCGGGTTAGGGTTCGGGTTAGGGTTAGGGTTCGGGTTAGGGTTAGGTTTAGGGTTAGGGTTAGTGTTCGGGTTAGGGTTAGGGTTAGGGTTAGGGTTAGGGTTCGAGTTACAGTTAGGGTTCGGGATAGGGTTAGGGTTAGGGTTCGGGTTAGGGTTAGGTTTAGGCTTCAGGTTAGGTTTAGGGTTCGGGTTAGGGTTAGGGTTAGGGTTCGGGTTAGGGTTCGGGTTCGGGTTGGGGTTAGGGGTTCGTGTTCAGGTAGGGGTTAGAGTTAGGGTTCGGGTTAGGGTTCGGGTTAAGGTTAGGGTTAGGGTTCAGTTTAGGGTTAGGTTTAGGGTTATGGTTCGTGTTACGGTTAGGGTTCGGGTTACGGATATGGTTCGGGTTAGGGTTAGGGTTAGGGTTCGGGTTAAGGTAGGGTTAGGGTTTGGGTTAGGGTTAGGGTTCGGGTTAGGGTTAGGGTTAGGGTTCGGGTTAGTGTTCGGGTTAGGGTTAGGGTTCGGGTTAGGGTTAGGGTTAGAGTTCGGGTTAGGGTTAGGGTTAGGGTTAGGTTTAGGGTTCGTGTTAGGGTTCGGGTTAGGGGTCGGGTTAGGGTTAGGGTTCGGGTTAGGGTTAGGGTTCGGTTTAGGGTGAGGTTTAGGGTTCGTGTTCGGGTTAGGGTTATGGTTGGGGCTCGGGTTAGGGTTCGGATTAGGGTTAGGGTTAGGGTTAGGGTTCGGGTTCGGGGTTAAGGTTAGGGTTAGTGTTCGGGTTAGTGTTCGGGTTAGGGTTAGGATTCGGGTAAAGGGTTAGGGTTCGGGTTCGAGTTAGGGTTAGTGTTAGGGTTCCGGTTAGGGTTAGGTTTAGGGTTCGGGTTAGGGTTAGGGTTAGGTTTAGTGTTAGGGTTCGGGTTAGGGTTCGGGTTAGGGTTAGGGCTAGGGTTAGGTTTCGGGTTAGGGTTAGGGTTAAGGTTAGGTTTTGGGTTCGGGTTAGGGTTAGGGTTGGGGTTAGGATTCGGGTTAGGGTTAGGGTTCGGGTTAGGGTTAGGGTTAGGGTTCGGTTTAGGGTTAGGGTTAGGGTTCGGGTTCGGGCTAGGGTTAGGGTTGGGTTTCGGTTTAGGGTTAGGTTTAGGGTCGGGTGAGGGTTCGGGCTAGGGTTAGGGTTGGGTTTCGGTTTAGGGTTAGGGTTAGGGTCGGGTGAGGGTTCGGGTTAGGGTTAGGGTTAGGGTTCGGGTTAGTGTTAGGGTTAGGTTTAGGGTTCGGGTTAGGGTTAGGGTTAGGGTTCGGGTTAGGGTTAGGGTTCGTGTTCGGGTTAGGGTTAGGTTTCGGGTTCGTGTTAGGTTTCGGGTTCGGGTTAGGGTTCGGTTTAGGGTTAGGGTTAAGGTTAGGGTTCGGTTTAGGTTTAGGTTTCGGGTTCGGGTTCGGTTTAGTTTTAGGGTTCGGTTTAGGGTTAGGGTTCGGGTTAGGGTTAGGGTTAGGGTTCGGGTTAGGGTTAGGTTTAGGGTTCAGGTTAGGGTTAGGGTTCGGGTTAGGGTTAGGGTTAGGTTTCGGGTTCGGGTTTGGGTTAGGGTTAGGGTTAGGTTTCGGGTTAGGTTTAGGGTTCGGGTTAGGGTTAGGGTTCGGTTTAGGATTAAGGTTAGGGTTCGGGTTCTGGTTAGTGTTAGGTGTAGGGTTAGGGTTAGTGTTCGGATTAGGGTTAGGGGAAGGGTTCGGGTTAGGGTTCGTGTTAGGGTTAGTGTTAGTGTTAGAGTTAGGGTTAGGGTTCGGGTTAGTGTTAGGGTTAGTGTTAGGGTTAGGTTTGGTGTTAGGTTTAGGGTTAGGGTTAGGGTTAGTGTTAGGTTTCGGGTTCGGGTTAGGGTTAGGGTTTGGGTTAGGGTTAGGTTTAGGGTTAGGGTTAGAGTTAGGGTTCGGGTTCGGGTTAGGTTTAGGGGTAGGGTTAGGGTTAGGGTTCGGGTTAGCGTTAGGTTTAGGATTCGGGTTAGGGTTAGGGTTTGGTTTCGGTTTAGGGTTAGGGTTCGTGTTCGGGTTAGGGTTAGGGTTCGGGTTCGTGTTAGGGTTCGGGTTTGGGTTAGGGTTTGGGTTAGGGTTAGGTTTAGGTTTAGGGTTCGGGTAAGGTTTAGGGTTCGGGTTCGGGTTCCGGTTAGGGTTAGGGTTCGGGTTAGGGTTAGGGTTCGGGTTAGGGTTAGGGTTAGGGTTCGGGTTCAGGTTAGTGTTAGGTTTAGGGTTAGGGTTAGGGTTCGGATTAGGGTTAGGGGTAGGGTTCGGGTTAGGGTTCGTGTGCGGGTTAGTGTTAGGTTTAGGGTTAGGGTTAGGGTTCGGGTTAGGGTTAGGGTTAGTGTTAGGGTTAGGTTTGGTGTTAGGGTTAGGGTTAGGGTTAGGGTTAGGGTTAGGGTTAGGGATAGGGTTAGAGTTAGGTTTCGGGTTCGGGTTAGGGTTAGGGTTTGGCTTAGAGTTACGTTTAGGGTTAGGGTTAGAGTTAGTATTCGGGTTCAGGTTAGGGTTAGGGTGCGGGTTAGGTTTAGGGTTAGGGTTAGGGTTCGGTTTCGGGTTACGGTTTGGGTTCGTGTTAGGTTTAGGTTTCGGGTTAGGGTTAGGTTTAGTGTTCGGGTTAGGATTCGGGTTCGGTTTAGGGTTAGGGTTAAGATTCGGGTTATGGTTAGGGTTCGGGTTCGGGTTAGGGTTAGGGTTAGGTTTCGGGTTAGGGTTAGGGGTTAGTGTTAGGGTTAGGGTTAGGGTTAGGGTTAGGGATCGGATTAGGGATAGGTTAGGGTTAGGGTTAGGGTTAGGGTTCTGGTTAGGGTTCGGGTTAGGGTTCGGGTTAGGGTTAGTGTTCGAGTTAGGGTTAGGTTTAGGGTTAGAGTTAGGGTTAGGGTTAGGGTTTGGGTTAGGGTTAGGTTTAGGGTTAGGGTTAGGGTTAGGGTTCGGGTTAGGGTTAGGGTTAGTTTTCGGGTTAGGGTTCGGGTTCGGGTTAGGGTTAGGGGTTAGTGTTCAGGTTAGGGTTAGGGTTAGGGTTCGGGTTAGGGTTCGGGTTAGGGTTAGGGTTAGGATTCGGGTTAGGGTTAGGGTTAGGGTTCGTGTTAGGGTTAGGGTTCGGGTTATGGTTAGGGTTTGGGTTAGGGTTAGGGTTAGGGTACGGGTTAGGGTTAGGTTTAGGGTTCAGGTTAGGGTTAGGTTTCGGGTTAGGGTTAGGGTTAGGGTTCGGGTTAGGGTTCGGGTTCGGGTTGGGGTTAGGTGTTAGTGTTCAGGTTAGGGTTAGGGTTAGGGTTCGGCTTAGGGTTCGGGTTAGGGTTAGGGTTAGGTTTCAGTTTAGGGTTAGGGTTATGGTTAGGGTTAGGGTTCGGGTTCGGGTTAGGGTTCGGTTTAAGGTTAGGGTTAGGGTTCGGGTTAGGTTTAGGGTTAGGGTTAGGTTTAGGGTTCGTGTTAGGGTTCGGGTTAGGGGTCGGGTTAGTGTTAGGGTTAGGGTTCGGGTTAGGGTTCGAGTTAGGGTTAGGGTTAGGGTTAGGGTTATGGTTCGGGTTAGGGTTAGGTTTAGGGTTAGGGTTCGGATTAGGGTTAGGGGTAGGGTTCGGGTTAAGGTTCGTGTTCGGGTTAGTGTTAGGTTTAGGGTTAGGGTTAGGGTTCGGGTTAGGGTTAGGGTTAGTGTTAGGGTTAGGTTTGGTGTTAGGGTTAGGGTTAGGGTTAGGGTTAGCGTTAGGGTTAGGGTTAGGTTTCGGGTTCGGGTTAGGGTTAGGGTTTGGCTTAGGGTTACGTTTAGGGTTAGGGTTAGAGTTAGTGTTCGGTTTCAGTTTAGGATTAGGGTGCGGGTTAGGTTTAGGGTTAGGGTTCGGTTTCGGGTTACGGTTAGGGTTCGTGTTAGGGTTAGGGTTCGGGTTAGGGTTAGGTTTAGTGTTCGGGTTAGGATTTGGGTTCGGGTTAGGGTTAGGGTTAGGATTCGGGTTAGGGTTAGGGTTCGGGTTCGGGTTAGGTTTAGGGTTAGGTTTCGGATTAGGGTTAGGGGTTAGTGTTAGGGTTAGGGTTAGGGTTAGGGTTAGGGTTCGGATTAGGTTTAGGTTAGGGTTAGGTTTAGGGTTCTGGTTAGGGTTCGGATTAGGGTTCGGGTTAGGGTTAGTGTTCGAGTTAGGGTTAGGTTTAGGGTTAGAGTTAGGGTTAGGGTTAGGGTTTGGGTTAGGGTTAGGTTTAGGGTTAGGGTTAGGGTTAGGGTTCGGGTTAGGGTTAGGGTTAGGTTTCTGGTTAGGGTTCGGGTTCGGGTTAGGGTTAGGGGTTAGTATTCAGGTTAGGGTTAGGATTAGGTTTCGGGTTAGGGTTCGGGTTAGGGTTAGGGTTAGGGTTCGGGTTAGGGTTAGGGTTAGGGGTCGGGTAAGGGTTAGGGTTCGGGTTATGGTTAGGGTTTGGGTTAACGTTAGGGTTAGGGTTCGGGTTAGGGTTAGGTTTAGGGTTCAGGTTAGGGTTAGGTTTCGGGTTAGGGTTAGGGTTAGGGTTCGGGTTAGGGTTCGGGTTCGAGTTGGGGTTAGGTGTTAGTGTTCAGGTTAGGGTTAGGGTTAGGGTTCGGGTGGGGTTCGGGTTAGGGTTAGGGTTAGGGTTCAGTTTAGGGTTAGGGTTAGGGTTAGGGTTAGGGTTAGGGTTCGGGTTACGGTTAGGGTTCGGGTTAGGGTTAGGGTTCGGGTTAGGGTTAGGTTTAGGGTTCGGGTTAAGGTTAGGTTTAGGGTTTGGGTTAGGGTTAGGGTTCGGGTTAGGGTTAGGGTTAGGGTTCGGGTTAGAGTTCGGGTTAGGGTTAGGGTTTGGGTTAGGGTTAGGGTTAGAGTTCGGGTTAGGGTTAGGGTTAGGGTTAGGTTTAGGGTTCGTGTTAGGGTTCGGGTTAGGGGTCAGGATAGGGTTAGGTTTAGGGTTCGGGTTAGGGTTAGGGTTAGGGTTAGGGTTAGGGTTCGGTTTAGGGTTAGCGTTAGGTTCGGGTTCGGGCTAGGGTTAGGGTTGGGTTTTGGGTTAGGGTTAGGGTTAGGGTCGGGTGAGGGTTCGGGATACGGTTAGGGTTAGGGTTCGGGTTAGGGTTAGGGTTAGGTTTAGGGTTCGGGTTAGGGTTAGGGTTCGGGTTCGGGTTAGGGTTAGGGTTAGGGTTGTGGTTCGGGTTCGGGTTAGGTTTAGGGTTAGGGTTCGGGTTAGGGTTAGGATTCGGGTTAAGGTTAGGGTTAGGGTTAGGGTTTGGGTTCGGGTTAGGGTTAGGGTTAGGGTTAGGATTCGGATTAGGGTTAGGGTTAGGGTTTAGGGTTAGGGTTAGGATTAGGTTTAGGGTTCGGATTAGCGTTAGGTTTCGGATTAGGGTTAGGGTTAGGTTTAGGGTTAGTGTTCGGGTTAGGGTTAGGGTTAGGGTTAGGGTTCGGGTTAGGGTTAGGTTTAGGGTTCGAGTTAGGGTTAGGGTTAGGGTTAAGGTTATGGTTCGGGTTAGGGTTAGGGTTAGGTTTCGGGATAGGGTTAGGGTTAGGGTTTGTGTTAGGGTTAGTGTTAGGGTTAGGGTTCGGTTTAGGGTTCAGTTTAGGGTTAGGGTTAGGATTCGTGTTCGGGTTAGGGTTAGGGTTCGGGTTCGTGTTAGGGTTCGGGTTTGGGTTAGGGTTCGGTTTAGGGTTAGGGTTAGGGTTAGGGTTCGGGTTAGGTTTAGGGTTGGGGTTCGGGTTCGGTTTAGGCTTAGGGTTCGGGCTAGGGTTAGGGTTCGGGTTAGGGTTAGGGTTAGGGTTCGCGTTAGGGTTAGGGTTAGGGTTCAGGTTAGGTTTAGGGTTCGGGTTAGGGTAAGGGTTAGGGTTCGGGTTAGGGTTCGGTTTCGGGTTAGGGTTAGGGTTCGGGTTAGGGTTAGGGTTAGGTTTAGGGTTAGGGTTAGTGTTCGGATTAGGGTTAGGGGAAGGGTTCGGGTTAGGGTTCGTGTTCGGGTTAGTGTTAGGGTTAGGGTTAGCGTTAGGGTTCGGGTTAGTGTTAGGGTTAGTGTTAGGGTTAGGTTTGGTGTTAGGGTTAGGGTTAGTGTTAGGGTTAGTGTTAGGTTTCGGGTTAGGGTTAGGGTTTGGGTTAGGGTTAGGTTTAGGGTTAGGGTTAGAGTTAGGGTTCGGGTTCGGGTTAGGGTTAGGGTTCGGGTTAGTGTTAGGGTTAGTGTTAGGGTTGGGGTTAGGATTAGGGTTAGGGTTAGGGTTAGGGTTAGGTTTAGGTTTCGGGTTCGGTTAGGTTTCGGGTTCGGGTTAGGGTTAGGGTGCGGGTTAGGTTTAGGGTTAGGGTTAGGGTTAGGGTTAGGGTTCGGGTTAGGGTTCGGGTTCGGGTTAGGTTTAGGGTTAGGGTTAGGGTTCGGGTTAGGGTTAGGGTTAGGGTTCGGGTTCGGGTTAGGGTTAGGGTTAGGGTTAGGTTTAGGGTTCGGGTTCTTGTTAGGGTTAGGGGTTAGGGTTCGGGTTCGGGTTCTGGTTAGGGTTAGGGTTAGGTTTCGGGTTAGGGTTAGGTGTTAGCGTTCGTGTTAGGGTTAGGTTTAGGGTTAGGGTTAGGGTTCGGATTAGGGTTAGGTTAGGGTTAGGGTTAGGGTTCTGTTTAGGGTTCGGGTTAGGGTTCGGGTTAGGGTTAGGGTTCGGGTTAGGGTTAGGTTTAGGGTTAGAGTTAGGGTTAGGGTTAGGGTTCGATTTAGGGTTAGGTTTAGGGTTAGGGTTAGGGTTAGGGTTCGGGTTAGGTTTAGGGTTAGGGTTCGGGTTAGGGTTCGGGTTCGGGTTAGGGTTAGGTGTTAGTGTTCAGGTTAGGGTTAGGGGTAGGGTTCGGGTTAGGGTTCGGGTTAGGGTTAGGGTTAGTGTTCGAGTTAGGGTTAGGGTTAGGGTTAGGGTTAGGGTTCGGGTTACGTTTAGGGTTCGGGTTAGGGTTAGGGTTAGGGTTCGAGTTAGGGTTAGGTTTAGGGTTCAGGTTAGTGTTAGGGTTCGTGTTAGGGTTAGGGTTAGGGTTCGGGTTCGGGTTGGGGTTAGGGGTTTGTGTTCAGGTTAGGGTTAGGGTTAGGGTTCGGTTTAGGGATAGGTATTGGGTTAGGGTTAGGGTTAGGGTTCGGGTTCGGGTTAGGGTTAGGTTTAGTGTTAGGGTTCGGATTAGGTTTAGGTTAGGGTTCGGGTTAGGGTTAGGGTTAGGGTTCGGGTTAGGGTTAGGGTTCGGGTTAGGGGTTAGGGTTAGGGTTCGGTTTTGGGTTAGGTTTAGGGTTAGGGTTCGGGTTAGGTTTAGTGTTCGGGTTAGGGTTAGGGTTAGTGTTAGTGTTAGGGTTGGTGTTAGGGTTAGGGTTAGGGTTAGGTTTCGGGTTCGGGTTAGGGTTAGGTTTCGGGTTAGGGTTAGGTTTAGGGTTAGGGTTAGGGTTAGGGTTCGGGTTAGGGTAAGGGTTAGGGTTCAAGTTAGGGTTAGGGTTAGGGTTAGGGTTATGGTTCGGGTTAGGGTTAGGGTTAGGGTTCGGGTTCGGGTTAGGGTTAGGGTTAGGTTTAGGGTTAGGGTTAGGGTTAGGTTTAGGGTTAGGGTTCGGGTTAGGGTTAGGGTTAGGATTCGGGTTAGGGTTAGGGTTAGGTTTCGGGTTAGGGTTAGGGTTCGGGTTAGGGTTAGGGTTACGGTTAGGGTTCGGGTTAGGGTTAGGGCTAGGGTTTGGGTTAGGGTTAGGGTTAGGGTTCGGGTAGGGTTCGGGTTAGGTTTAGGGTTAGGGTTCGGGTTAGGTTTAGGTTTAGGTTAGGGTTAGGGTTAGTGTTAGGGTTCGGGTTAGGGTTAGGGTTCGGGTTAGGGTTGGGTTCGGGTTAGGTTTCAGGTTAGGGTTAGGGTTCGGGTTCGGTTTAGGGTTAGGGTTCGGGTTAGGGTTAGGGTTAGGTTTCGGGTTCGGGTTAGGGTTCGGTTTAGGGTTAGGGTTAGGGTTCGGGTTAGGGTTAGTGTTAGGGTTAGGTTTAGGGTTCTTGTTAGGGTTCGGGTTAGGGGTCAGGTTAGTGTTAGGGTTAGGGTTCGGGTTAGGTTTAGGGTTAGGGATCGGGTTAGGGTTAGGTTCGGGTTAGGGTTAGGGTCGGGTTCGGGTTAGGGTTAGGGTTGGGGTTCGGGTTAGGGTTCGGGTTAGAGTTAGGTATAGGGTTAGGGTTCGGGTTCGGGGTTAGGGTTAGTGTTAGGGTTCGGGTTAGAGTTCGGGTTAGGGTTAGGATTCGGGTAAATGGTTAGGGTTCGGGTTCGTGTTAGGGGGTGATTAGGGTTCTGGTTAGAGTTAGGTTTATGTTTCGGGTTAGGGTTAGGGTTAGGGTTAGGGTTCGGGTTCGGGTTAGGGTTCGGGTGAGGGTTAGGTTTAGGGTTTGGGTTAGGGTTAGGATTAGGGTTCGGGTTAGGGTTAGTGTTCGGTTTAGGGTTACGGTTACGGTTAGGGTTACGGTTCGGGTTAGGGTTAGGGTTAGGTTTAGGGTTAGGGTTCGGGTTAGGGTTAGGGTTAGGGTTCGGGTTCGGGTTAGGTTTAGGGTTAGGGTTCGGGTTACGGTTCGGGTTCGGGTTAGGGTTAGGTGTTAGTGTTCAGGTTAGGGTTAGGTTTAGGGTTCGGGTTAGGGTTCGGGTTAGCGTTAGGGTTAGGGTTCGGGTTAGGGTTCGGGTTATGGTTAGTGTTAGTGTTCGGGTTAGGGTTCGGGTTAGGGTTAGGGTTCGGGTTTGGGTTAGGGTTAGGGTTAGGGTTCGGGTTAGGGTTCGGGTTAGGTTTAGGGTTAGGGTTCGGGTTAGGTTTAAGGTTAGGGTTAGGGTTCGGGTTCGGGTTAGGGTTAGGTTTCGTGTTAGCGTTTGGGTTCGGGTTAGATTTAGGGTTAGGGTTCGGGTTAGGGTTAGGGTTAGTGTTAGTGTTAGGGTTGGTGTTAGGGTTAGGGTTAGGGTTAGGTTTCGGGTTCGGGTTAGGGTTAGGTTTCGGGTTAGGGTTAGGTTTAGGGTTAGGGTTAGGGTTAGGGTTCGGGTTAGGGTAAGGGTTAGGGTTCATGTTAGGGTTAGGGTTAGGGTTAGGGTTATGGTTCGGGTTAGGGTTCGGGTTAGGGTTAGGTTTAGGGTTAGGGTTAGGGTTAGGTTTAGGGTTAGGGTTCGGGTTAGGGTTAGGGTTAGGATTCGGGTTAGGGTTAGGGTTAGGTTTCGGGTTAGGGTTAGGGTTCGGGTTAGGGTTAGGGTTACGGTTAGGGTTCGGGTTAGGGTTAGGGCTAGGGTTTGGGTTAGGGTTAGGGTTAGGGTTCGGGTAGGGTTCGGGTTAGGTTTAGGGTTAGGGTTCGGGTTAGGTTTAGGTTTTAGGTTAGGGTTAGGGTTAGTGTTAGGGTTCGGGTTAGGGTTAGGGTTCGGGTTAGGGTTGGGTTCGGGTTAGGTTTCAGGTTAGGGTTAGGGTTCGGGTTCGGTTTAGGGTTAGGGTTCGGTTTAGGGTTAGGGTTAGGGTTCGGGTTAGGGTTAGTGTTAGGGTTAGGTTTAGGGTTCTTGTTAGGGTTCGGGTTAGGGGTCAGGTTAGTGTTAGGGTTAGGGTTCGGGTTAGGTTTAGGGTTAGGGATCGGGTTAGGGTTAGGTTCGGGTTAGGGTTAGGGTCGGGTTCGGGTTAGGGTTAGGGTTGGGGTTCGGGTTAGGGTTCGGGTTAGAGTTAGGTATAGGGTTAGGGTTCGGGTTCGGGGTTAGGGTTAGTGTTAGGGTTCGGGTTAGAGTTCGGGTTAGGGTTAGGATTCGGGTAAATGGTTAGGGTTCGGGTTCGTGTTAGGGGGTGATTAGGGTTCTGGTTAGAGTTAGGTTTATGTTTCGGGTTAGGGTTAGGGTTAGGGTTAGGGTTCGGGTTCGGGTTAGGGTTCGGGTGAGGGTTAGGTTTAGGGTTTGGGTTAGGGTTAGGATTAGGGTTCGGGTTAGGGTTAGTGTTCGGTTTAGGGTTACGGTTACGGTTAGGGTTACGGTTCGGGTTAGGGTTAGGGTTAGGTTTAGGGTTAGGGTTCGGGTTAGGGTTAGGGTTAGGGTTCGGGTTCGGGTTAGGGTTAGGGTTAGGGTTCGGGTTACGGTTCGGGTTCGGGTTAGGGTTAGGTGTTAGTGTTCAGGTTAGGGTTAGGTTTAGGGTTCGGGTTAGGGTTCGGGTTAGCGTTAGGGTTAGGGTTCGGGTTAGGGTTCGGGTTATGGTTAGTGTTAGTGTTCGGGTTAGGGTTCGGGTTAGGGTTAGGGTTCGGGTTTGGGTTAGGGTTAGGGTTAGGGTTCGGGTTAGGGTTCGGGTTAGGTTTAGGGTTAGGGTTCGGGTTAGGTTTAAGGTTAGGGTTAGGGTTCGGGTTCGGGTTAGGGTTAGGTTTCGTGTTAGCGTTTGGGTTCGGGTTAGATTTAGGGTTAGGGTTCGGGTTAGGGTTCGGGTTCGGGTTAGGGTTAGGGTTAGGGTTCGGATTAGGGTTCGGGTTAGGGTTAGGGTTAGGGTTAGTGTTAGGTTTAGGGTTCGGGTTCGGTTTAGGGTTAGGGGTTAGGGTTCGGGTTCGGGTAAGTGTTAGGGTTAGGTTTGGGGTTAGGGTTAGGTGTTAGTGTTAGGGTTAGTGTTAGGGTTAGGGTTAGGGTTCGGATTAGGGTTAGGTTAGGATTAGGGTTAGGGTTCGGGTTAGGGTAAGGGTTAGGTTTAGATTTAGGGTTCGGGTTAGGGTTAGTGTTCGGGTTCGGGTTAGGGTTAGGGTTAGGGTTCGGGTTAGGGTTAGGGTTCGGGTTAAGGTTCGGGTTAGGTTTATGGTTAGGGTTAGGGTTAGGTTTCGGGTTCGGTTTAGGGTTAGGGTTCGTGTTAGGGTTATTGTTAGGGTTAGGTTTAGGGTTAGGGTTCGGGTTCGGTTTAGGGTTCGGGTTCGGGTTAGGGTTTGGGTTCGGGTTCGTGTTAGGGTTTGGGTTCGTGTTAGGGTTAGGGTTCGAGTTAGGGTTAGGGTTAGGTTTAGGGTTAGGGTTCGGGTTCGGGTTAGGGTTCGGTTTAGGGTTAGGGTTCGGGTTAGGGTTAGGGTTAGGGTTAGGGTTCGGGTTAGGGTTAGGGTTAGGGTTCGGGTTCGGGTTAGGGTTAGGATTAGGGTTAGGTTTAGGGTTCGGGTTCTTGTTAGGGTTAGGGGTTAGGGTTCGGGTTCGGGTTCTGGTTAGGGTTAGGGTTAGGTTTCGGGTTAGGGTTAGGTGTTAGCGTTCGTGTTAGGGTTAGGTTTAGGGTTAGGGTTAGGGTTCGGATTAGGGTTAGGTTAGGGTTAGGGTTAGGGTTCTGTTTAGGGTTCGGGTTAGGGTTCGGGTTAGGGTTAGGGTTCGGGTTAGGGTTAGGTTTAGGGTTAGAGTTAGGGTTAGGGTTAGGGTTCGATTTAGGGTTAGGTTTAGGGTTAGGGTTAGGGTTAGGGTTCGGGTTAGGTTTAGGGTTAGGGTTCGGGTTAGGGTTCGGGTTCGGGTTAGGGTTAGGTGTTAGTGTTCAGGTTAGGGTTAGGGGTAGGGTTCGGGTTAGGGTTCGGGTTAGGGTTAGGGTTAGTGTTCGAGTTAGGGTTAGGGTTAGGGTTAGGGTTAGGGTTCGGGTTACGGTTAGGGTTCGGGTTAGGGTTAGGGTTAGGGTTCGAGTTAGGGTTAGGTTTAGGGTTCAGGTTAGTGTTAGGGTTCGTGTTAGGGTTAGGGTTAGGGTTCGGGTTCGGGTTGGGGTTAGGGGTTTGTGTTCAGGTTAGGGTTAGGGTTAGGGTTCGGTTTAGGGATAGGTATTGGGTTAGGGTTAGGGTTAGGGTTCGGGTTCGGGTTAGGGTTAGGTTTAGGGTTAGGGTTCGGATTAGGTTTAGGTTAGGGTTCGGGTTAGGGTTAGGGTTAGGGTTCGGGTTAGGGTTAGGGTTCGGGTTAGGGGTTAGGGTTAGGGTTCGGTTTTGGGTTAGGTTTAGGGTTAGGGTTCGGGTTAGGTTTAGTGTTCGGGTTAGGGTTAGGGTTAGTGTTAGTGTTAGGGTTGGTGTTAGGGTTAGGGTTAGGGTTAGGTTTCGGGTTCGGGTTAGGGTTAGGTTTCGGGTTAGGGTTAGGTTTAGGGTTAGGGTTAGGGTTAGGGTTCGGGTTAGGGTAAGGGTTAGGGTTCAAGTTAGGGTTAGGGTTAGGGTTAGGGTTATGGTTCGGGTTAGGGTTAGGGTTAGGGTTCGGGTTCGGGTTAGGGTTAGGGTTAGGTTTAGGGTTAGGGTTAGGGTTAGGTTTAGGGTTAGGGTTCGGGTTAGGGTTAGGGTTAGGATTCGGGTTAGGGTTAGGGTTAGGTTTCGGGTTAGGGTTAGGGTTCGGGTTAGGGTTAGGGTTACGGTTATAGTTCGGGTTAGGGTTAGGGCTAGGGTTTGGGTTAGGGTTAGGGTTAGGGTTCGGGTAGGGTTCGGGTTAGGTTTAGGGTTAGGGTTCGGGTTAGGTTTAGGTTTTAGGTTAGGGTTAGGGTTAGTGTTAGGGTTCGGGTTAGGGTTAGGGTTCGGGTTAGGGTTGGGTTCGGGTTAGGTTTCAGGTTAGGGTTAGGGTTCGGGTTCGGTTTAGGGTTAGGGTTCAGGTTAGGGTTAGGGTTAGGGTTCGGGTTCGGGTTAGGGTTCGGTTTAGGGTTAGGGTTAGGGTTCGGGTTAGGGTTAGTGTTAGGGTTAGGTTTAGGGTTCTTGTTAGGGTTCGGGTTAGGGGTCAGGTTAGTGTTAGGGTTAGGGTTCGGGTTAGGTTTAGGGTTAGGGATCGGGTTAGGGTTAGGTTCGGGTTAGGGTTAGGGTCGGGTTCGGGTTAGGGTTAGGGTTGGGGTTCGGGTTAGGGTTCGGGTTAGAGTTAGGTATAGGGTTAGGGTTCGGGTTCGGGGTTAGGGTTAGTGTTAGGGTTCGGGTTAGAGTTCGGGTTAGGGTTAGGATTCGGGTAAATGGTTAGGGTTCGGGTTCGTGTTAGGGGGTGATTAGGGTTCTGGTTAGAGTTAGGTTTATGTTTCGGGTTAGGGTTAGGGTTAGGGTTAGGGTTCGGGTTCGGGTTAGGGTTCGGGTGAGGGTTAGGTTTAGGGTTTGGGTTAGGGTTAGGATTAGGGTTAGGGTTAGGGTTAGTGTTCGGTTTAGGGTTACGGTTACGGTTAGGGTTACGGTTCGGGTTAGGGTTAGGGTTAGGTTTAGGGTTAGGGTTCGGGTTAGGGTTAGGGTTAGGGTTCGGGTTCGGGTTAGGGTTAGGGTTAGGGTTCGGGTTACGGTTCGGGTTCGGGTTAGGGTTAGGTGTTAGTGTTCAGGTTAGGGTTAGGTTTAGGGTTCGGGTTAGGGTTCGGGTTAGCGTTAGGGTTAGGGTTCGGGTTAGGGTTCGGGTTATGGTTAGTGTTAGTGTTCGGGTTAGGGTTCGGGTTAGGGTTAGGGTTCGGGTTTGGGTTAGGGTTAGGGTTAGGGTTCGGGTTAGGGTTCGGGTTAGGTTTAGGGTTAGGGTTCGGGTTAGGTTTAAGGTTAGGGTTAGGGTTCGGGTTCGGGTTAGGGTTAGGTTTCGTGTTAGCGTTTGGGTTCGGGTTAGATTTAGGGTTAGGGTTCGGGTTAGGGTTCGGGTTCGGGTTAGGGTTAGGGTTAGGGTTCGGATTAGGGTTCGGGTTAGGGTTAGGGTTAGGGTTAGTGTTAGGTTTAGGGTTCGGGTTCGGTTTAGGGTTAGGGGTTAGGGTTCGGGTTCGGGTAAGTGTTAGGGTTAGGTTTGGGGTTAGGGTTAGGTGTTAGTGTTAGGGTTAGTGTTAGGGTTAGGGTTAGGGTTCGGATTAGGGTTAGGTTAGGATTAGGGTTAGGGTTCGGGTTAGGGTAAGGGTTAGGTTTAGATTTAGGGTTCGGGTTAGGGTTAGTGTTCGGGTTCGGGTTAGGGTTAGGGTTAGGGTTCGGGTTAGGGTTAGGGTTCGGGTTAAGGTTCGGGTTAGGTTTATGGTTAGGGTTAGGGTTAGGTTTCGGGTTCGGTTTAGGGTTAGGGTTCGTGTTAGGGTTATTGTTAGGGTTAGGTTTAGGGTTAGGGTTCGGGTTCGGTTTAGGGTTCGGGTTCGGGTTAGGGTTTGGGTTCGGGTTCGTGTTAGGGTTTGGGTTCGTGTTAGGGTTAGGGTTCGAGTTAGGGTTAGGGTTAGGTTTAGGGTTAGGGTTCGGGTTCGGGTTAGGGTTCGGTTTAGGGTTAGGGTTCGGGTTATGGTTAGGGTTAGGGTTAGGGTTCGGGTTAGGGTTAGGGTTAGGGTTCGGGTTCGGGTTAGGGTTAGGTTTAGGGTTAGGTTTAGGGTTCGGGTTCTTGTTAGGGTTAGGGGTTAGGGTTCGGGTTCGGGTTCTGGTTAGGGTTAGGGTTAGGTTTCGGGTTAGGGTTAGGTGTTAGCGTTCGTGTTAGGGTTAGGTTTAGGGTTAGGGTTAGGGTTCGGATTAGGGTTAGGTTAGGGTTAGGGTTAGGGTTCTGTTTAGGGTTCGGGTTAGGGTTCGGGTTAGGGTTAGGGTTCGGGTTAGGGTTAGGTTTAGGGTTAGAGTTAGGGTTAGGGTTAGGGTTCGATTTAGGGTTAGGTTTAGGGTTAGGGTTAGGGTTAGGGTTCGGGTTAGGTTTAGGGTTAGGGTTCGGGTTAGGGTTCGGGTTCGGGTTAGGGTTAGGTGTTAGTGTTCAGGTTAGGGTTAGGGGTAGGGTTCGGGTTAGGGTTCGGGTTAGGGTTAGGGTTAGTGTTCGAGTTAGGGTTAGGGTTAGGGTTAGGGTTAGGGTTCGGGTTACGGTTAGGGTTCGGGTTAGGGTTAGGGTTAGGGTTCGAGTTAGGGTTAGGTTTAGGGTTCAGGTTAGTGTTAGGGTTCGTGTTAGGGATAGGGTTAGGGTTCGGGTTCGGGTTGGGGTTAGGGGTTTGTGTTCAGGTTAGGGTTAGGGTTAGGGTTCGGTTTAGGGATAGGTATTGGGTTAGGGTTAGGGTTAGGGTTCGGGTTCGGGTTAGGGTTAGGTTTAGGGTTAGGGTTCGGATTAGGTTTAGGTTAGGGTTCGGGTTAGGGTTAGGGTTAGGGTTCGGGTTAGGGTTAGGGTTCGGGTTAGGGGTTAGGGTTAGGGTTCGGTTTTGGGTTAGGTTTAGGGTTAGGGTTCGGGTTAGGTTTAGTGTTCGGGTTAGGGTTAGGGTTAGTGTTAGTGTTAGGGTTGGTGTTAGGGTTAGGGTTAGGGTTAGGTTTCGGGTTCGGGTTAGGGTTAGGTTTCGGGTTAGGGTTAGGTTTAGGGTTAGGGTTAGGGTTAGGGTTCGGGTTAGGGTAAGGGTTAGGGTTCAAGTTAGGGTTAGGGTTAGGGTTATGGTTCGGGTTAGGGTTAGGGTTAGGGTTCGGGTTCGGGTTAGGGTTAGGGTTAGGTTTAGGGTTAGGGTTAGGGTTAGGTTTAGGGTTAGGGTTCGGGTTAGGGTTAGGGTTAGGATTCGGGTTAGGGTTAGGGTTAGGTTTCGGGTTAGGGTTAGGGTTCGGGTTAGGGTTAGGGTTACGGTTAGGGTTCGGGTTAGGGTTAGGGCTAGGGTTTGGGTTAGGGTTAGGGTTAGGGTTCGGGTAGGGTTCGGGTTAGGTTTAGGGTTAGGGTTCGGGTTAGGTTTAGGTTTTAGGTTAGGGTTAGGGTTAGTGTTAGGGTTCGGGTTAGGGTTAGGGTTCGGGTTAGGGTTGGGTTCGGGTTAGGTTTCAGGTTAGGGTTAGGGTTCGGGTTCGGTTTAGGGTTAGGGTTCGGGTTAGGGTTAGGGTTAGGGTTCGGGTTCGGGTTAGGGTTCGGTTTAGGGTTAGGGTTAGGGTTCGGGTTAGGGTTAGTGTTAGGGTTAGGTTTAGGGTTCTTGTTAGGGTTCGGGTTAGGGGTCAGGTTAGTGTTAGGGTTAGGGTTCGGGTTAGGTTTAGGGTTAGGGATCGGGTTAGGGTTAGGTTCGGGTTAGGGTTAGGGTCGGGTTCGGGTTAGGGTTAGGGTTGGGGTTCGGGTTAGGGTTCGGGTTAGAGTTAGGTATAGGGTTAGGGTTCGGGTTCGGGGTTAGGGTTAGTGTTAGGGTTCGGGTTAGAGTTCGGGTTAGGGTTAGGATTCGGGTAAATGGTTAGGGTTCGGGTTCGTGTTAGGGGGTGATTAGGGTTCTGGTTAGAGTTAGGTTTATGTTTCGGGATAGGGTTAGGGTTAGGGTTAGGGTTCGGGTTCGGGTTAGGGTTCGGGTGAGGGTTAGGTTTAGGGTTAGGGTTAGGGTTAGGGTTAGGGTTCGGGTTAGGGTTAGGGTTAGGGTTAGGGTGCGGGTTAGGGTTCAAGTTAGGGTTAGGGATCAGGTTAGGTTTGGGTTCGGGTTAGGTTTCGGGTTAGGTTTAGGGTTCGGGTTCGGGTTAGGGTTCGGGTTCGGGTTAGGGTTAGGGTTCGGGTTAGGGTTAGGTTTAGGGTTCGGGTTAGGGTTAGGGTTCGGGCTAGGGTCAGGGTTAGGGTTCGGGTTAGGGTTAGGGTTAGGGTTAGGGTTCGTGTTAGGGTTCGGGTTAGGGGTCGGGTTAGGGTTAGGGTTAGGTTTCGGGTTAGGGTTAGGGTTAGGGTTAGGGTCGGGTTATGGTTAGGGTTCGGCTAGGGTTAGGGTTCGGGTTCGGGTTAGGGTTAGGGTTGGGGATCGGGTTAGGGTTCGGGTTAGGGTTCGGGTTAGGGTTAGGTTTAGGGTTAGGGTCCGGGTTCGGGGTTAGGGTTAGGGTTCGTGTTAGGGTTACGGTTCGGGTTAGGGTTAGGGTTAGGTATCGGGTTCGTGTTAGGGTTAGGGTTAGGGTTCGGGTTCGGGGTCGGGTTCGGGTTAGGGTTAGGGTTCGAGTTAGGGTTCGGGTTAGTGTTTGGGTTAGAGTTAGGGTTAGGGTTAGGGTTCGGGTTCGGGTTATTGTTCGGGTTCGGGTTAGGGTTCGGGTTAGAGTTAGGGTTAGGGTTAGGGTTCGGGTTAGGGTTAGGGTTTGGTTTCGGTTAAGGGTTAGGTTTCGGGTTAGGGTTAGAGTTAGGGGTTAGGGTTAGGGTCGAGTTAGAGTTCGGGTTAGGGATCGGGTTAGGGTTAGGGTTAGGGTTAGGGTGCGGGTTAGGGTTCAAGTTAGGGTTAGGGTTAGGGTTAGGGTTAGGGTTTGGGTTAGGGTTAGGGTTAGGGTTAGTGTTCGCGTTAGGTTTAGGGTTAGGGTTAGGGTTAGGGTTAGGGTTAGGTGTTAGGTTTAGGGTTAGGGTTAGCGTTAGGGTTAGGGGTTAGGGTAATGGTTAGGGTTAGGGTTAGGGTTCGGGTTAGCGTTAGGGTTCGGATTAGGTTTAGTGTTAGGTTTAGGGTTAGGGTTAGGGTTTTGTTAGGGTTAGGGTTAGGGTTAGGGTTCGGGTTCGGGTTAGGGTTAGGGTTCGGGTTCGGGATAGGGTTAGGGTTAGGGTTAGGGTTAGGGTTCGGGTTAGGGTTAGGGTTAGGGTTCGGGTTAGGGTTAGGTTAGGGTTTGGGTTAGGGTTAGGGTTAGGGTTAGGATTCGGGTTAGGGTTCGGTTTAGGGTTAGGGTTAGGATTCGGGTTAGGGTTAGGGTTAGGGTTCGGGTTAGGGTTAGGGTTAGGTTTCGGGTTAGGGTTAGGTTTAGTGTTCGGGTTAGGGTTAGGGTTAGGGTTTGGGTTAGGGTTAGGGTTCGGGTTCGGGTTATGGTTAGGGTTCGGGTTCGGGTTAGGGTTCGGGTTTTGGTTAGGGTTCGGGTTAGGGTTAGGTTTAGGGTTAGGGTTCAGTTTAGGGTTAGGG
>JAVLSZ010000105.1:1072500-1090000 GCA_032313775.1 Urocyon cinereoargenteus | reverse complement strand
GCGTTAGGTTTAGGTTTCGGGTTAGGGTTAGGGTTAGGGTTAGGGTTAGGGTTAGGGTTCGGGTTAGGGTTCGGGTTAGGGTTAGGGTTAGGGTTCGGGTTAGGTTTAGGTTTAGGGTTCGGGTTAGGGTTCGGGTTAGGGTTCGTGTTAGGGTTCGGGTTAGGGTTAGGGTTAGGGTTCGGGTTAGGGTTCGGGTTAGGATTCGGGTTAGGTTTAGGGTTAGGGTTAGGTTTAGGGTTCGGGTAAGGGTTACTGTTCGGGTTAGGGTTAGGGTTAGGGTTAGGGTTCGGGCGAGGGTTCGGTTTATGTTTCGGGTTAGAGTTAGGGTTCGGTTTAGGGTTAGGGTTAGGGTTAGGGTTAGGGTTAAGTTTCGGGGTAGGTTTAGGGTTAGGGTTAGGTTTCGGGTTAGGGTTCGGGTTCGGGTTAGGGTTAGGGGTTAGTGTTTAGGTTAGGGTTAGGGTTAGGGTTCGGGTTAGGGTTCGGGTTAGGGTTAGGTTTTGGGTAGGGTTAGGGTTCGGATTAGGAGTAGGGTTCGGTTTAGGGTTAGGGTTCGGGTTCGTGTTAGGGTAAGGGTTAGGGTTCGGGTTCGGGTTAGGGTTAGGTTTAGGGTTAGGTTTAGGGTTCGGATTAGTGTTAGGGGTACAGTTCGGGTTAGGGTTCGGTTTCGGGTTAGGGTTAGGTTTGGTTTAGGGTTAGGGTTCGGGTTAGGGTTAGGGTTCGGGTTAGGGTTAGGGTTTAGGGTTAGGGTTAGGTTTCGGTTTCGGGTTAGGGTTAGGGTTAGGGTTAGGGGTTAGGGTTAGGGTTTGCGTTAGGGTTACGTTTAGGGTTAGGGTTAGGGTTCGGGTTAGGGTTAGGGTTAGGGTTAGGGTTAAGGTTCGGGTTCGGTTTAGGGTTAGGGTTAGGGTTAGGGTTAGGTTTAGGGTTCGGTTTCGGGTACGGTTAGGGTTCGGCTTAGGGTTAGGGCTAGGGTTCGGGTTAGGGTTAGGGTTAGGTTTCGGGTTAGGGTTCGGGTTAGGTTTAGGGTTAGGGTTCGGGTTAGGTTTAGGTTTTGGGTTAGGGTTAGGGTTAGGGTTCAGGTTAGGGTTAGGATTCAGGTTAGGGTTGGGTTCGGGTTAGGTTTCGTGTTAGGGTTAGGGTTCGGGTTCGGGTTAGGGTTCGGGTAAGGGTTAGGGGTTAGGTTTAGGGTTAGGTTTCGGTTTCGGGTTAGGGTTAGGGTTAGGGTTAGGGGTTAGGGTTAGGGTTCGCGTTAGGGTTAGGATTAGGGTTAGGGTTAGGGTTCGGGTTAGGGTTAGGGTTAGGGTTCGGGTTAGGTTAGGTTTCGGGTTAGGGTTAGGGTTAGGGATCGGGTTAGGGTTAGGGTTAGGGTTAGGTTTAGTGTTCGTGTTAGGGTGCGGGTCCGGGTTAGGGGTCAGGTTAGGTTTAGGGTTAGGGTTCGGGTTCGGGTTAGGGTTCGGGTTCTGGTTAGGGTTAGGGTTCGGGTTAGGGTTAGGGTTAGGGTCCGGTGAGCGTTAGGTTTAGGTTTCGGGTTAGGGTTAGGGTTAGGGTTAGGGTTAGGGTTAGGGTTCGGGTTAGGGTTCGGGTTAGGGTTAGGGTTAGGGTTCGGGTTAGGTTTAGGTTTAGGGTTCGGGTTAGGGTTCGGGTTAGGGTTCGTGTTAGGGTTCGGGTTAGGGTTAGGGTTAGGGTTCGGGTTAGGGTTCGGGTTAGGATTCGGGTTAGGTTTAGGGTTAGGGTTAGGTTTAGGGTTCGGGTAAGGGTTACTGTTCGGGTTAGGGTTAGGGTTAGGGTTAGGGTTCGGGCGAGGGTTCGGTTTATGTTTCGGGTTAGAGTTAGGGTTCGGTTTAGGGTTAGGGTTAGGGTTAGGGTTAGGGTTAAGTTTCGGGGTAGGTTTAGGGTTAGGGTTAGGTTTCGGGTTAGGGTTCGGGTTCGGGTTAGGGTTAGGGGTTAGTGTTTAGGTTAGGGTTAGGGTTAGGGTTCGGGTTAGGGTTCGGGTTAGGGTTAGGTTTTGGGTAGGGTTAGGGTTCGGATTAGGAGTAGGGTTCGGTTTAGGGTTAGGGTTCGGGTTCGTGTTAGGGTAAGGGTTAGGGTTCGGGTTCGGGTTAGGGTTAGGTTTAGGGTTAGGTTTAGGGTTCGGATTAGTGTTAGGGGTACAGTTCGGGTTAGGGTTCGGTTTCGGGTTAGGGTTAGGTTTGGTTTAGGGTTAGGGTTCGGGTTAGGGTTAGGGTTCGGGTTAGGGTTAGGGTTTAGGGTTAGGGTTAGGTTTCGGTTTCGGGTTAGGGTTAGGGTTAGGGTTAGGGGTTAGGGTTAGGGTTTGCGTTAGGGTTACGTTTAGGGTTAGGGTTAGGGTTCGGGTTAGGGTTAGGGTTAGGGTTAGGGTTAAGGTTCGGGTTCGGTTTAGGGTTAGGGTTAGGGTTAGGGTTAGGTTTAGGGTTCGGTTTCGGGTACGGTTAGGGTTCGGCTTAGGGTTAGGGCTAGGGTTCGGGTTAGGGTTAGGGTTAGGTTTCGGGTTAGGGTTCGGGTTAGGTTTAGGGTTAGGGTTCGGGTTAGGTTTAGGTTTTGGGTTAGGGTTAGGGTTAGGGTTCAGGTTAGGGTTAGGATTCAGGTTAGGGTTGGGTTCGGGTTAGGTTTCGTGTTAGGGTTAGGGTTCGGGTTCGGGTTAGGGTTAGGGTTCGGGTTAGGGTTAGGTTTAGGGTTCGGGTTAGGGTTAGGGTTCGGGTTAGGGTTACGGTTAGGGTTCGGGTTAGGGTGAGGGTTAGGGTTAGGTTTAGGGTTCATGTTAGGGTTCGGGATCGGGTTAGAGGTCGGTTTAGGGTTAAGGTTAGGGTTCGAGTTAGGGTTAGGGTTAGTGTTCAGGTTAGGGTTAGGGTTAGGGTTAGGGTTAGGGTTAGGGTTAGGTTTTATGGTTAGGGTTAGGGTTAGGGTTAGGGTTAGGGGTTAGGGTTAGGGTTAGGATTAGGGTTAGGGTTAGGGTTCGGGTTATCGTTAGGTTTCGGATTAGGTTTAGGGTTAGGTTTAGGGTTAGTGTTAGGGTTCGGTTTAGGGTTAGGGTTATGGTTAGGGTTCGGGTTAGGGTTAGGGTTCGGGTTCGGGTTAGGGTTAGAGTTAGGGTTAGGGTTAGGGTTAGGGTTAGGGTTCGGGTTAGGGTTCGGGTTAGGGTTAGGTTTAGGGTTGGGGTTCGGGTTAGGGTTCGAGTTAGGGTTAGGTTTCGGGTAGGGTTAGGGTTTGGATTAGGAGTAGGGTTCGGTTTAGGGTTAGGGTTCGGGTTCGTGTTAGGGTAAGGGTTAGGGTTCGTGTTCGGGTTAGGGTTAGGTTTAGGGTTAGGTTTAGGGTTCGGATTAGGGTTAGGGGTACAGTTCGGGTTAGGGTTCGGTTTCGGGTTAGGGTTAGGGTTAGGGTTAGGGTTAGGGTTCGGGTTAGGGTTAGGGTTCGGGTTAGGGTTAGGGTTTAGGGTTAGGGTTAGGTTTCGGTTTCGGGTTAGGGTTAGGGTTAGGGTTAGGGGTTAGGGTTAGGGTTCGCGTTAGGGTTAGGTTTAGGGTTAGGGTTAGGGTTCGGGTTAGGGTTAGGGTTAGGGTTAGGGTTCGGGTTCGGTTTAGGGTTAGGGTTAGGGTTAGGCTTAGGTTTAGGGTTCGGGTTCGGGTACGGTTAGGGTTCGGCTTAGGGTTAGGGCTAGGGTTCGGGTTAGGGTTAGGGTTAGGTTTCGGGTTAGGGTTCGGGTTAGGTTTAGGGTTAGGGTTCGGGTTAGGTTTAGGTTTCGGGTTAGGGTTAGGGTTAGGGTTAGGGTTCGGGTTAGGGTTAGGATTCAGGTTAGGGTTGGGTTCGGGTTAGGTTTCGTGTTAGGGTTAGTGTTCGGGTTCGGGTTAGGGTTAGGGTTCGGGTTAGGGTTAGGTTTAGGGTTCGGGTTAGGGTTAGGGTTCGGGTTAGGGTTAGGGTTAGGGTTCGGGTTAGGGTGAGGGTTAGGGTTAGGTTTAGGGTTCGTGTTAGGGTTCGGGTTCGGGTTAGGGGTCGGTTTAGGGTTAGGGTTAGGGTTCGAGTTAGGGTTAGGGTTAGTGTTCGGGTTAGGGTAAGGGTTAGTGTTAGGGTTAGGTTTTATGGTTAGGGTTAGGGTTAGGATTAGGGTTAGGGGTTAGGGTTAGGGTTAGGGTTAGGGTTAGGGTTAGGGTTCGGGTTATCGTTAGGTTTCGGATTAGGTTTAGGGTTAGGTTTAGTGTTATGGTTCGGGTTCGGTTAGGGTTAGGGTTAGGGTTAGGGTTCGGGTTAGGGTTAGGGTTCGGGTTCGGGTTAGGGTTAGGGTTAGGGTTATGGTTAGGGATCGGGTTCGGGTTAGGGTTAGGGTGCGGGTTAGGTTTAGGGTTAGGGTTAGGGTTGGGCTCGGGTTAGTGTAAGGGTTCGTGTTAGGGTTTGGGTTCGGGTTATATTTAGGTTTAGGGTTCGGGTTAGGGTTAGGGTTAGGGTTCGGGTTAGGGTTAGGGTTCGGGTTCGGGTTCGGGTTAGGGTTAGGGTTAGGTTTAAGGTTCGGGTTCGGGTTAGGGTTAGGGGTTAGGGTTCGGGTTCGGTTAAGGGTTAGGGTTAAGTTTCGGGTTAGGGTTAGGGGTTAGTGTTCGGGTTAGGGTTCGGGCAGGGTTAGGGTTAGGGTTCGGGTTAGGGTTAGGGTTAGGGTTCGGGTTAGGATTTGAGTTAGGGTTAGGGTTAGGTTTCGGATTAGGGTTCGGGTTAGGGTTCGGGTTAGGGTTAGGGTTAGGTTTATGGATAGGTTTCGGGTTAGGGTTAAGGTTTGGGTTAGGGTTAGGGTTCTGGTTAGGTTAGGGTTCGGGTTAGGGTTTGGGTTAGGGTTAGGGATCAGGTTAGGTTTGGGTTCGGGTTAGGTTTCGGGTTAGGTTTAGGGTTCGGGTTCGGGTTAGGGTTCGGGTTCGGGTTAGGGTTAGGGTTCGGGTTAGGGTTAGGGTTAGGGTTCGGGTTAGGGTTAGGGTTCGGGCTAGGGTCAGGGTTAGGGTTCGGGTTAGCGTTAGGGTTAGGGTTAGGGTTCGTGTTAGGGTTCGGGTTAGGGGTCGGGTTAGGGTTAGGGTTAGGTTTCGGGTTAGGGTTAGGGTTAGGGTTAGGGTCGGGTTATGGTTAGGGTTCGGCTAGGGTTAGGGTTCGGGTTCGGGTTAGGTTTAGGGTTGGGGATCGGGTTAGGGTTCGGGTTAGGGTTCCGGTTAGGGTTAGGTTTAGGGTTAGGGTCCGGGTTCGGGGTTAGGGTTAGGGTTAGGGTTCGTGTTAGGGTTACGGTTCGGGTTAGGGTTAGGGTTAGGTTTCGGGTTCGTGTTAGGGTTAGGGTTAGGGTTCGGGTTCGGGGTCGGGTTCGGGTTAGGGTTAGGGTTCGAGTTAGGGTTCGGGTTAGTGTTTGGGTTAGAGTTAGGGTTAGGGTTCGGGTTCGGGTTATGGTTAGGGTTCGGTTTCGGGTTAGGGTTCGGGTTTTAGTTAGGGTTCGGGTTAGGGTTAGGTTTAGGGTTAGGGTTCGGGTTAGGGTTAGGGTTCGGGTTCGGGTTTGGGTTAGGGTTCGGGTTAGGGTTAGGTTTCGGGTTAGGGTTCGGGTTAGGTTTAGGGTTCGGGTTAGGGTTAGGAGTTAGTATTCAGGTTAGGGTTAGGGTTAGGGTTCGGGTTATGGTTCGGGTAAGGGTTAGGGTTAGGGTTCGGGTTAGGATTAGGGTTAGGGTTAGGGTTCGGGTTACGGTTAGGGTTCGGGTTAGGGTTAGGGCTAGTGTTCGGGTTAGGGTTAGGGTTAGGGTTCCGGTTTGGGTCGGGGTAGGTTTAGGGTTAGTGTTCGGGTTAGGTTTAGTTTTCGGGTTAGGGTTAGGGTTAGGGTTAGGGTTCGGGTTAGGGTTAGGGTTCGGTTTAGGGTTGGGTTCGGGTTAGGTTTCGGGTTAGTGTTAGGGTTCGGGTTCGGTTTAGGTTTAGGTTTAGGGTTCGTGTTAGGGTTCGGGTTAGGGGTCGGGTTAGTGTTAGGGTTAGGGTTCGGGTTAGGGTTAGGGTTAGGGTTCGGGTTAGGGTTAGGGTTAGGGTTCGGGTTAGGGTTAGGGTTAGGGTTAGGGTTAGGTTTAGGGTTCGTGTTAGGGTTCGGGTTTGGGGTCGGGTTAGGGTTAGGATTCGGGTAAATGGTTAGGGTTCGGGTTCGTGTTAGGGGGTGATTAGGGTTCTGGTTAGAGTTAGGTTTATGTTTCGGGTTAGGGTTAGGGTTAGGGTTAGGGTTCGGGTTCGGGTTAGGGTTCGGGTGAGGGTTAGGTTTAGGGTTTGGGTTAGGGTTAGGATTAGGGTTCGGGTTAGGGTTAGTGTTCGGTTTAGGGTTACGGTTACGGTTAGGGTTACGGTTCGGGTTAGGGTTAGGGTTAGGTTTAGGGTTAGGGTTCGGGTTAGGGTTAGGGTTAGGGTTCGGGTTCGGGTTAGGGTTAGGGTTAGGGTTCGGGTTACGGTTCGGGTTCGGGTTAGGGTTAGGTGTTAGTGTTCAGGTTAGGGTTAGGTTTAGGGTTCGGGTTAGGGTTCGGGTTAGCGTTAGGGTTAGGGTTCGGGTTAGGGTTCGGGTTATGGTTAGTGTTAGTGTTCGGGTTAGGGTTCGGGTTAGGGTTAGGGTTCGGGTTTGGGTTAGGGTTAGGGTTAGGGTTCGGGTTAGGGTTCGGGTTAGGTTTAGGGTTAGGGTTCGGATTAGGTTTAAGGTTAGGGTTAGGGTTCGGGTTCGGGTTAGGGTTAGGTTTCGTGTTAGCGTTTGGGTTCGGGTTAGATTTAGGGTTAGGGTTCGGGTTAGGGTTCGGGTTCGGGTTAGGTTTAGGGTTAGGGTTCGGATTAGGGTTCGGGTTAGGGTTAGGGTTAGGGTTAGTGTTAGGTTTAGGGTTCGGGTTCGGTTTAGGGTTAGGGTTTAGGGTTAGGGTTAGGGTTAGGGTTAGGGTTAGGGTTAGGGTTAGGGTTCAAGTTAGGGTTAGGGTTAGGGTTATGGTTCGGGTTAGGGTTAGGGTTAGGGTTCGGGTTCGGGTTAGGGTTAGGGTTAGGTTTAGGGTTAGGGTTAGGGTTAGGTTTAGGGTTAGGGTTCGGGTTAGGGTTAGGGTTAGGATTCGGGTTAGGGTTAGGGTTAGGTTTCGGGTTAGGGTTAGGGTTCGGGTTAGGGTTAGGGTTACGGTTAGGGTTCGGGTTAGGGTTAGGGCTAGGGTTTGGGTTAGGGTTAGGGTTAGGGTTCGGGTAGGGTTCGGGTTAGGTTTAGGGTTAGGGTTCGGGTTAGGTTTAGGTTTTAGGTTAGGGTTAGGGTTAGTGTTAGGGTTCGGGTTAGGGTTAGGGTTCGGGTTAGGGTTGGGTTCGGGTTAGGTTTCAGGTTAGGGTTAGGGTTCGGGTTCGGTTTAGGGTTAGGGTTCGGGTTAGGGTTAGGGTTAGGGTTCGGGTTCGGGTTAGGGTTCGGTTTAGGGTTAGGGTTAGGGTTCGGGTTAGGGTTAGTGTTAGGGTTAGGTTTAGGGTTCTTGTTAGGGTTCGGGTTAGGGGTCAGGTTAGTGTTAGGGTTAGGGTTCGGGTTAGGTTTAGGGTTAGGGATCGGGTTAGGGTTAGGTTCGGGTTAGGGTTAGGGTCGGGTTCGGGTTAGGGTTAGGGTTGGGGTTCGGGTTAGGGTTCGGGTTAGAGTTAGGTATAGGGTTAGGGTTCGGGTTCGGGGTTAGGGTTAGTGTTAGGGTTCGGGTTAGAGTTCGGGTTAGGGTTAGGATTCGGGTAAATGGTTAGGGTTCGGGTTCGTGTTAGGGGGTGATTAGGGTTCTGGTTAGAGTTAGGTTTATGTTTCGGGATAGGGTTAGGGTTAGGGTTAGGGTTCGGGTTCGGGTTAGGGTTCGGGTGAGGGTTAGGTTTAGGGTTAGGGTTAGGGTTAGGGTTAGGGTTCGGGTTAGGGTTAGGGTTAGGGTTAGGGTTAGGGTGCGGGTTAGGGTTCAAGTTAGGGTTAGGGATCAGGTTAGGTTTGGGTTCGGGTTAGGTTTCGGGTTAGGTTTAGGGTTCGGGTTCGGGTTAGGGTTCGGGTTCGGGTTAGGGTTAGGGTTCGGGTTAGGGTTAGGTTTAGGGTTCGGGTTAGGGTTAGGGTTCGGGCTAGGGTCAGGGTTAGGGTTCGGGTTAGGGTTAGGGTTAGGGTTAGGGTTCGTGTTAGGGTTCGGGTTAGGGGTCGGATTAGGGTTAGGGTTAGGTTTCGGGTTAGGGTTAGGGTTAGGGTTAGGGTCGGGTTATGGTTAGGGTTCGGCTAGGGTTAGGGTTCGGGTTCGGGTTAGGGTTAGGGTTGGGGATCGGGTTAGGGTTCGGGTTAGGGTTCGGGTTAGGGTTAGGTTTAGGGTTAGGGTCCGGGTTCGGGGTTAGGGTTAGGGTTCGTGTTAGGGTTACGGTTCGGGTTAGGGTTAGGGTTAGGTATCGGGTTCGTGTTAGGGTTAGGGTTAGGGTTCGGGTTCGGGGTCGGGTTCGGGTTAGGGTTAGGTTTCGAGTTAGGGTTCGGGTTAGTGTTTGGGTTAGAGTTAGGGTTAGGGTTAGGGTTCGGGTTCGGGTTATTGTTCGGGTTCGGGTTAGGGTTCGGGTTAGAGTTAGGGTTAGGGTTAGGGTTCGGGTTAGGGTTAGGGTTTGGTTTCGGTTTAGGGTTAGGTTTCGGGTTAGGGTTAGAGTTAGGGGTTAGGGTTAGGGTCGAGTTAGAGTTCGGGTTAGGGATCGGGTTAGGGTTAGGGTTAGGGTTAGGGTGCGGGTTAGGGTTCAAGTTAGGGTTAGGGTTAGGGTTAGGGTTAGGGTTTGGGTTAGGGTTAGGGTTAGGGTTAGTGTTCGCGTTAGGTTTAGGGTTAGGGTTAGGGTTAGGGTTAGGGTTAGGTGTTAGGTTTAGGGTTAGGGTTAGCGTTAGGGTTAGGGGTTAGGGTAATGGTTAGGGTTAGGGTTAGGGTTCGGGTTAGCGTTAGGGTTCGGATTAGGTTTAGTGTTAGGTTTAGGGTTAGGGTTAGGGTTCGGTTAGGGTTAGGGTTAGGGTTAGGGTTCGGGTTCGGGTTAGGGTTAGGGTTCGGGTTCGGGATAGGGTTAGGGTTAGGGTTAGGGTTAGGGTTCGGGTTAGGGTTAGGGTTAGGGTTCGGGTTAGGGTTAGGTTAGGGTTTGGGTTAGGGTTAGGGTTAGGGTTAGGATTCGGGTTAGGGTTCGGTTTAGGGTTAGGGTTAGGATTCGGGTTAGGGTTAGGGTTAGGGTTCGGGTTAGGGTTAGGGTTAGGTTTCGGGTTAGGGTTAGGTTTAGTGTTCGGGTTAGGGTTAGGGTTAGGGTTTGGGTTAGGGTTAGGGTTCGGGTTCGGGTTATGGTTAGGGTTCGGGTTCGGGTTAGGGTTCGGGTTTTGGTTAGGGTTCGGGTTAGGGTTAGGTTTAGGGTTAGGGTTCAGTTTAGGGTTAGGGTTCGGGTTCGGGTTCGGGTTAGGGTTAGGGTTCGGGTTAGGGTTAGGTTTCGGGTTAGGGTTAGGGTTAGGGTTCGGGTTAGGGTTAGGGTTAGGGTTCGGGTTAGGGTTAGGGTTCGGGTTAGGGTTAGGGTTCGGGTTAGGTTTGGGTTTCGGGTAGGGTTAGGGTTTGGGTTAGGGTTAGGGTTAGGGTTCGGGTTAGAGTTAGGGTTCGAGTTCGGGTTAAGGAAAGGGTTAGGGTTCGGGTTCTGGTTAGGGTTAGGTTTAGGGTTAGGGTTAGGGTTCGGATTAGGGTTAGGGGTACGGTTCGGGTTAGGGTTCGGGTTCGGGGTAGGGTTAGGGTTAGGTTTATGTTTAGGGATCGGGTTAGGGTTAGGGTTCGGGTAAGGGTTAGGGGTTATGGTTAGGGTTAGGTTTCGGTTTTGGGTTAGGGTTAGGGTTAGGGTTAGGGGTTAGGGTTAGGGTTCGCGTTAGGGTTAGGGATAGGGCTAGGGTTAGGGTTCGGGTTAGGGTTAGGGTTAGGGTTCGGGTTCAGGTTAGGGTTAGGGTTAGGTTTAGGGTTAGGTTTAGGGTTCGGGTTCGGGTACGGTTAGTGTTCGGTTTAGGGTTAGGGCTAGGGTTCGGGTTAGGGTTAGGGTTAGGGTTCGGGTTAGGGTTCGGGTTAGGTTTAGGGTTAGGGTTCAGGTTAGGTTAGGTTTCGGGGTAGGGTTAGGATTAGGGTTAGGGTTCGGGTTAGGGTTAGGGTTCGGGTTAGGGTTGGGTTCGGGTTAGGTTTCGGGTTACGGTTAGGGTTTGGGTTCGGGTTAGAGTTAGGGTTCGGGATAGGGTTAGGGTTAGGGTTCGGGTTCGGGTTAGGGTTCGGCTTCGGGTTAGTGCTAGGGTTCGGGTTAGGGTTAGGGTTAGGGATCGGGTTAGGGGTTAGGGTTAGGGTTAGGTTTAGGGTTCGAGTTAGGGTTCGGGTTCGGGTTAGGGGTCTGGTTAGGTTTAGGGTTAGGGTTCGGGTTAGGGTTAGGGTTCGGGTTCGGGTTAGGGCTAGGGTTCGGTTTCGGGTTAGGGTTAGGGTTAGGGTTCAGGTGAGCGTTAGGTTTAGGTTTCGGGTTAGGGTTAGGGTTAGGGTTAGGGTTAGGGTTCGGGTTAGGGTTCGGGGTAGGGTTAGGGTTAGGGTTAGAGTTCGGGTTAGGGTTAGGGTTAGGGTTAGGGTTCGGATTAGGGTTAGGGGTACAGTTCGGGTTAGGGTTCGGTTTCGGGTTAGGGTTAGGGTTAGGGTTAGGGTTAGGGTTAGGGTTCGGGTTAGGGTTAGGGTTCGGGTTAGGGTTAGGGTTGAGGGTTAGGGTTAGGTTTCGGTTTCGGGTTAGGGTTAGGGTTAGGGTTAGGGGTTAGGGTTAGGGTTCGCGTTAGGGTTAGGTTTAGAGTTAGGGTTAGGGTTCGGGTTAGGGTTAGGGTTAGGGTTAGGGTTCGGGTTCGGTTTAGGGTTAGGGTTAGGGTTAGGGTTAGGTTTAGGGTTCGGGTTCGGGTACGGTTAGGGTTCGGCTTAGGGTTAGGGCTAGGGTTCGGGTTAGGGTTAGGGTTAGGTTTCGGATTAGGGTTCGGGTTAGGTTTAGGGTTAGGGTTCGGGTTAGGTTTAGGTTTCGGGTTAGGGTTAGGGTTAGGGTTAGGGTTCGGGTTAGGGTTAGGATTCAGGTTAGGGTTGGGTTCGGGTTAGGTTTCGTGTTAGGGTTAGGTTTCGGGTTCGGGTTAGGGTTAGGGTTCGGGTTAGGGTTAGGTTTAGGGTTCGGGTTAGGGTTAGGGTTCGGGTTAGGGTTAGGGTTAGGGTTCGTGTTAGGGTGAGGGTTAGGGTTAGGTTTAGGGTTCGTGTTAGGTTTCGGGTTCGGGTTAGGTGTCGGTTTAGGGTTAGGGTTAGGGTTCGAGTTAGGGTTAGGGTTAGTGTTCGGGTTAGGGTTAGGGTTAGGGTTAGGTTTAGGGTTAGGTTTTATGGTTAGGGTTAGGGTTAGGGTTAGGGTTAGGGTTAGGGGTTAGGGTTAGGGTTAGGGTTAGGGTTAGGGTTCGGGTTATCGTTAGGTTTCGGATTAGGTTTAGGGTTAGGTTTAGGGTTAGGGTTAGGGTTCGGTTTAGGGTTAGGGTTAGGGTTAGGGTTCGGGTTAGGGTTAGGGTTCGGGTTCGGGTTAGGGTTAGGGTTAGGGTTATGGTTAGGGATCGGGTTCGGGTTAGGGTTAGGGTGCGGGTTAGGTTTAGGGTTAGGGTTAGTGTTGGGTTCGGGTTAGTGTAAGGGTTCGTGTTAGGGTTTGGGTTCGGGTTAGATTTAGGTTTAGGGTTCGGGTTAGGGTTCGGGTTCGGGTTAGGGTTAGGGTTAGGCTTCGGGTTAGGGTTAGGGTTCGGGTTCGGGTTAGGGTTAGGTTTAGGGTTAAGTTTAAATTTCGGGTTCGGGTTAGGGTTAGGGGTTAGGGTCGGGTTCGGTTAAGGGTTAGGGTTAAGTTTCGGGTTAGGGTTAGGGGTTAGTGTTCGGGTTAGGGTTCGGGCAGGGTTAGGGTTAGGGTTCGGGTTAGGGTTAGGGTTAGGGTTCGTGTTAGGATTTGAGTTAGGTTTAGGGTTAGGTTTCGGATTAGGATTCGGGTTAGGGTTCGGGTTAGGGTTAGGGTTAGGTTTATGGATAGGGTTCGGGTTAGGGTTAAGGTTCGGGTTAGGGTTAGGGTTCGGGTTAAGTTAGGGTTCGGGTTAGGGTTTGGGTTAGGGTTAGGGATCAGGTTAGGTTTGGGTTCGGGTTAGGTTTCGGGTTAGGTTTAGGGTTCGGGTTCGGGTTAGGGTTCGGGTTCGGGTTAGGGTTAGGGTTCGGGTTAAGGTTAGGTTTAGGGTTCGGGTTATGGTTAGGGTTCGGGCTAGGGTCAGGGTTAGGGTTCGGGTAAGGGTTAGGGTTAGGGTTGGGGATCGGGTTAGGGTTCGGGTTAGGGTTCCGGTTAGGGTTAGGTTTAGGGTTAGGGTCCGGGTTCGGGGTTAGGGTTAGGGTTAGGGTTCGTGTTAGGGTTACGGTTCGGGTTAGGGTTAGGGTTAGGTTTCGGGTTCGTGTTAGGGTTAGGGTTCGGGTTCGGGATAGGGTTAGGGTTAGGGTTAGGGTTAGGGTTCGGGTTCGGGTTAGGGTTAGGGTTCGGGTTCGGGATAGGGTTAGGGTTAGGGTTAGGGTTAGGGTTCGGGTAAGGGTTAGGGTTAGGGTTCGGGTTAGGTTTAGGTTAGGGTTTGGGTTATGGTTAGGGTTAGGGTTAGGGTTCGGGTTAGGGTTCGGGTTAGGGTTAGGGTTAGGATTCGGGTTAGGGTTAGGGTTAGGTTTCGGGTTAGGGTTAGGTTTAGTGTTCGGGTTAGGGTTAGGGTTAGGGTTTGGGTTAGGGTTAGGTTTCGGGTTCGGGTTATGGTTAGGGTTCGGGTTCGGGTTAGGGTTCAGGTTTTGTTTAGGGTTCGGGTTAGGGTTAGGTTTAGGGTTAGGGTTAAGTTTAGGGTTAGGGTTCGGGTTCGGGTTCGGGTTAGGGTTAGGGTTCGGGTTAGGGTTAGGTTTCGGGTTAGGGTTAGGGTTAGGGTTCGGGTTAGTTTTAGGGTTAGGGTTCGGGTTAGGGTAAGGGTTCGGGTTAGGGTTAGGGTTCGGGTTAGGGTTAGGTTTCGGGTAGGGTTAGGGTTTGGGTTAGGGTTAGGGTTAGGGTTCGGGTTAGGGTTAGGGTTCGGGTTCGGGTTAAGGAAAGGGTTAGGGTTAGGGTTCGTATTAGGGTTAGGGGTACGGTTCGGGTTAGGGTTCGGGTTCGGGGTAGGGTTAGGGTTAGGGTTATGGTTAGGGTTCGGGTTAGGGTTAGGGTTCGGGTAAGGGTTAGGGGTTAGGTTTAGGGTTAGGTTTCGGTTTCGGGTTAGGGTTAGGGTTAGGGTTAGGGGTTAGGGTTAGGGTTCGCGTTAGGGTTAGGATTAGGGTTAGGGTTAGGGTTCGGGTTAGGGTTAGGGTTAGGGTTCGGGTTAGGTTAGGTTTCGGGTTAGGGTTAGGGTTAGGGATCGGGTTAGGGTTAGGGTTAGGGTTAGGTTTAGTGTTCGTGTTAGGGTGCGGGTCCGGGTTAGGGGTCAGGTTAGGTTTAGGGTTAGGGTTCGGGTTCGGGTTAGGGTTCGGGTTCTGGTTAGGGTTAGGGTTCGGGTTAGGGTTAGGGTTAGGGTCCGGTGAGCGTTAGGTTTAGGTTTCGGGTTAGGGTTAGGGTTAGGGTTAGGGTTAGGGTTAGGGTTCGGGTTAGGGTTCGGGTTAGGGTTAGGTTTAGGGTTCGGGTTAGGGTTAGGTTTAGGGTTCGGGTTAGGGTTCGGGTTAGGGTTCGTGTTAGGGTTCGGGTTAGGGTTAGGGTTAGGGTTCGGGTTAGGGTTCGGGTTAGGATTCGGGTTAGGTTTAGGTTTAGGGTTAGGTTTAGGGTTCGGGTAAGGGTTACTGTTCGGGTTAGGGTTAGGGTTAGGGTTAGGGTTCGGGCGAGGGTTCGGTTTATGTTTCGGGTTAGAGTTAGGGTTCGGTTTAGGGTTAGGGTTAGGGTTAGGGTTAGGGTTAAGTTTCGGGGTAGGTTTAGGGTTAGGGTTAGGTTTCGGGTTAGGGTTCGGGTTCGGGTTAGGGTTAGGGGTTAGTGTTTAGGTTAGGGTTAGGGTTAGGGTTCGGGTTAGGGTTCGGGTTAGGGTTAGGTTTTGGGTAGGGTTAGGGTTCGGATTAGGAGTAGGGTTCGGTTTAGGGTTAGGGTTCGGGTTCGTGTTAGGGTAAGGGTTAGGGTTCGGGTTCGGGTTAGGGTTAGGTTTAGGGTTAGGTTTAGGGTTCGGATTAGTGTTAGGGGTACAGTTCGGGTTAGGGTTCGGTTTCGGGTTAGGGTTAGGTTTGGTTTAGGGTTAGGGTTCGGGTTAGGGTTAGGGTTCGGGTTAGGGTTAGGGTTTAGGGTTAGGGTTAGGTTTCGGTTTCGGGTTAGGGTTAGGGTTAGGGTTAGGGGTTAGGGTTAGGGTTTGCGTTAGGGTTACGTTTAGGGTTAGGGTTAGGGTTCGGGTTAGGGTTAGGGTTAGGGTTAGGGTTAAGGTTCGGGTTCGGTTTAGGGTTAGGGTTAGGGTTAGGGTTAGGTTTAGGGTTCGGTTTCGGGTACGGTTAGGGTTCGGCTTAGGGTTAGGGCTAGGGTTCGGGTTAGGGTTAGGGTTAGGTTTCGGGTTAGGGTTCGGGTTAGGTTTAGGGTTAGGGTTCGGGTTAGGTTTAGGTTTTGGGTTAGGGTTAGGGTTAGGGTTCAGGTTAGGGTTAGGATTCAGGTTAGGGTTGGGTTCGGGTTAGGTTTCGTGTTAGGGTTAGGGTTCGGGTTCGGGTTAGGGTTAGGGTTCGGGTTAGGGTTAGGTTTAGGGTTCGGGTTAGGGTTAGGGTTCGGGTTAGGGTTACGGTTAGGGTTCGGGTTAGGGTGAGGGTTAGGGTTAGGTTTAGGGTTCATGTTAGGGTTCGGGATCGGGTTAGAGGTCGGTTTAGGGTTAAGGTTAGGGTTCGAGTTAGGGTTAGGGTTAGTGTTCAGGTTAGGGTTAGGGTTAGGGTTAGGGTTAGGGTTAGGGTTAGGTTTTATGGTTAGGGTTAGGGTTAGGGTTAGGGTTAGGGGTTAGGGTTAGGGTTAGGATTAGGGTTAGGGTTAGGGTTCGGGTTATCGTTAGGTTTCGGATTAGGTTTAGGGTTAGGTTTAGGGTTAGTGTTAGGGTTCGGTTTAGGGTTAGGGTTATGGTTAGGGTTCGGGTTAGGGTTAGGGTTCGGGTTCGGGTTAGGGTTAGAGTTAGGGTTAGGGTTAGGGTTAGGGTTAGGGTTCGGGTTAGGGTTCGGGTTAGGGTTAGGTTTAGGGTTGGGGTTCGGGTTAGGGTTCGAGTTAGGGTTAGGTTTCGGGTAGGGTTAGGGTTTGGATTAGGAGTAGGGTTCGGTTTAGGGTTAGGGTTCGGGTTCGTGTTAGGGTAAGGGTTAGGGTTCGTGTTCGGGTTAGGGTTAGGTTTAGGGTTAGGTTTAGGGTTCGGATTAGGGTTAGGGGTACAGTTCGGGTTAGGGTTCGGTTTCGGGTTAGGGTTAGGGTTAGGGTTAGGGTTAGGGTTAGGGTTCGGGTTAGGGTTAGGGTTCGGGTTAGGGTTAGGGTTTAGGGTTAGGGTTAGGTTTCGGTTTCGGGTTAGGGTTAGGGTTAGGGTTAGGGGTTAGGGTTAGGGTTCGCGTTAGGGTTAGGTTTAGGGTTAGGGTTAGGGTTCGGGTTAGGGTTAGGGTTAGGGTTAGGGTTCGGGTTCGGTTTAGGGTTAGGGTTAGGGTTAGGCTTAGGTTTAGGGTTCGGGTTCGGGTACGGTTAGGGTTCGGCTTAGGGTTAGGGCTAGGGTTCGGGTTAGGGTTAGGGTTAGGTTTCGGGTTAGGGTTCGGGTTAGGTTTAGGGTTAGGGTTCGGGTTAGGTTTAGGTTTCGGGTTAGGGTTAGGGTTAGGGTTAGGGTTCGGGTTAGGGTTAGGATTCAGGTTAGGGTTGGGTTCGGGTTAGGTTTCGTGTTAGGGTTAGTGTTCGGGTTCGGGTTAGGGTTAGGGTTCGGGTTAGGGTTAGGTTTAGGGTTCGGGTTAGGGTTAGGGTTCGGGTTAGGGTTAGGGTTAGGGTTCGGGTTAGGGTGAGGGTTAGGGTTAGGTTTAGGGTTCGTGTTAGGGTTCGGGTTCGGGTTAGGGGTCGGTTTAGGGTTAGGGTTAGGGTTCGAGTTAGGGTTAGGGTTAGTGTTCGGGTTAGGGTAAGGGTTAGTGTTAGGGTTAGGTTTTATGGTTAGGGTTAGGGTTAGGATTAGGGTTAGGGGTTAGGGTTAGGGTTAGGGTTAGGGTTAGGGTTAGGGTTAGGGTTCGGGTTATCGTTAGGTTTCGGATTAGGTTTAGGGTTAGGTTTAGTGTTATGGTTGGGTTCGGTTTAGGGTTAGGGTTAGGGTTAGGGTTCGGGTTAGGGTTAGGGTTCGGGTTCGGGTTAGGGTTAGGGTTAGGGTTATGGTTAGCGATCGGGTTCGGGTTAGGGTTAGGGTGCGGGTTAGGTTTAGGGTTAGGGTTAGGGTTGGGTTCGGGTTAGTGTAAGGGTTCGTGTTAGGGTTTGGGTTCGGGTTATATTTAGGTTTAGGGTTCGGGTTAGGGTTAGGGTTAGGGTTCGGGTTAGGGTTAGGGTTCGGGTTCGGGTTCGGGTTAGGGTTAGGGTTAGGTTTAAGGTTCGGGTTCGGGTTAGGGTTAGGGGTTAGGGTTCGGGTTCGGTTAAGGGTTAGGGTTAAGTTTCGGGTTAGGGTTAGGGGTTAGTGTTCGGGTTAGGGTTCGGGCAGGGTTAGGGTTAGGGTTCGGGTTAGGGTTAGGGTTAGGGTTCGGGTTAGGATTTGAGTTAGGGTTAGGGTTAGGTTTCGGATTAGGGTTCGGGTTAGGGTTCGGGTTAGGTTTAGGGTTAGGTTTATGGATAGGTTTCGGGTTAGGGTTAAGGTTTGGGTTAGGGTTAGGGTTCTGGTTAGGTTAGGGTTCGGGTTAGGGTTTGGGTTAGGGTTAGGGATCAGGTTAGGTTTGGGTTCGGGTTAGGTTTCGGGTTAGGTTTAGGGTTCGGGTTCGGGTTAGGGTTCGGGTTCGGGTTAGGGTTAGGGTTCGGGTTAGGGTTAGGGTTAGGGTTCGGGTTAGGGTTAGGGTTCGGGCTAGGGTCAGGGTTAGGGTTCGGGTTAGCGTTAGGGTTAGGGTTAGGGTTCGTGTTAGGGTTCGGGTTAGGGGTCGGGTTAGGGTTAGGGTTAGGTTTCGGGTTAGGGTTAGGGTTAGGGTTAGGGTCGGGTTATGGTTAGGGTTCGGCTAGGGTTAGGGTTCGGGTTCGGGTTAGGTTTAGGGTTGGGGATCGGGTTAGGGTTCGGGTTAGGGTTCCGGTTAGGGTTAGGTTTAGGGTTAGGGTCCGGGTTCGGGGTTAGGGTTAGGGTTAGGGTTCGTGTTAGGGTTACGGTTCGGGTTAGGGTTAGGGTTAGGTTTCGGGTTCGTGTTAGGGTTAGGGTTAGGGTTCGGGTTCGGGGTCGGGTTCGGGTTAGGGTTAGGGTTCGAGTTAGGGTTCGGGTTAGTGTTTGGGTTAGAGTTAGGGTTAGGGTTCGGGTTCGGGTTATGGT
>JAVLSZ010000105.1:1020000-1067500 GCA_032313775.1 Urocyon cinereoargenteus | reverse complement strand
CGGGTTAGGGCTAGGGTTCGGTTTCGGGTTAGGGTTAGGGTTAGGGTTCAGGTGAGCGTTAGGTTTAGGTTTCGGGTTAGGGTTAGGGTTAGGGTTAGGGTTAGGGTTCGGGTTAGGGTTCGGGGTAGGGTTAGGGTTAGGGTTAGAGTTCGGGTTAGGGTTAGGGTTAGGGTTAGGGTTCGGATTAGGGTTAGGGGTACAGTTCGGGTTAGGGTTCGGTTTCGGGTTAGGGTTAGGGTTAGGGTTAGGGTTAGGGTTCGGGTTAGGGTTAGGGTTCGGGTTAGGGTTAGGGTTGAGGGTTAGGGTTAGGTTTCGGTTTCGGGTTAGGGTTAGGGTTAGGGTTAGGGGTTAGGGTTAGGGTTCGCGTTAGGGTTAGGTTTAGAGTTAGGGTTAGGGTTCGGGTTAGGGTTAGGGTTAGGGTTAGGGTTCGGGTTCGGTTTAGGGTTAGGGTTAGGGTTAGGGTTAGGTTTAGGGTTCGGGTTCGGGTACGGTTAGGGTTCGGCTTAGGGTTAGGGCTAGGGTTCGGGTTAGGGTTAGGGTTAGGTTTCGGATTAGGGTTCGGGTTAGGTTTAGGGTTAGGGTTCGGGTTAGGTTTAGGTTTCGGGTTAGGGTTAGGGTTAGGGTTAGGGTTCGGGTTAGGGTTAGGATTCAGGTTAGGGTTGGGTTCGGGTTAGGTTTCGTGTTAGGGTTAGGTTTCGGGTTCGGGTTAGGGTTAGGGTTCGGGTTAGGGTTAGGTTTAGGGTTCGGGTTAGGGTTAGGGTTCGGGTTAGGGTTAGGGTTAGGGTTCGTGTTAGGGTGAGGGTTAGGGTTAGGTTTAGGGTTCGTGTTAGGTTTCGGGTTCGGGTTAGGTGTCGGTTTAGGGTTAGGGTTAGGGTTCGAGTTAGGGTTAGGGTTAGTGTTCGGGTTAGGGTTAGGGTTAGGGTTAGGTTTAGGGTTAGGTTTTATGGTTAGGGTTAGGGTTAGGGTTAGGGTTAGGGTTAGGGGTTAGGGTTAGGGTTAGGGTTAGGGTTAGGGTTCGGGTTATCGTTAGGTTTCGGATTAGGTTTAGGGTTAGGTTTAGGGTTAGGGTTAGGGTTCGGTTTAGGGTTAGGGTTAGGGTTAGGGTTCGGGTTAGGGTTAGGGTTCGGGTTCGGGTTAGGGTTAGGGTTAGGGTTATGGTTAGGGATCGGGTTCGGGTTAGGGTTAGGGTGCGGGTTAGGTTTAGGGTTAGGGTTAGTGTTGGGTTCGGGTTAGTGTAAGGGTTCGTGTTAGGGTTTGGGTTCGGGTTAGATTTAGGTTTAGGGTTCGGGTTAGGGTTCGGGTTCGGGTTAGGGTTAGGGTTAGGCTTCGGGTTAGGGTTAGGGTTCGGGTTCGGGTTAGGGTTAGGTTTAGGGTTAAGTTTAAATTTCGGGTTCGGGTTAGGGTTAGGGGTTAGGGTCGGGTTCGGTTAAGGGTTAGGGTTAAGTTTCGGGTTAGGGTTAGGGGTTAGTGTTCGGGTTAGGGTTCGGGCAGGGTTAGGGTTAGGGTTCGGGTTAGGGTTAGGGTTAGGGTTCGTGTTAGGATTTGAGTTAGGTTTAGGGTTAGGTTTCGGATTAGGATTCGGGTTAGGGTTCGGGTTAGGGTTAGGGTTAGGTTTATGGATAGGGTTCGGGTTAGGGTTAAGGTTCGGGTTAGGGTTAGGGTTCGGGTTAAGTTAGGGTTCGGGTTAGGGTTTGGGTTAGGGTTAGGGATCAGGTTAGGTTTGGGTTCGGGTTAGGTTTCGGGTTAGGTTTAGGGTTCGGGTTCGGGTTAGGGTTCGGGTTCGGGTTAGGGTTAGGGTTCGGGTTAAGGTTAGGTTTAGGGTTCGGGTTATGGTTAGGGTTCGGGCTAGGGTCAGGGTTAGGGTTCGGGTAAGGGTTAGGGTTAGGGTTGGGGATCGGGTTAGGGTTCGGGTTAGGGTTCCGGTTAGGATTAGGTTTAGGGTTAGGGTCCGGGTTCGGGGTTAGGGTTAGGGTTAGGGTTCGTGTTAGGGTTACGGTTCGGGTTAGGGTTAGGGTTAGGTTTCGGGTTCGTGTTAGGGTTAGGGTTCGGGTTCGGGATAGGGTTAGGGTTAGGGTTAGGGTTAGGGTTCGGGTTCGGGTTAGGGTTAGGGTTCGGGTTCGGGATAGGGTTAGGGTTAGGGTTAGGGTTAGGGTTCGGGTAAGGGTTAGGGTTAGGGTTCGGGTTAGGTTTAGGTTAGGGTTTGGGTTATGGTTAGGGTTAGGGTTAGGGTTCGGGTTAGGGTTCGGGTTAGGGTTAGGGTTAGGATTCGGTTTAGGGTTAGGGTTAGGTTTCGGGTTAGGGTTAGGTTTAGTGTTCGGGTTAGGGTTAGGGTTAGGGTTTGGGTTAGGGTTAGGTTTCGGGTTCGGGTTATGGTTAGGGTTCGGGTTCGGGTTAGGGTTCAGGTTTTGTTTAGGGTTCGGGTTAGGGTTAGGTTTAGGGTTAGGGTTAAGTTTAGGGTTAGGGTTCGGGTTCGGGTTCGGGTTAGGGTTAGGGTTCGGGTTAGGGTTAGGTTTCGGGTTAGGGTTAGGGTTAGGGTTCGGGTTAGTTTTAGGGTTAGGGTTCGGGTTAGGGTAAGGGTTCGGGTTAGGGTTAGGGTTCGGGTTAGGGTTAGGTTTCGGGTAGGGTTAGGGTTTGGGTTAGGGTTAGGGTTAGGGTTCGGGTTAGGGTTAGGGTTCGGGTTCGGGTTAAGGAAAGGGTTAGGGTTAGGGTTCGTATTAGGGTTAGGGGTACGGTTCGGGTTAGGGTTCGGGTTCGGGGTAGGGTTAGGGTTAGGGTTATGGTTAGGGTTCGGGTTAGGGTTAGGGTTCGGGTAAGGGTTAGGGGTTAGGTTTAGGGTTAGGTTTCGGTTTCGGGTTAGGGTTAGGGTTAGGGTTAGGGGTTAGGGTTAGGGTTCGCGTTAGGGTTAGGATTAGGGTTAGGGTTAGGGTTCGGGTTAGGGTTAGGGTTAGGGTTCGGGTTAGGTTAGGTTTCGGGTTAGGGTTAGGGTTAGGGATCGGGTTAGGGTTAGGGTTAGGGTTAGGTTTAGTGTTCGTGTTAGGGTGCGGGTCCGGGTTAGGGGTCAGGTTAGGTTTAGGGTTAGGGTTCGGGTTCGGGTTAGGGTTCGGGTTCTGGTTAGGGTTAGGGTTCGGGTTAGGGTTAGGGTTAGGGTCCGGTGAGCGTTAGGTTTAGGTTTCGGGTTAGGGTTAGGGTTAGGGTTAGGGTTAGGGTTAGGGTTCGGGTTAGGGTTCGGGTTAGGGTTAGGGTTAGGGTTCGGGTTAGGGTTAGGTTTAGGGTTCGGGTTAGGGTTCGGGTTAGGGTTCGTGTTAGGGTTCGGGTTAGGGTTAGGGTTAGGGTTCGGGTTAGGGTTCGGGTTAGGATTCGGGTTAGGTTTAGGGTTAGGGTTAGGTTTAGGGTTCGGGTAAGGGTTACTGTTCGGGTTAGGGTTAGGGTTAGGGTTAGGGTTCGGGCGAGGGTTCGGTTTATGTTTCGGGTTAGAGTTAGGGTTCGGTTTAGGGTTAGGGTAGGGTTAGGGTTAGGGTTAAGTTTCGGGGTAGGTTTAGGGTTAGGGTTAGGTTTCGGGTTAGGGTTCGGGTTCGGTTTAGGGTTAGGGGTTAGTGTTTAGGTTAGGGTTAGGGTTAGGGTTCGGGTTAGGGTTCGGGTTAGGGTTAGGTTTTGGGTAGGGTTAGGGTTCGGATTAGGAGTAGGGTTCGGTTTAGGGTTAGGGTTCGGGTTCGTGTTAGGGTAAGGGTTAGGGTTCGGGTTCGGGTTAGGGTTAGGTTTAGGGTTAGGTTTAGGGTTCGGATTAGTGTTAGGGGTACAGTTCGGGTTAGGGTTCGGTTTCGGGTTAGGGTTAGGTTTGGTTTAGGGTTAGGGTTCGGGTTAGGGTTAGGGTTCGGGTTAGGGTTAGGGTTTAGGGTTAGGGTTAGGTTTCGGTTTCGGGTTAGGGTTAGGGTTAGGGTTAGGGGTTAGGGTTAGGGTTTGCGTTAGGGTTACGTTTAGGGTTAGGGTTAGGGTTCGGGTTAGGGTTAGGGTTAGGGTTAGGGTTAAGGTTCGGGTTCGGTTTAGGGTTAGGGTTAGGGTTAGGGTTAGGTTTAGGGTTCGGTTTCGGGTACGGTTAGGGTTCGGCTTAGGGTTAGGGCTAGGGTTCGGGTTAGGGTTAGGGTTAGGTTTCGGGTTAGGGTTCGGGTTAGGTTTAGGGTTAGGGTTCGGGTTAGGTTTAGGTTTTGGGTTAGGGTTAGGGTTAGGGTTCAGGTTAGGGTTAGGATTCAGGTTAGGGTTGGGTTCGGGTTAGGTTTCGTGTTAGGGTTAGGGTTCGGGTTCGGGTTAGGGTTAGGGTTCGGGTTAGGGTTAGGTTTAGGGTTCGGGTTAGGGTTAGGGTTCGGGTTAGGGTTACGGTTAGGGTTCGGGTTAGGGTGAGGGTTAGGGTTAGGTTTAGGGTTCATGTTAGGGTTCGGGATCGGGTTAGAGGTCGGTTTAGGGTTAAGGTTAGGGTTCGAGTTAGGGTTAGGGTTAGTGTTCAGGTTAGGGTTAGGGTTAGGGTTAGGGTTAGGGTTAGGGTTAGGTTTTATGGTTAGGGTTAGGGTTAGGGTTAGGGTTAGGGGTTAGGGTTAGGGTTAGGATTAGGGTTAGGGTTAGGGTTCGGGTTATCGTTAGGTTTCGGATTAGGTTTAGGGTTAGGTTTAGGGTTAGTGTTAGGGTTCGGTTTAGGGTTAGGGTTATGGTTAGGGTTCGGGTTAGGGTTAGGGTTCGGGTTCGGGTTAGGGTTAGAGTTAGGGTTAGGGTTAGGGTTAGGGTTAGGGTTCGGGTTAGGGTTCGGGTTAGGGTTAGGTTTAGGGTTGGGGTTCGGGTTAGGGTTCGAGTTAGGGTTAGGTTTCGGGTAGGGTTAGGGTTTGGATTAGGAGTAGGGTTCGGTTTAGGGTTAGGGTTCGGGTTCGTGTTAGGGTAAGGGTTAGGGTTCGTGTTCGGGTTAGGGTTAGGTTTAGGGTTAGGTTTAGGGTTCGGATTAGGGTTAGGGGTACAGTTCGGGTTAGGGTTCGGTTTCGGGTTAGGGTTAGGGTTAGGGTTAGGGTTAGGGTTAGGGTTCGGGTTAGGGTTAGGGTTCGGGTTAGGGTTAGGGTTTAGGGTTAGGGTTAGGTTTCGGTTTCGGGTTAGGGTTAGGGTTAGGGTTAGGGGTTAGGGTTAGGGTTCGCGTTAGGGTTAGGTTTAGGGTTAGGGTTAGGGTTCGGGTTAGGGTTAGGGTTAGGGTTAGGGTTCGGGTTCGGTTTAGGGTTAGGGTTAGGGTTAGGCTTAGGTTTAGGGTTCGGGTTCGGGTACGGTTAGGGTTCGGCTTAGGGTTAGGGCTAGGGTTCGGGTTAGGGTTAGGGTTAGGTTTCGGGTTAGGGTTCGGGTTAGGTTTAGGGTTAGGGTTCGGGTTAGGTTTAGGTTTCGGGTTAGGGTTAGGGTTAGGGTTAGGGTTCGGGTTAGGGTTAGGATTCAGGTTAGGGTTGGGTTCGGGTTAGGTTTCGTGTTAGGGTTAGTGTTCGGGTTCGGGTTAGGGTTAGGGTTCGGGTTAGGGTTAGGTTTAGGGTTCGGGTTAGGGTTAGGGTTCGGGTTAGGGTTAGGGTTAGGGTTCGGGTTAGGGTGAGGGTTAGGGTTAGGTTTAGGGTTCGTGTTAGGGTTCGGGTTCGGGTTAGGGGTCGGTTTAGGGTTAGGGTTAGGGTTCGAGTTAGGGTTAGGGTTAGTGTTCGGGTTAGGGTAAGGGTTAGTGTTAGGGTTAGGTTTTATGGTTAGGGTTAGGGTTAGGATTAGGGTTAGGGGTTAGGGTTAGGGTTAGGGTTAGGGTTAGGGTTAGGGTTAGGGTTCGGGTTATCGTTAGGTTTCGGATTAGGTTTAGGGTTAGGTTTAGTGTTATGGTTCGGGTTCGGTTTAGGGTTAGGGTTAGGGTTAGGTTTCGGGTTAGGGTTAGGGTTCGGGTTCGGGTTAGGGTTAGGGTTAGGGTTATGGTTAGGGATCGGGTTCGGGTTAGGGTTAGGGTGCGGGTTAGGTTTAGGGTTAGGGTTAGGGTTGGGTTCGGGTTAGTGTAAGGGTTCGTGTTAGGGTTTGGGTTCGGGTTATATTTAGGTTTAGGGTTCGGGTTAGGGTTAGGGTTAGGGTTCGGGTTAGGGTTAGGGTTCGGGTTCGGGTTCGGGTTAGGGTTAGGGTTAGGTTTAAGGTTCGGGTTCGGGTTAGGGTTAGGGGTTAGGGTTCGGGTTCGGTTAAGGGTTAGGGTTAAGTTTCGGGTTAGGGTTAGGGGTTAGTGTTCGGGTTAGGGTTCGGGCAGGGTTAGGGTTAGGGTTCGGGTTAGGGTTAGGGTTAGGGTTCGGGTTAGGATTTGAGTTAGGGTTAGGGTTAGGTTTCGGATTAGGGTTCGGGTTAGGGTTCGGGTTAGGGTTAGGGTTAGGTTTATGGATAGGTTTCGGGTTAGGGTTAAGGTTTGGGTTAGGGTTAGGGTTCTGGTTAGGTTAGGGTTCGGGTTAGGGTTTGGGTTAGGGTTAGGGATCAGGTTAGGTTTGGGTTCGGGTTAGGTTTCGGGTTAGGTTTAGGGTTCGGGTTCGGGTTAGGGTTCGGGTTCGGGTTAGGGTTAGGGTTCGGGTTAGGGTTAGGGTTAGGGTTCGGGTTAGGGTTAGGGTTCGGGCTAGGGTCAGGGTTAGGGTTCGGGTTAGCGTTAGGGTTAGGGTTAGGGTTCGTGTTAGGGTTCGGGTTAGGGGTCGGGTTAGGGTTAGGGTTAGGTTTCGGGTTAGGGTTAGGGTTAGGGTTAGGGTCGGGTTATGGTTAGGGTTCGGCTAGGGTTAGGGTTCGGGTTCGGGTTAGGTTTAGGGTTGGGGATCGGGTTAGGGTTCGGGTTAGGGTTCCGGTTAGGGTTAGGTTTATGGTTAGGGTCCGGGTTCGGGGTTAGGGTTAGGGTTAGGGTTCGTGTTAGGGTTACGGTTCGGGTTAGGGTTAGGGTTAGGTTTCGGGTTCGTGTTAGGGTTAGGGTTAGGGTTCGGGTTCGGGGTCGGGTTCGGGTTAGGGTTAGGGTTCGAGTTAGGGTTCGGGTTAGTGTTTGGGTTAGAGTTAGGGTTAGGGTTCGGGTTCGGGTTATGGTTAGGGTTCTGTTTCGGGTTAGGGTTCGGGTTTTAGTTAGGGTTCGGGTTAGGGTTAGGTTTAGGGTTAGGGTTCGGGTTAGGGTTAGGGTTCGGGTTCGGGTTTGGGTTAGGGTTCGGGTTAGGGTTAGGTTTCGGGTTAGGGTTCGGGTTAGGTTTAGGGTTCGGGTTAGGGTTAGGAGTTAGTATTCAGGTTAGGGTTAGGGTTAGGGTTCGGGTTATGGTTCGGGTAAGGGTTAGGGTTAGGTTTCGGGTTAGGATTAGGGTTAGGGTTAGGGTTCGGGTTACGGTTAGGGTTCGGGTTAGGGTTAGGGCTAGTGTTCGGGTTAGGGTTAGGGTTAGGGTTCCGGTTTGGGTCGGGGTAGGTTTAGGGTTAGTGTTCGGGTTAGGTTTAGTTTTCGGGTTAGGGTTAGGGTTAGGGTTAGGGTTCGGGTTAGGGTTAGGGTTCGGTTTAGGGTTGGGTTCGGGTTAGGTTTCGGGTTAGTGTTAGGGTTCGGGTTCGGTTTAGGTTTAGGTTTAGGGTTCGTGTTAGGGTTCGGGTTAGGGGTCGGGTTAGTGTTAGGGTTAGGGTTCGGGTTAGGGTTAGGGTTAGGGTTCGGGTTAGGGTTAGGGTTAGGGTTCGGGTTAGGGTTAGGGTTAGGGTTAGGGTTAGGTTTAGGGTTCGTGTTAGGGTTCGGGTTTGGGGTCGGGTTAGTGTTAGGGTTAGGGTTCGGTTTAGGGTAGGGTTAGGGTTCGGGGTAGTGTTAGGGTTCGGGTTAGGTTTAGGGTCAGGTTCGGGTTAGGATTAGGGTTGGGGTTCGGGTTAGGGTTCGGGTTAGGGTTAGGGATAGGGTTAGGGTTCGGATTCGGGGTTAGGGTTAGGGTTAGGGTTCGGGTTAGGTTTCGGGTTAGGGTTAGGATTCGGGTAAAGGGTTAGCGTTCGGGTTCGGGTTAGGGTTAGGTTTAGGGTTCCGGTTAGGTTTAGGTTTAGGTTTCTGGTTAGGGTTTAGGTTTAGGGTTAGGTTTAGGGTTCGGGTTAGGGTTCGGGTGAGGGTTAGGGTTAGGGTTCGTGTTAGGGTTAGGGTTAGGGTTCGGGTTAGGTTTCGGGTTAGGGTTAGGGTTAGGGTTCGGGTTAGGGTTAGGGTTAGGGTTCGGGTTAGGGTTCGGGTTAGGGTTCGGGTTAGGGTTAGGGTTAGGGTTCGGGTTAGGGTTACGGTTCGGGTTAGGGTTAGGGTTAGGGTTAGAGTTCGTGTTAGGGTTCGGTTTAGGGTTCGGGTTAGACTTAGGGTTCGGGTTAGGGTTAGGGTTAGGGTTAGGGTTCTGGTTAGGGTTAGGGTTAGGGTTAGGGTTAGGGTTCGGGTTAGGGTTAGGGTTAGGGTTCGGGTTCGGTTTAGGGTTAGGGTTATGGTTCGGGTTAGGGTTCGGTTTCGGGTTAGGGTTAGGGGTTAGTGTTCAGGTTAGGGTTAGGGTTAGGTTTCGGGTTAGGGTTCGGGTTAGGGATAGGGTTAGGGTTCGGGTTAGGGTTCGGGTTTATGTTAGTGTTAGGGTTCGGGTTAGGGTTCGGGTTATGGTTAGGGTTCGGGGTAGGGTTAGGGTTAGGGTTAGGGTTAGGTTTCGGGGTGGGTTCGGGTTAGGTTTAGGGTTAGGGTTCGGGTTAGGTTTAAGGTTAGGGTTAGGGTTCGGGTTCGGGTTAGTGTTAGGGTTCGTTTTAGGGTTTGGGTTAGGGTTAGGGTTAGGGTTAGGTTTAGGGTTCGGGTTCAGGTTAGGGTTAGGGTTAGGTTTAGGGTTAGGTTTAGGGGTTAGGGTTAGGGTTAGGGTTAGGGTTAGGGTTCGGATTAGGGTTCGGGTTCGGGTAAGGTTTAGGGTTAGGTTTCGGGTTAGGTTTAGGGGTTAGGGTTAGGGTTAGTGTTAGGGTTAGGGTTCGGATTAGGGTTAGGTTAGGGTTAGGGTTAGGGTTCGGATTAGGGTTAGGGTTAGGTTTAGGGTTAGGGTTCGGGTTAGGGTTAGTGTTCGGGTTAGGGTTAGGGTTAGTGTTATGGTTCGGGTTAGGGTTAGGGTTCGGGTTAAGGTTCGGGTTAGGATTAGGGTTAGGTTTAGTGTTCGGGTTCGGGTTAGGGTTAGGTTTCGTGTTAGGGTTAGGGTTAGGGTTAGGGTTAGGGTTCGGGTTCGGGTTCGGTTTAGGGTTCGGGTTCGGGTTAGGGTTAGTGTTCGGGTTCGTGTTAGGGTTAGGGTTCGTGTTAGGGTTAGGGTTAGGGTTAAGTTTAGGGTTCGGGTTCGGGTTAGGGTTAGGGTTCGGGTTAGTGTTAGGTTTAGGTTTCGGTTTAGGGTTCGAGTTAGGTTTAGTGTTAGGGTTAGGGTTCGGGTTCGGGTTAGGGTTAGGGTTCTGGTTAGGTTCAGGGTTCGGGTTAGGGTTATGGGTTAGGGTTAGGGTTAGGGATAGGGTTCGGGTTAGGGTTAGGGTTAGGGTTAGGGTTAGGTTTCGGTTTAGGGTTAGGGTTAGTGTTCGGGTTAGGGTTAGGGTTAGGGTTAGGGTTAGGTTTTAGGGTTAGGGTTAGGGTAGGTTTCGGGTTAGGGTTAGGGTTAGGGTTAGGGTTCGGGTTAGGGTTAGGGTTCGGGTTCGGGTTAGGGTTAGGGTTAGGGGTCGGGTTAGGGTTCGGGTTAGGGTTAGGGTTAGGATTCGTGTTAGGGTTAGGGTTAGGGTTCGGGTTAGTGTTAGTATTCGGGTTACGGTTAGGTTTAGGTTTCGGGTTAGGGTTAGGGTTAGGCTTCGGGTTAGGGTTAGGGTTCGGGTTCGGGTTATGGTTAGGTTTCGGGTTCGGATTAGGGTTCGGGTTTGGGTTAGGGTTCGGGTTAGGGTTAGGTTTCGGGTTAGGGTTAGGGTTAGGGTTCGGGTTAGGGTTAGGGTTAGGGTTCGGGTTAGGGTTAGGTTTCGGGTTAGGGTTAAGGTTAGGGTTCGGGTTAGGGTTAGGGTAACGGTTCGGGTTACGGTTAGGGTTCGGGTTAGGGATAGGGTTAGGGTTCGGGTTCGGGTTCGGGTTAGGGTTAGGGTTAGGGTTTAGGGTTATGGTTAGGGATCGGGTTCGGGTTAGGGTTAGGGTGCGGGTTAGTTTTAGGGTTAGGGTTAGGGTCGGGTTCGGGTTAGGGTAAGGGTTCGTGTTAGGGTTTGGGTTCGGGTTAGATTTAGGTTTAGGGTTCGGGTTAGGTTTCGGGTTCGGGTTAGGGTTAGGGTTAGGGTTCGGGTTAGGGTTAGGGTTCGGGTTCGGGTTAGGGTTAGGGTTAGGGTTAGGTTTAAGGTTCGGTTTCGGGTTAGGGTTAGGGGTTAGGGTTCGGGTTCGGGTAAGGGTTAGGGTTAAGTTTCGGGTTAGGGTTAGGGGTTAGTGTTCGGGTTAGGGTTCGGGCAGGGTTAGGGTTAGGGTTCGGGTTAGGGTTAGGGTTAGGGTTCGGGTTAGGGTTCGAGTTAGGGTTAGGGTTAGGTTTCGGTTTAGGGTTAGGGTTAGTGTTCGGGTTAGGGTTAGGGTTAGGGTTAGGGTTAGGTTTTAGGGTTAGGGTTAGGGTAGGTTTCGGGTTAGGGTTAGGGTTAGGGTTAGGGTTCGGGTTAGGTTTAGGGTTCGGGTTCGGGTTAGGGTTCGGGTTCGGGTTAGGGTTAGGGTTAGGTTTAGGTTTCTGGTTAGGGTTTAGGTTTAGGGTTAGGTTTAGGGTTCGGGTTAGGGTTCGGGTAAAGGGTTAGCGTTCGGGTTCGGGTTAGGGTTAGGTTTAGGGTTCCGGTTAGGGTTAGGTTTAGGTTTCTGGTTAGGGTTTAGGTTTAGGGTTAGGTTTAGGGTTCGGGTTAGGGTTCGGGTGAGGGTTAGGGTTAGGGTTCGTGTTAGGGTTAGGGTTAGGGTTCGGATTAGGGTTAAGGTTAGGGTTCGGGTTAGGGTTCGGGTTCGGGTTAGGGTTAGGTTTAGGGTTCGCTTTAGGGTTAGGGTTAGGGTTCGGGTGAGGGTTAGGGTTAGGGTTAGTATTCGGGTTAGGGTTCGGGTTAGGGTTAGGGTTAGGGTTCGGGTCAGGGTTAGGGTTAGGTTTCGAGTTAGGGTTCGGGTTAAGGTTAGGGTTCGGGTTCGGGTTAGGGTTCGGGTTAGGGTTCGGGTTAGGGTTAGGGTTAGGGTTTGGGTTAGGGTTAGGTTTAGGGTTCGGGTTAGGGTTCGGGTTAGGGTTCGGGTTAGGGTTAGGGTTAGGGTTTGGGTTCGTGTTAGGGTTCGGGTTAGGGTTAGGGTTAGGGTTCGGTTTAGGCTTAGGGTTAGGGTTTGGGTTAGGGTTAGGGTTAGGTTTAGGGTTCGGGTTAGGGTTCGGGTTAGGTTTAGCGTTAGGATTCGGGTTAGGGTTTGGGTTAGGGTTCGGGTTAGGTTTAGGGTTCGGGTTAGGGTTATGTTTAGGGTTCGGGTTAGGGTTAGGGTTCAGGTTAGGGTTAGGGTTCGGGTTAGGGTGAGGGTTAGGGTTAGGGTTAGGGTTCGGGTTCGGGTTCGGGTTAGGGTTAGGGTTCGGGTTAGGGTTAGGTTTTGGTTTACGGTTAGGGTTAGGGTTCGGGTTAGGTTTAGGGTTAGGGTTCGGGTTAGGGTTAGGGTTCGGGTTAGGGTTAGGCTTGGGGTTAGGGTTTGGGTTAGGGTTAGGTTTCGGTTAGGGTTAAGGTTCGGGTTAGGTTTAGGGTTCGGGTTAGGTTTAGGGTTCTAGTTCGGGTTAGGGTTAGGGTTAGGGTTCGGGTTAGGGTTCTGGTTAGGGTTAGGGTTAGGGTTCGGATTAGGGTTAGGGTTAGGTTTAAGGTTCGGGTTAGGGTTCGGGTTAGGTTTAGCGTTAGGATTCGGGTTAGGGTTAGGGTTAGGGTTCGGGTTAGGTTTAGGGTTCGGGTTAGGTTTAGGTTTAGGGTTTGGGTTAGGGTTAGGGTTCAGGTTAGGGTTAGGGTTCGGGTTCGGGTTATGGTTAGGGATCGGGTTCGGGTTAGGGTTCGGGTTAGGGTTGGGTTCGGTTTAGGTTTCGGGTTAGGGTTAGGGTTCGGGTTCGGGTTAGGTTTAGGGTTCGGGTTAGGGTTAGGGTTAGGGTTAGGGTTCGGGTTAGGGTTAGGGTTCGGGTTAGGGTTAGGGGATACGGTTTGGGTTAGGTTTCGGTTTCGGGTTAGGGTTAGGGTTAGGGTTAGGGGTTAGGGTTAGGGTTCGCGTTAGGGTTAGGGTTAGGGTTAGAGTTAGGGTTAGCGTTTGGGTTAGGGTTAGGGTTAGGGTTCGGGATCGGATTAGGGTTAGTGGTAGGGTTAGGGTTAGGTTTAGGGTTCGGGTTAGGGTTAGGGTTAGTGTTAGGGTTAGGGTTGGGGTTAGGGTTAGGTTTAGGGGTTAGGGTTAGGGTTAGGGTTCGGATTAGGGTTAGGTTAGGGTTAGGGTTAGGGTTCGGGTTAGTGTTAGGTTTAAGTTCAGTGTTAGGGTTCGGGTTAGGGTTAGTGTTCGGGTTACGGTTAGGGTTAGGTTTCGGGTTAGGGTTAGGGTTCGGGTTAAGGTTCGGGTTAGGGTTAGGGTTAGGGTTAAGGTTCAGAAGAGGGTTAGGGTTCGTGTTAGGGTTAGGGTTAGGGTTAGGGTTCGGATTAGGGTTAAGATTAGGGTTCGGTTTAGGGTTCGGGTTCGGGTTAGGGTTAGTGTTAGGGTTCGGTTTAGGGTTAGGGTTATGGTTCGGGTGAGGGTTAGGGTTAGGGTTAGTGTTCGGGTTAGGTTTCGGATTTGGGTTATGGGTACGGTTCGGGTTAGGGTTCGGGTTCGGGTTAGGGTTAGGGTTAGGGTTAGGGTTCGGGTTAGGGTTAGGGTTCGGGTTAGGGTTAGGGGTTACAGTTTGGGTAAGGTTTCGGTTTCGGGTTAGGGTTAGGGTTACAGTTAGGCGTTAGGGTTAGGGTTCGCGTTAGGGTTAGGGTTAGGGTTAGAGTTAGGGTTAGCGTTCGGGTTAGGGTTAGGGTTAGGGTTCGGGTTCGGGTTAGGGTTAGGGGTAGGGTTAGGGTTAGGTTTAGGGTTCGGGTTAGGGTTAGGGTTAGGGTTAGGGTTAGGGTTGGGGTTAGGGTTAGGTTTAGGGGTTAGGGTTAGGGTTAGGGTTAGGGTTAGGGTTCGGATTAGGGTTAGGTTAGGGTTAGGGTTAGGGTTCGGGTTAGTGTTAGGGTTAAGTTCAGTGTTAGGGTTCGGGTAAGGGTTAGTGTTCGGGTTAGGGTTAGGGTTAGGGTTCGGGTTAGGGTTAGGGTTCGGGTTAAGTTTCGGGTTAGGGTTAGGGTTAGGGTTAGGGTTAGGGTTCAGATTAGGGTTAGGGTTCGTGTTAGGGTTAGGGTTAGGGTTAGGGTTCGTATTAGGGTTAAGATTAGGGTTCGGTTTAGGGTTCGGGTTCGGGTTAGGGTTAGTGTTAGGGTTCGGTTTAGGGTTAGGGTTAGGGTTCGGGTGAGGGTTAGGGTTAGGGTTAGTGTTCGGGTTAGGGTTCGGGTTAGGGTTAGGGTTAGGGTTCGGGTTAGGGTTCGGGTTAGGGTTCGAGTTAGGGTTCGGGTTAGATTTAGGGTTAGGGTTCGGGTTAGGGTTCGGGTTAGGGTTCGGGTTAGGGTTAGGGTTAGGGTTAGGGATAGGGTTCGGGTTCGGGTTAGGGTTAGGGTTAGGGTTCGGGTTAGGGTTCAAGTTAGGGTTAGGGTTATGGTTAGGGTTAGGGTTTGAATTAGGGTTAGGTTTAGGGTTAGGGTGAGGGTTAGGGTTAGGGTTAGGGTGAGGGTTAGGGTTAGGGTTAGGGTTCGGGTTCGGGTTCGGGTTAGGTTTAGCGTTAGGATTCGGGTTAGGGTTAGGGTTAGGGTTCGGGTTAGGTTTAGCGTTCGGGTTAGGGTTGGGTTCGGTGTAGGGTTTGGGTTAGTGTTAGGGTTCAGGTTAGGGTTAGGATTCGGGTTCGGGTTATGGTTAGGGATCGGGTTCGGGTTCGGGTTAGGGTTAGGGTTCGGGTTAGGGTTAGGGGTTACGGTTTGGGTTAGGTTTCGGTTTCGGGTTAGGGTTAGGGTTAGGTTTAGGGGTTAGGGTTAGGGTTCGCGTTAGGGTTAGGGTTAGGTTTAGAGTTAGGGTTAGCGTTCGGGTTAGGGTTAGGGTTAGGGTTCGGGATCGGATTAGGGTTAGGGGTAGGGTTAGGGTTAGGTTTAGGGTTCGGGTTAGGGTTAGGGTTAGTGTTAGGGTTAGGGTTGGGGTTAGGGTTAGGTTTAGGGGTTAGTGTTAGGGTTAGGGTTAGGGTTAGGGTTAGGGTTAGGGTTAGGGTTAGTGTTCGGATTAGGGTTAGGTTAGGGTTAGGTTAGGGTTCGGTTTAGTGTTAGGGTTAAGTTCAGTGTTAGGGTTCGGGTTAGGGTTAGTGTTCGGGTTAGGGTTAGGGTTAGGGTTCGGGTTAGGGTTAGGGTTCGGGTTAAGGTTCGGGTTCGGGTTAGGGTTAGGGTTAGGGTTAGGGTTCGGATTAGGGTTAGGGTTCGTGTTAGGGTTAGGGTTAGGGTTAGGGTTCGGATTAGGGTTAAGATTAGGGTTCGGGTTAGGGTTCGGGTTCGGGTTAGGGTTAGTGTTAGGGTTCGGTTTAGGGTTAGGGTTAGGGTTCGGGTGAGGTTTAGGGTTAGGGTTAGTGTTCGGGTTAGGGTTCGGGTTAGGGTTAGGGTTAGGGTTCGGGTTAGGGTTAGGGTTAGGGTTCGAGTTAGGGTTCGGGTTAGGTTTAGGGTTAGGGTTTGGGTTAGGGTTCGGGTTAGGGTTCGGGTTCGGGTTAGGGTTAGGGTTAGGGATAGGGTTCGGGTTAGGGTTAGGGTTAGGGTTAGGGTTCGGGTTAGTGTTCAAGTTAGGGTTAGGGTTAGGGTTAGGGTTTGAATTAGGGTTAGGTTTAGGGTTCGGGTTAGGTTTAGGGTTCGGGTTAGGTTTAGGCGTTAGGGTTAGGGTTAGGTTTAGGGTTCGGGTTAGGGTTAGGGTTAGGGTTAGGGTTAGGGTTCGGGTTAGGGTTAGGGTTAGTGTTAGGGTTAGGGTTAGGTTTAGGGTTAGTGTTAGGGTTAGGTTTTAGGGTTACGGTTAGGGTTAGTGTTAGGGGTTAGGGTTAGGGTTAGGGTTACGGTTAGGGTTAGGGTTCGGGTTCGGGTTCGGGTTAGGGTTAGGTTTAGGGTTAGGGTCCGGGTTCGGGATTAGGGTTAGGGTTAGGGTTCGGTTTAGGGTTAGGGTTCGGGTTAGGGTTAGGTTTAGGGTTCGGGTTCGTGTTAGGGTCGGGTTAGGGTTCGGGTTCGGGTTCGGGTTAGAGTTAGGGTTAGGGTTAGTGTTCGGGTTCGGGTTATTGTTCGGGTTCGGGTTAGGGATCGGGTTAGTGTTAAGGTTAGGGTTAGGGTTCGGGTTAGGGTTAGGGTTCGGGTTCGGTTTAGGGTTAGGTTTCGGTTTAGGGTTAGGTTTCGGGTTAGGGTTCGGGTTCGGGTTAGGGTTAGGGTTCGTGTTAGGGTTTGGGTTCGGGTTAGGTTTAGTTTTAGGGTTCGGGTTAGGGTTCGGGTTCGGGTTAGGGTTAGGGTTCGGTTTAGGGTTAGGGTTCGGGTTCGGGTTAGGGTTAGGGTTAGGGTTAGGTTTAGTGTTCGGGTTCGGGTTAGTGTTAGGGGTTAGGGTTCGTGTTCGGGTAAGGGTTAGGTTTAGGTTTCGGGTTAGGGTTAGGGGTTAGTGTTCGGGTTAGTGTTAGGGTTAGGGTTAGGGTTAGGGTTCAGATTAGGTTTAGGTTAGGGTTAGGGTTAGGGTTCGGGTTAGTGTTAGGGTTAGGTTTAGGGTTAGGGTTCGGGTTAGGGTTAGTGTTCGGGTTAGGGTTAGGGTTCGGGTTAAGGTTCGGGTTAGGGTTAGGGTTAGGGTTAGGGTTAGGGTTCGGATTAGGGTTAGGGTTCGTGTTAGGGTTAGGGTTAGGGTTAGGGTTCGGATTAGGGTTAGGGTTAGGGTTCGGGTTAGGGTTCGGGTTCGGGTTAGTGTTAGGTTTAGGGTTCGGTTTAGGGTTAAGGTTAGGGTTCGGGTGAGGGTTAGGGTTAGGGTTAGTATTCGGGTTAGGGTTCGGGTTAGGGTTAGGGTTAGGTTTCGGGTCAGGGTTAGGGTTAGGTTTCGAGTTAGGGTTCGGGTTAGGGTTAGGGTTCGGGTTCGGGTTAGGGTTCGGTTTAGGGTTCGGGTTAGGTTTAGGGTTAGGGTTTGGGTTAGGGTTAGGGTTAGGTTTAGGGTTCGGGTTAGGGTTCGGGTTAGGGTTCGGTTTAGGGTTAGGGTTAGGGTTTGGGTTCGTATTAAGGTTCGGGTTAGGGTTCGGATTAGGGTTAGGGTTAGTGTTGGGGTTAGGGTTAGGGTTAGGGTTTGGGTTAGGTTTAGGGTTAGGTTTAGGGTTCGGGTTAGGGTTCGGGTTAGGTTTAGCGTTAGGATTCGGGTTAGGGTTAGGGTTAGGGTTCGGGTTAGGTTAGGGTTCGGGTTAGGTTTAGGTTTAGGGTTCGGGTTAGGGTTAGGGTTCAGGTTAGGTTTAGGGTTCAGGTTAGGGTTCGGGTTAGGGTTAGGGTTAGGGTTAGGGTTAGGGTTCGTGTTCGGGTTCGGGTTAGGGTTAGGGTTCGCGTTAGGGTTAGGTTTCGGTTTAGGGTTAGGGTTAGGGTTCGGGTTAGGTTTAGGGTTATGGTTCGGGTTAGGGTTAGGGTTCGGGTTAGGGTTAGGGTTGGGGTTAGGGTTCGGGTAAGGGTTAAGTTTCGGTTAGGTTTAGGGTTCGGGTTAGGTTTAGGGTTCGGTTTAGGTTTAGGGTTCTAGTTCGCGTTAGGGTTAGGGTTAGGGTTCGGGTTAGGGTTCGGGTTCGGGTTAGGGTTAGGTTTAGGGTTCGGTTTAGGGTTAGGGTTAGGGTTCGGGTGAGGGTTAGGGTTAGGGTTAGTATTCGGGTTAGGGTTCGGGTTAAGGTTAGGGTTAGGGTTCGGGTCAGGGTTAGGGTTAGGGTTCGAGTTAGGGTTCGGGTTAGGGTTAGGGTTCGGGTTCGGGTTAGGGTTCGGGTTAGGGTTCGGGTTAGGGTTAGGGTTAGGGTTTGGGTTAGGGTTAGGGTTAGGTTTAGGGTTCGGGTTAGGGTTCGGGTTAGGTTTAGCGTTAGGATTTGGGTTAGGGTTAGGGTTAGGGTTCGGGTTAGGTTAGGGTTCGGGTTAGGTTTAGGTTTAGGGTTCGGGTTAGGGTTAGGGTTCAGGTTAGGGTTAGGGTTCGGGGTAGGGTTCGGGTTAGGGTTAGGGTTAGGGTTAGGGTTCGGGTTCGGGTTCGGGTTAGGGTTAGGGTTCGGGTTAGGGTTAGGTTTCGGTTTAGTGTTAGGGTTAAGGTTCGGGTTAGGTTTAGGGTTAGGGTTCGGGTTAAGGTTAGGGTTCGGGTTAGGGTTAGGGTTGGGGTTAGGGTTCGGGTTAGGGTTAGGTTTCGGTTAGGGTTAGGGTTCGGGTTAGGTTTATGTTTCGGGTTAGGTTTAGGGTTCTAGTTCGGGTTAGGGTTAGGGTTAGGGTTCGGGTTAGGGTTCGTGTTAGGGTTAGGGTTAGGGTTCGGATTAGGGTTAGGGTTAGGTTTAGGGTTCGGGCTAGGGTTCGGGTTAGGTTTAGCGTTAGGATTCGGGTTAGGGTTAGGGTTAGGGTTCGGGTTAGGTTTAGGGTTCGGGTTAGGGTTAGGATTAGGGTTTGGGTTAGGGTTAGGGTTCAGGTTAGGGTTAGGGTTCGGGTTCGGGTTATGGTTAGGGTTCGGGTTCGGGTTAGGGTTCGGGTTAGGGTTGGGTTCGGTTTAGGTTTCGGGTTAGGTTTAGGGTTCGGGTTCGGGTTAGGTTTAGGGTTCGGCTTAGGGTTAGGTTTAGGGTTCGGGTTAGGGTTAGGGTTCGGGCTAGGGTAAGGGTTAGGGTTCGGGTTAGGGATAGGGTTAGGGTTAGGGTTAGGGTTCGTGTTAGGGTTCGGGTTAGGGTTCGGGTTAGGGTTAGGGTTAGGGTTCGGGTTAGTGTTCAAGTTAGGGTTAGGGTTAGGGTTAGGGTTAGGGTTCGGCTTAGGGTTAGGTTTACGGTTAGGGTTAGGGTTCGGGTTAGGGTTAGGGTTAGTAGTCGGGTTAGGGTTAGGGTTAGGGTTAGGTTTTAGGGTTAGGGTTAGGGTTAGGGTTAGTGGTTAGGATTAGGGTTAGGGTTAGGGTTCGGGTTAGCGTTAGGGTTCGGGTTAGGGTTAGTGTTAGGTTTAGGGTTAGGGTTAGGGTTCGGGTTAGGGTTAGGGTTAGGTTTCGGGTTAGGGTTAGGGTTCGGGTTCGGGTTAGGGTTAGGTTTAGGATTCGGGTTAGGGTTAGGGTTCGGGTTAGGGTTAGGTTTAGGGTTCGGGTTAGGGTTAGGTTTAGGGTTCGGGTTAGGGTTAGGGTTAGGGTTCAGGTTAGGGTTAGGGTTCGGGTTCAGGTTACGGTTAGGGTTCGGTTCGGGTTAGGGTTCGGGTTTTGGTTAGGGTTCGGGTTAGGGTTAGGTTTAGGGTTAGGGTTCGGGTTAGGGTTAGGGTTCGGGTTCGGGTTCGGGTTACGGTTAGGGTTCGGGTTAGGGTTAGGTTTCGGGTTAGGGTTAGGGTTATGGTTCGGGTTAGGGTTAGGGTTAGGGTTCGTGTTAGGGTTATGGTTCGGGTTAGGGTTAGGGTTCGGGTTAGGGTTCCGGTTAGGGTTAGGTTTCGGGTAGGGTTAGGCTTCGGGTTAGGGTTAGGGTTCGGGTTAGGGTTAGGGTTCTAGTTCGGGATAGGGTTAGGATTAGGGTTCGGGTTCGGGTTAGGGTTAGGTTTAGTGTTAGGGTTAGGTTTCGGATTTGGGTTATGGGTACGGTTCGGGTTAGGGTTCGGGTTCGGGTTAGGGTTAGGGTTAGGGTTAGGGTTCGGGTTAGGGTTAGGGTTCGGGTTAGGGTTAGGGTTTACGGTTTGGGTAAGGTTTCGGTTTCGGGTTAGGGTTAGGGTTACAGTTAGGCGTTAGGGTTAGGGTTCGCGTTAGGTTAGGGTTAGGGTTAGAGTTAGGGTTAGCGTTCGGGTTAGGGTTAGGGTTAGGGTTCGGGTTCGGGTTAGGGTTAGGGTTAGGGTTAGGGTTAGGGTTCGGATTAGGTTTAGGGTAGGGTTAGGGTTAGGGTTTGGGTTAGGGTTAGGGTTAGGTTTAGGGTTAGGGTTCGGGTTAGGGTTAGGGTTAGGGTTAGGGTTCGGGTTAGGGTTAGGGTTAGTGTTAGGTTTAGGGTTAGTTTTAGGGTTAGTGTTAGGGTTAGGTTTTAGGGTTACGGTTAGGGTTAGGGTTAGGGGTTAGGGTTAGGGTTAGGGTTACGGTTAGGGTTAGGGTTCGGGTTCGGGTTCGGGTTAGGGTTAGGTTTAGGGTTAGGGTCCGGGTTCGGGATTAGGGTTAGGGTTAGGGTTCGGGTTAGGGTTAGGGTTCGGGTTAGGGTTAGGTTTAGGGTTCGGGTTCGTGTTAGGGTCGGGTTAGGGTTCGGGTTCGGGTTCGGGTTAGAGTTAGGGTTAGGGTTAGTGTTCGGGTTCGGGTTATTGTTCGGGTTCGGGTTAGGGATCGGGTTAGTGTTAAGGTTAGGGTTAGGGTTCGGGTTAGGTTTAGGGTTCGGGTTCGGTTTAGGGTTAGGTTTCGGGTTAGGGTTAGGGTTCGTGTTAGGGTTTGGGTTCGGGTTAGATTTAGTTTTAGGGTTCGGGTTAGGGTTCGGGTTCGGGTTAGGGTTAGGGTTAGAGTTCGGTTTAGGGTTAGGGTTCGGGTTCGGGTTAGGGTTAGGGTTAGGGTTAGGTTTAGTGTTCGGGTTAGGGTTAGTGTTAGGGGTTAGGGTTCGTGTTCGGGTAAGGGTTAGGTTTAGGTTTCGGGTTAGTGTTAGGGGTTAGTGTTCAGGTTAGGGTTAGGGTTAGGGTTAGGGTTAGGGTTAGGGTTCAGATTAGGGTTAGGTTAGGGTTAGGGTTAGGGTTCGGGTTAGTGTTAGGGTTAGGTTTAGGTTTAGGGTTCAGGTTAGGGTTAGTGTTCGGGTTAGGGTTAGGGTTAGGGTTCGGGTTAGGGTTAGGGTTAGGGTTAGGGTTAGGGTTCGGGTTAGTGTTCAAGTTAGGGTTAGGGTTAGGGTTAGGGTTAGGGTTCGGGTTAGGGTTAGGTTTACGGTTAGGGTTAGGGTTCGGGTTAGGGTTAGGGTTAGTAGTCGGGTTAGGGTTAGGGTTAGGGTTAGGTTTTAGGGTTAGGGTTTGAATTAGGGTTAGGTTTAGGGTTAGGGTTAGGGTTAGGGTTAGGGTTAGGGTTCGGGTTAGGGTTAGGGTTAGGGTTAGGGTTAGTGTTAGGGTTAGGGGTAGGGTTAGGTTTTAGGGTTACGGTTAGGGTTAGGGTTAGGGGTTAGTGTTAGGGTTAGTGTTACGGTTAGGGTTAGGGTTCGGGTTCGGGTTCGGTTTAGGGTTAGGTTTAGGGTTAGGGTCCGGGTTCGGGATTAGGGTTAGGGTTAGGGTTCGGGTTAGGGTTAGGGTTCCGGTTAGGGTTAGGTTTAGGGTTCGGGTTCGTGTTAGGGTCGGGTTAGGGTTCGGGTTCGGGTTCGGGTTAGAGTTAGGGTTAGGGTTAGTGTTCGGGTTCGGGTTATTGTTCGGGTTCGGGTTAGGGATCGGGTTAGTGTTAAGGTTAGGGTTAGGGTTCGGTTTAGGGTTAGGGTTCGGGTTCGGTTTAGGGTTAGGTTTCGGGTTAGGGTTAGGTTTCGGGTTAGGGTTCGGGTTCGGGTTAGGGTTAGGGTTCGTGTTAGGGTTTGGGTTCGGGTTAGGGTTCGGGTTCGGGTTAGGGTTAGGGTTAGGGTTCGGTTTAGGGTTAGGGTTCGGGTTCGGGTTAGGGTTAGGGTTAGGGTTAGGTTTAGTGTTCGGGTTCGGGTTAGCGTTAGGGGTTAGGGTTCGTGTTCGGGTAAGGGTTAGGTTTAGGTTTCGGGTTAGGGTTAGGGTTTAGTGTTCGGGTTAGGGTTAGGGTTAGCGTTAGGGTTATGGTTAGGGTTCGGTTTAGGTTTAGGTTAGGGTTAGGGTTAGGGTTTGGGTTAGTGTTAGGGTTAGGTTTAGGGTTAGGGTTCGGGTTAGGGTTAGTGTTCGGGTTAGGGTTAGGGTTAGGGTTCGGGTTAGGGTTAGGGTTCGGTTTAAGGTTCGGGTTAGGGTTAGGGACAGGGTTAGGGTTAGGGTTCGGATTAGGGTTAGGGTTCGTGTTAGGGTTAGGTTTAGGGTTCGGATTAGGGTTAAGGTTAGGGTTCGGGTTAGGGTTCGGTTTCGGGTTAGGGTTAGGTTTAGGGTTCGCTTTAGGGTTAGGGTTAGGGTTCGGGTGAGGGTTAGGGTTAGGGTTCGTATTCGGGTTAGGGTTCGGGTTAGGGTTAGGGTTAGGGTTCGGGTCAGGGTTAGGGTTAGGGTTCGAGTTAGGGTTCGGGTTAGGGTTAGGTTTAGGTTTCGGGTTAGGGTTCGGGTTAGGGTTCGGGTTAGGGTTAGGGTTAGGGTTTGGGTTAGGTTTAGGGTTCGGGTTAGGGTTAGGGTTAGTGTTAGGGTTAGGGTTGGGGTTAGGGTTAGGTTTAGGGGTTAGGGTTAGGGTTAGGGTTAGGGTTAGGGTTCGGATTAGGGTTAGGTTAGGGTTAGGGTTAGGGTTCGGGTTAATGTTAGGGTTAAGTTCAGTGTTAGGGTTCGGGTAAGGGTTAGTGTTCCCGTTAGGGTTAGGGTTAGGGTTCGGGTTAGGGTTAGGGTTCGGGTTAAGTTTCGGGTTAGGGTTAGGGTTAGGGTTAGGGTTAGGGTTCAGATTAGGGTTAGGGTTCGTGTTAGGGTTAGGGTTAGGGTTAGGGTTCGTATTAGGGTTAAGATTAGGGTTCGGTTTAGGGTTCGGGTTCGGGTTAGGGTTAGTGTTAGGGTTCGGTTTAGGGTTAGGGTTAGGGTTCGGGTGAGGGTTAGGGTTAGGGTTAGTGTTCGGGTTAGGGTTCGGGTTAGGGTTAGGGTTAGGGTTCGGGTTAGGGTTAGGGTTAGGGTTCGAGTTATGGTTCGGGTTAGATTTAGGGTTAGGGTTCGGGTTAGGGTTCGTTTTAGGGTTCGGTTTAGGGTTAGGGTTAGGGTTAGGGATAGGGTTCGGGTTCGGGTTAGGGTTAGGGTTAGGGTTCGGGTTAGGGTTCAAGTTAGGGTTAGGGTTATGGTTAGGGTTAGGGTTTGAATTAGGGTTAGGTTTAGGGTTAGGGTTAGGGTTAGGGTTAGGGTTAGGGTTAGGGTTAGGGTTCGGGTTAGGGTTAGGGTTAGGGTTAGTGTTAGGGTTAGGGTTAGGGTTAGGTTTTAGGGTTACGGTTAGGGTTAGGGTTAGGTGTTAGTGTTAGGGTTAGGGTTACGGTTAGGGTTAGGGTTCGGGTTCGGGTTCGGTTTAGGGTTAGGGTCCGGGTTCGGGATTAGGGTTACGGTTAGGGTTCGGGTTAGGGTTAGGGTTCGGGTTAGGGTTAGGTTTAGGGTTCGGGTTCGTGTTAGGGTCGGGTTAGGGTTCGGGTTCGGGTTCGGGTTAGAGTTAGGGTTAGGGTTAGTGTTCGGGTTCGGGTTATTGTTCGGGTTCGGGTTAGGGATCGGGTTAGTGTTAAGGTTAGGGTTAGGGTTCGGTTTAGGGTTAGGGTTCGGGTTCGGTTTAGGGTTAGGTTTCGGGTTTGGGTTAGGTTTCGGGTTAGGGTTCGGGTTCCGGTTAGGGTTAGGGTTCGTGTTAGGGTTTGGGTTCGGGTTAGGGTTCGGGTTCGTGTTAGGGTTAGGTTTAGGGTTCGGTTTAGGGTTAGGGTTCGGGTTCGGGTTAGGGTTAGGGTTAGGGTTAGGTTTAGTGTTCGGGTTCGGGTTAGCGTTACGGGTTAGGGTTCGTGTTCGGGTAAGGGTTAGGTTTAGGTTTCGGGTTAGGGTTAGGGTTTAGTGTTCGGGTTAGGGTTAGGGTTAGCGTTAGGGTTAGGGTTAGGGTTCGGATTAGGTTTAGGTTAGGGTTAGGGTTAGGGTTTGGGTTAGTGTTAGGGTTAGGTTTAGGTTTAGGGTTCGGGTTAGAGTTAGTGTTCGGGTTAGGGTTAGGGTTAGGGTTCGGGTTAGGGTTAGGGTTCGGTTTAAGGTTCGGGTTAGGGTTAGGGATAGGGTTAGGGTTAGGGTTCGGATTAGGGTTAGGGTTCGTGTTAGGGTTAGGTTTAGGGTTCGGATTAGGGTTAAGGTTAGGGTTCGGGTGAGGGTTCGGGTTCGGGTTAGGGTTAGGTTTAGGGTTCGCTTTAGGGTTAGGGTTAGGGTTCGGGTGAGGGTTAGGGTTAGGGTTCGTATTCGGGTTAGGGTTCGGGTTAGGGTTAGGGTTAGGGTTCGGGTCAGGGTTAGGGTTAGGGTTCGAGTTAGGGTTCGGGTTAGGGTTAGGGTTCGGGTTCGGGTTAGCGTTCGGGTTAGGGTTCGGGTTAGGGTTAGGGTTAGGGTTTGGGTTAGGGTTAGGTTTAGGGTTCGGGTTAGGGTTCGGGTTAGGGTTCGGGTTAGGGTTAGGGTTAGGGTTTGGGTTCGTGTTAGGGTTCGGGTTAGGGTTCGGGTTAGGGTTAGGGTTAGGGTTCGGTTTAGGGTTAGGGTTAGGGTTTGGGTTAGGGTTAGGGTTAGGTTTAGGGTTCGGGTTAGGGTTCGGGTTAGGTGTAGCGTTAGGATTCGGGTTAGGGTTTGGGTTAGGGTTCGGGTTAGGGTTAGGGTTCGGGTTAAGGTTCGGGTTATGTTTAGGGTTAAGGTTCGGGTTAGGTTTAGGTTTCGGGTTAGGTTTAGTGTTAGGGTTAGTGTTCTGGTTAGGGTTAGGGTTCGGGTTAAGGTTGGGTTCGGTTTAGGTTTCGGGTTAGAGTTAGGGTTCAGGTTCGAGTTAGGGTTAGGGTTCGGGTTAGGTTTAGGGTTAGGGTTCGGGTTAGGATTAGGGTTCGGGTTTGGGTTAGGTTTAGGGTTAGGGTTAGGGTTAGGGTTCGGGTTAGGGTTCGGGTTAGGATTCGTGTTAGGGTTCGGGTTAGGGGTCGGGTTAGGGTTAGGGTTAGGGTTCGGTTTAGGGTTAGGGTTAGGGTTAGGGTCTGGTTAGGGTTAGGTTTCGGGTTCGGGTTAGGGTTAGGGTTCAGGTTCGTGTTAGGGTTAGGTTTAGGTTTCGGGTTCGGGTTAGGGTTCGGGTTAGGTTTAGGGTTCGAGTTAGGGTTCGGTTTAGGGTTTGGGTTAGAGTTAGGGTTAGGGTTAGCTTTCGGGTTCGGGTTATTGTTCAGGTTCGGGTTAGGGTTCGGGTTAGGGTTAGGTTTCGGGTTAGGGTTAGGGTTAGGGTTAGGGGTCGGGTTAGGTTTAGGGTTAGGGTTTGGGTTAGGGTTAGGGTTAGGGTTAGGGTTGGGTTAGGGTTAGGGTTCGGGTTAGGGTTAGGGTTCGGGTTCGGGTTTGGGTTAGGGTTAGGTTTAGGGTTAGGGTCCGGGATCGGGGTTAGGGTTAGGGTTAGGGTTCCGGTTAGGGTTAGGGTTCGGGTTAGGGTTAGGGTTAGGTTTCGGGTTCGTGTTAGGGTAGGGTTAGGTTTCGGGTTCGGGTTCGGGTTCGGGTTAGGGTTAGGGTTCGAGTTAGGGTTCGGGTTAGGGTTTGGGTTAGAGTTAGGGTTAGGGTTAGGGTTCGGGTTCGGGTTATTGTTCGGGTTCGGGTTACGGATCGGGTTAGGGTTAAGTTTAGGGTTAGGGTTCGGGTTAGGGTTAGGGTTCGGTTTCGGTTTAGGGTTAGGTTTCGAGTTAGGGTTAGGTTTAGGGGTTAGGGTTAGGGTCGAGTTAGATTTCGGGTTAGGGTTCGGGTTAGGCTTAGGGTTAGGGTTAGGGTTGGGTTAGGGTTAGGGTTAGGGTTCGGGTTAGGGTTATGGTTAGGGTTAGGGTTCGGGTTAGGGTTAGGGTTAGTGTTCAGGTTAGGGTTAGGGTTCGGGTTAAGGTTCGGGTTAGGTTTAGGGTTCGGGTTAGGGTTAGGGTTAGGGTTCGGGTTCGGGTTAGGGTTAGGGTTCGGGTTAGGGTTAGGGTTAGGGTTAGGATTCGGATTAGGGTTAGGGTTAGGGTTCGGGTTAGGGTACGTGTTCGGGTTAGGGTTAGGGTTAGGGTTCGGTTTAGGGTTAGGGTTAGGGTTCGGGGTAGGTTTAGGGTTACGGTTGGGGTTAGGGTTAGGGTTCGGGTTAGGGTTAGGGTTAGGGTTAGGGTTCGGGTTAGTGTTCGGGTTAGGGTTAGGGTTCGGGTTAGGGTTAGGTTTAGGGTTAGATTTAGGGTTAGGGTTAGGGTTCGGGTTAGGGTTAGGGTTAGGGTTAGGGTTCGGGTTAGGGTTAGAGTTAGGGTTCGGGTTAGGGTTAGGGTTCGGGTTAGGGTTAGTGGTTAGTGTTCAGGTTAGGGTTAAGGTTAGGTTTCTGGTTAGGGTTCGGATTAGGGTTAGGTTTAGTGTTCGGTTTAGGGTTAGGGTTAGTGTTAGGGTTTGGGTTCGGGTTACGGTTAGGGTTCGGGTTAGGGTTAGGGTTAGGGTTCGGGTTAGGGTTAGGGTTAGGGTTCGGGTTAGGATTAGGTTTAGGGTTAGGGTCAGGGTTCGGGGTTAGGGTTAGTGTTATGGTTCGGGTTAGGGTTCGGGTTCGTGTTAGGGTTAGGGTTAGGTTTCGGGTTCTGGTTCGGGTTCGTGTTAGGTTTAGGGTTAGGGTTAGGTTTAGGGTTAGGGATCGGCTTAGGGTTAGGGGTTAGGGTTCGGGTTCGGGTAAGGTTTAGGTTTAGGTTTCGGGTTAGGGTTAGGGTTTAGTATTCGGGTTAGGGTTAGGGTTAGGGTTAGGGTTAGGGTTCGGATTAGGGTTAGGTTAGGGTTAGGGTTAGGGTTCGGGTTAGGGTTAGAGTTCGGGTTAGGGTTAGGGTTAGGTTTCGGGTTAGGGTTAGGGTTCGGGTTAAGGTTCGGGTTAGGGTTAGGGTGAGGGTTAGGGTTAGGGTTAGGGTTCGTATTAGGGTTAGGGTTCGTGTTAGGGTTAGGGTTAGGGTTCGGATTAGGGTTAGGGTTAGTGTTCGGGTTCGGGTTAGGGTTAGGGTTAGGGTTCGGTTTAGGGTTAGGGTTAGGGTTCGGGTGAGGGTTAGGGTTAGGGTTAGTGTTCGGGTTAGTGTTCGGTTTAGGGTTAGGGTTAGGGTTCGTGTTAGGGTTAGGGTTCGAGTTAGGGTTCTGGTTAGGGTTCGGGTTAGGGTTCGGGTTAGTGTTCGGGTTAGGTTTAGGGTTAGGGTTAGGGATAGGGTTCGTGTTAGGGTTCGGTTTAGGGTTAGGGTTCGGGTTAGGATTCAAATTAGGGTTAGGGTTAGGGTTAGCGTTTGGGTTAGGGTTAGGGTTAGGGTTCGGGTTAGGTTTAGGGTTCGGGTTAGGTTTAGGGGTTAGGGTTAGGGTTAGGGTTAGGGTTAGGGTTCGGGTTAGGGTTAGGTTTACGGTTAGGGTTAGGGTTCGGGTTAGGGTTAGGGTTAGTAGTCGGGTTAGGGTTAGGGTTAGGGTTAGGTTTTAGGGTTAGGGTTAGGGTCAGGGTTCTTGGTTAGGGTTAGGGTTAGGGTTAGGGTTAGGGTTCGGGTTAGCGTTAGGGTTCGGGTTAGGGTTAGGGTTAGGTTTAGGGTTAGGGTTAGGGTTCGGGTTAGGGTTAGGGTTAGGGTTCGGGTTAGGGTTAGGGTTCGGGTTCGGGTTAGGGTTAGGGTTAGGGTTAGGGTTAGGGTTAGGGTTAGGGTTCGGGTTAGGGTTAGGTTTAGGGTTTGGGTTAGGGTTAGGTTTAGGTTTAGGGTTCGGGTTAGGGTTCGGGTTAGGGTTAGGTTTAGGGTTCGGGTTAGGGTTAGGTTTAGGGTTCGGGTTAGGGTTAGGGTTAGGGTTCAGGTTAGGGTTAGGGTTCGGGTTCAGGTTACGGTTAGGGTTCCGGTTCGGGTTAGGGTTCGGGTTTTGGTTAGGGTTCGGGTTAGGGTTAGGTTTAGGGTTAGGGTTCGGGTTAGGGTTAGGGTTCGGGTTCGGGTTCGGGTTACGGTTAGGGTTCGGGTTAGGGTTAGGTTTCGGGTTGGGGTTAGGGTTATGGTTCGGGTTAGGGTTAGGGTTAGGGTTCGTGTTAGGGTTATGGTTCGGGTTAGGGTTAGGGTTCGGGTTAGGGTTCCGGTTAGGGTTAGGTTTCGGGTAGGGTTAGGCTTCGGGTTAGGGTTAGGGTTCGGGTTAGGGTTAGGGTTCTAGTTCGGGATAGGGTTAGGGTTAGGGTTCGGGTTCGGGTTAGGGTTAGGTTTAGTGTTAGGGTTAGGTTTCGGATTTGGGTTATGGGTACGGTTCGGGTTAGGGTTCGGGTTCGGGTTAGGGTTAGGGTTAGGGTTAGGGTTCGGGTTAGGGTTAGGGTTCGGGTTAGGGTTAGGGGTTACGGTTTGGGTAAGGTTTCGGTTTCGGGTTAGGGTTAGGGTTACAGTTAGGCGTTAGGGTTAGGGTTCGCGTTAGGGTTAGGGTTAGGGTTAGAGTTAGGGTTAGCGTTCGGGTTAGGGTTAGGGTTAGGGTTCGGGTTCGGGTTAGGTGTAAGGGTAGGGTTAGGGTTAGGTTTAGGGTTCGGGTTAGGGTTAGGGTTAGGGTTAGGGTTAGTGTTAGGGTTGGGGTTAGGGTTAGGTTTAGGGGTTAGGGTTAGGGTTAGGGTTAGGGTTCGGATTATGGTTAGGTTAGGGTTAGGGTTAGGGTTCGGGTTAGTGTTAGGGTTAAGTTCAGTGTTAGGGTTCGGGTTAGGTTTAGTGTTCAGGTTAGGTTTAGGGTTAGGGATCGGGTTAGGGTTAGGGTTCGGGTTAAGGTTCGGGATAGGGTTAGGGTTAGGGTTAGGGTTCGGATTAGGGTTAGGGTTCGTGTTAGGGTTAGGGTTAGGGTTAGGGTTCGTATTAGGGTTAAGATTAGGGTTCGGGTTAGGGTTCGGGTTCGGGTTAGGGTTAGTGTTAGGGTTCGGTTAAGGGTTAGGGTTAGGGTTCGGGTGAGGGTTAGGGTTAGGTTTAGTGTTCGGGTTAGGGTTCGGTTTAGGGTTAGGGTTAGGGTACGGGTTAGGGTTAGGGTTAGGGTTCGAGTTAGGGTTCAAGTTAGGGTTAGGGTTAGGGTTAGGGTTAGGGTTTGAATTAGGGTTAGGTTTAGGGTTCGGGTTAGGTTTATTGTTCGGGTTAGGTTTAGGGGTTAGGGTTAGGGATAGGGTTAGGGTTCGGGTTAGGTTTAGGGTTAGTGTTAGGGTTAGGGTTAGGGTTAGGGTTTGGTTTAGGGTTCGGGTTACGTTTATTGTTCGGGTTAGGTTTAGGGGTTAGGGTTAGGGTTAGGGTTAGGGTTCGGCTTAGGGTTAGGGTTAGGGTTACGGTTAGGGTTCGGGTTAGGGTTAGGGTTAGTGTTAGGGTTAGGGTTAGGGTTAGGGTTAGGGTTAGGTTTTAGGGTTACGGTTAGGGTTAGGGTTAGGGGTTAGGGTTAGGGTTAGGGTTACGGTTAGGGTTAGGGTTCGGGTTAGGTTTATTTTTCGGGTTAGGTTTAGGGGTTAGGGTTAGATTTAGGGTTAGGGTTCGGGTTAGGGTTCGGGTTAGGGTTCGGGTTAGGGTTAGGGTTAGGGTTAGGGATAGGGTTCGGGTTCGGGTTAGGGTTAGGGTTAGGGTTCGGGTTAGGGTTCAAGTTAGGGTTAGGGTTAGGGTTAGGGTTAGGGTTTGAATTAGGGTTAGGTTTAGGGTTCGGGTTAGGTTTATTGTTCGGGTTAGGTTTAGGGGTTAGGGTTAGGGTTAGGGTTAGGGTTCGGGTTAGTGTTAGGTTTAGGGTTAGGGTTAAGGTTCGGGTTAGGGTTAGGGTTAGTGTTAGGGTTAGGGTTAGGGTTAGGGTTAGGGTTAGGGTTATGTTTTAGGGTTACGGTTAGGGTTAGTGTTAGGAGTTAGGGTTAGGGTTAGGGTTACGGTTAGGGTTAGGGTTCGGGTTCGGGTTCGGGTTAGGGTTAGGTTTAGGGTTAGGGTCCGGGTTCGGGATTAGGGTTAGGGTTAGGGTTCGGGTTAGGGTTAGTGTTCGGGTTAGGGTTAGGTTTAGGGTTCGGATTCGTGTTAGGGTTAGGGTTAGGGTTCGTGTTAGGGTTTGGGTTCGGGTTAGGTTTAGTTTTAGGGTTCGGGTTAGGGTTCGGGTTCGGGTTCGGGTTAGAGTTAGGGTTAGGGTTAGTGTTCGGGTTCGGGTTATTTTTCGGGTTCGGGTTAGGGATCGGGTTAGTGTTAAGGTTAGGGTTAGGGTTCGGTTTAGGGTTAGGGTTCGGGTTCGGTTTAGGGTTAGGTTTCGGGTTAGGGTTAGGTTTCGGGTTAGGGTTCGGTTTCGGGTTAGGGTTAGGGTTCGTGTTAGGGTTTGGGTTCGGGTTAGGTTTAGTTTTAGGGTTCGGGTTAGGGTTCGGGTTCGGGTTAGGGTTAGGGTTAGGGTTCGGTTTAGGGTTAGGGTTCGGGTTCGGGTTAGGGTTAGGGTTAGGTTTAGTGTTCGGGTTCGGGTTAGCGTTAGGGGTTAGGGTTCGTGTTCGGGTAAGGGTTAGGTTTAGGTTTCGGGTTAGGGTTAGGGGTTAGTGTTCGGGTTAGGGTTAGGGTTAGGGTTAGGGTTAGGGTTAGGGTTCGGATTAGGTTTAGGTTAGGGTTAGGGTTAGGTTTTGGGTTAGTGTTAAGGTTAGGTTTAGGGTTAGTGTTCGGGTTAGGGTTAGTGTTCGGGTTAGGGTTAGGGTTAGGGTTCGGGTTAGGGTTAGGGTTCGGTTTAAGGTTCGGGTTAGGGTTAGGTTTAGGGTTCGGATTAGGGTTAGGGTTCGTGTTAGGGTTAGGGTTAGGGTTCGGATTAGGGTTAAGGTTAGGGTTCGGGTTAGGGTTCGGGTTCGGGTTAGGGTTAGGTTTAGGGTTCGCTTTAGGGTTAGGGTTAGGGTTCGGGTGAGGGTTAGGGTTAGGGTTAGTATTCGTGTTAGGGTTCGGGTTAGGGTTAGGGTTAGGGTTCGGGTCAGGGTTAGGGTTAGGGTTCGAGTTAGGGTTCGGCTTAAGGTTAGGGTTCGGGTTCGGGTTAGGGTTCGGGTTAGGGTTCGGGATAGGGTTAGGGTTAGGGTTTGGGTTAGGGTTAGGTTTAGGGTTCGGGTTAGGGTTCGGGTTAGGGTTCGGGTTAGGGTTAGGGTTAGGGTTTGGGTTCGTGTTAGGGTTCGGGTTAGGGTTCGGGTTAGGGTTAGGGTTAGGGTTCGGTTTAGGGTTAGGGTTAGGGTTTGGGTTAGGGTTAGGGTTAGGTTTAGGGTTCGGGTTAGGGTTCGGTTTAGGGTTAGGGTTAGGGTTTGGGTTAGGGTTAGGGTTAGGTTTAGGGTTCGGGTTAGGGTTCGGGTTAGGTTTAGCGTTAGGATTTGGGTTAGGGTTTGGGTTAGGGTTCAGGTTAGGGTTAGGGTTCGGGTTAGGGTGAGGGTTAGGGTTAGGGTTAGGGTTCGGGTTCGAGTTCGGGTTAGGGTTAGGGTTCCGGTTAGGGTTAGGTTTCGGTTTAGGGTTAGGGTTAGGGTTCGGGTTAGGTTTAGGGTTAGGGTTCGGGTTAGGGTTAGGGTTCGGGTTAGGGTTAGGGTTGGGGTTAGGGTTTGGGTTAGGGTTAGGTTTCGGTTAGGGTTAAGGTTCGGGTTAGGTTTAGGGTTCGGGTTAGGTTTAGGGTTCTAGTTCGGGTTAGGGTTAGGGTTAGGGTTCGGGTTAGGGTTCGGGTTAGGGTTAGGGTTCGGATTAGGGTTAGGGTTAGGTTTAGGGTTCGGGTTAGGGTTCGGGTTAGGTTTAGCGTTAGGATTCGGGTTAGGGTTAGGGTTAGGGTTCGGGTTAGGTTTAGGGTTCGGGTTAGGGTTAGGTTTAGGGTTTGGGTTAGGGTTAGGGTTCAGGTTAGGGTTAGGGTTCGGGTTCGGGTTATGGTTAGGGATCGGGTTCGGGTTAGGGTTCGGGTTAGGGTTAGGGTTCGGGTTCGGGTTAGGTTTAGGGTTCGGGTTAGGGTTAGGGTTAGGGTTAGGGTTCGGGTTAGGGTTAGGGTTCGGGTTAGGGTTAGGGGTTACGGTTTGGGTTAGGTTTCGGTTTCGGGTTAGGGTTAGGGTTAAGGTTAGGGGTTAGGGTTAGGGTTCGCGTTAGGGTTAGGGTTAGGGTTAGAGTTAGGGTTAGCGTTCGGGTTAGGGTTAGGGTTAGGGTTCGGGATCGGATTAGGGTTAGGGGTAGGGTTAGGGTTAGGTTTAGGGTTCGGGTTAGGGTTAGGGTTAGTGTTAGGGTTAGGGTTGGGGTTAGGGTTAGGTTTAGGGGTTAGGGTTAGGGTTAGGGTTAGGGTTAGGGTTAGGGTTAGGGTTCGGATTAGGGTTAGGTTAGGGTTAGGGTTAGGGTTCGGGTTAGTGTTAGGGTTAAGTTCAGTGTTAGGGTTCGGGTTAGGGTTAGTGTTCGGGTTAGGGTTAGGGTTAGGTTTCGGGTTAGGGTTAGGGTTCGGGTTAAGGTTCGGGTTAGGGTTAGGGTTAGGGTTAGGGTTAGGGTTCGGATTAGGGTTAGGGTTCGTGTTAGGGTTAGGGTTAGGGTTAGGGTTCGGATTAGGGTTACGATTAGGGTTCGGGTTAGGGTTCGGGTTCGGGTTAGGGTTAGTGTTAGGGTTCGGTTTAGGGTTAGGGTTATGGTTCGGGTGAGGGTTAGGGTTAGGGTTAGTGTTCGGGTTAGGTTTCGGATTTGGGTTATGGGTACGGTTCGGGTTAGGGTTCGGGTTCAGGTTAGGGTTAGGGTTAGGGTTAGGGTTCGGGTTAGGGTTAGGGTTCGGTTTAGGGTTAGGGGTTAAGGTTTGGGTAAGGTTTCGGTTTCGGGTTAGGGTTAGGGTTACAGTTAGGCGTTAGGGTTAGGGTTCGCGTTAGGGTTACGGTTAGGGTTAGAGTTAGGGTTAGCTTTCGGGTTAGGGTTAGGGTTAGGGTTCGGGTTCGGGTTAGGTTTAGGGGTAGGGTTAGGGTTAGGTTTAGGGTTCGGGTTAGTGTTAGGGTTAGTGTTAGGGTTAGGGTTGGGGTTAGGGTTAGGTTTAGGGGTTAGGGTTAGGGTTAGGGTTAGGGTTAGGGTTCGGATTAGGGTTAGGTTAGGGTTAGGGTTAGGGTTCGGGTTAGTGTTAGGGTTAAGTTCAGTGTTAGGGTTCGGGTAAGGGTTAGTGTTCGGGTTAGGGTTAGGGTTAGGGTTCGGGTTAGGGTTAGGGTTCGGGTTAAGGTTCGGGTTAGGGTTAGGGTTAGGGTTAGGGTTAGGGTTCAGATTAGGGTTAGGGTTCGTGTTAGGGTTAGGGTTAGGGTTAGGGTTCGTATTAGGGTTAAGATTAGGGTTCGGTTTAGGGTTCGGGTTCGGGTTAGGGTTAGTGTTAGGATTCGGTTTAGGGTTAGGGTTAGGGTTCGGGTGAGGGTTAGGGTTAGGTTTAGTGTTCGGGTTAGGGTTCGGGTTAGGGTTAGGGTTAGGGTTCGGGTTAGGGTTAGGGTTAGGGTTCGAGTTAGGGTTCGGGTTAGATTTAGGGTTAGGGTTCGGGTTAGGGTTCGGGTTAGGGTTCGGGTTAGGGTTAGGGTTAGGGTTAGGGATAGGGTTCGGGTTCGGGTTCGGGTTAGGGTTAGGGTTCGGGTTAGGGTTCAAGTTAGGGTTAGGGTTATGGTTAGGGTTAGGGTTTGAATTAGGGTTAGGTTTACGGTTAGGGTTAGGGTTAGGGTTAGGGTTAGGGTTCGGGTTAGGGTTAGGGTTCGGTTTCGGGTTCGGTTTAGGGTTAGGTTTAGGGTTAGGGTCCGGGTTCGGGATTAGGGTTAGGGTTAGGGTTCGGGTTAGGGTTAGGGTTCGGGTTAGGGTTAGGTTTAGGGTTCGGGTTCGTGTTAGGGTCGGGTTAGGGTTCGGGTTCGGGTTAGAGTTAGGGTTAGGGTTAGTGTTCGGGTTCGGGTTATTGTTCGGGTTCGGGTTAGGGATCGGGTTAGTGTTAAGGTTAGGGTTAGGGTTCGGTTTAGGGTTAGGGTTCGGGTTCGGTTTAGGGTTAGGTTTCGGGTTAGGGTTAGGTTTCGGGTTAGGGTTCGGGTTCGGGTTAGGGTTAGGGTTCGTGTTAGGGTTTGGGTTCGGGTTAGGGTTCGGGTTCGGGTTAGGGTTAGGGTTAGGGTTCGGTTTAGGGTTAGGGTTCGGGTTCGGGTTAGGGTTAGGGTTAGGGTTAGGTTTAGTGTTCGGGTTCGGGTTAGCGTTAGGGGTTAGGGTTCGTGTTTGGGTAAGGGTTAGGTTTAGGTTTCGGGTTAGGGTTAGGGTTTAGTGTTCGGGTTAGGGTTAGGGTTAGCGTTAGGGTTAGGGTTAGGGTTCGGATTAGGTTTAGGTTAGGGTTAAGGTTAGGGTTTGGGTTAGTGTTAGGGTTAGGTTTAGGGTTAGGGTTCGGGTTAGGGTTAGTGTTCGGGTTAGGGTTAGTGTTAGGGTTCGGGTTAGGGTTAGGGTTCGGTTTAAGGTTCGGGTTAGGGTTAGGGATAGGGTTAGGGTTAGGGTTCGGATTAGGGTTAGGGTTCGTGTTAGGGTTAGGTTTAGGGTTCGGATTAGGGTTAAGGTTAGGGTTCGGGTTAGGGTTCGGGTTCGGGTTAGGGTTAGGTTTAGGGTTCGCTTTAGGGTTAGGGTTAGGGTTCGGGTGAGGGTTAGGGTTAGGGTTCGTATTCGGGTTAGGGTTCGGGTTAGGGTTAGGGTTAGGGTTCGGGTCAGGGTTAGGGTTAGGGTTCGAGTTAGGGTTCGGGTTAGGGTTAGGTTTAGGGTTCGGGTTAGGGTTCGGGTTAGGGTTCGGGTTAGGGTTAGGGTTAGGGTTTGGGTTACGTTTAGGGTTCGGGTTAGGGTTAGGGTTAGTGTTAGGGTTAGGGTTGGGGTTAGGTTTAGGTTTAGGGGTTAGGGTTAGGGTTAGGGTTAGGTTTCGGATTAGAGTTAGGTTATGGTTAGGGTTAGGATTCGGGTTAGTGTTAGGGTTAAGTTCAGTGTTAGGGTTCGGGTAAGGGTTAGTGTTCGGGTTAGGGTTAGGGTTCGGGTTAGGGTTAGGGTTCGGGTTAAGGTTCGGGTTAGGGTTAGGGTTAGGGTGAGGGTTAGGGTTCAGATTAGTGTTAGGGTTCGTGTTAGGGTTAGGGTTAGGGTTAGGGTTCGTATTAGGGTTAAGATTAGGGTTCGGTTTAGGGTTCGGGTTCGGGTTAGGGTTAGTGTTAGGGTTCGGTTTAGGGTTAGGGTTAGGGTTCGGGTGAGGGTTAGGGTTAGCGTTAGTGTTCGGGTTAGGGTTCGGGTTAGGGTTAGGGTTAGGGTTCGGGTTAGGGTTAGGGTTCGAGTTAGGGTTCGGGTTAGATTTAGGGTTAGGGTTCGGGTTAGGGTTCGGGTTAGGGTTCGGGTTAGGGTTAGGGTTAGGGTTAGGGATAGGGTTCGGGTTCGGGTTAGGCTTAGGGTTAGGGTTCGGGTTAGGGTTCAAGTTAGGGTTAGGGTTATGGTTAGGGTTACGGTTTGAATTAGGGTTAGGTTTAGGTTTAGGGTTAGGGTTAGGGTTAGGGTTAGGGTTAGGGTTCGGGTTAGGGTTAGGGTTAGGGTTAGGGTTAGTGTTAGGGTAGGGTTAGGGTTAGGTTTTAGGGTTACGGTTAGGGTTAGGGTTAGGGGTTAGGGTTAGGGTTAGGGTTACGGTTAGGGTTAGGGTTCGGGTTCGGGTTCGGTTTAGGGTTAGGTTTAGGGTTAGGGTCCGGGTTCGGGATTAGGGTTAGGGTTAGGGTTCGGGTTAGGGTTAGGGTTCGGGTTAGTGTTAGGTTTAGGGTTCGGGTTCGTGTTAGGGTCGGGTTAGGGTTCGGGTTCGGGTTCGGGTTAGAGTTAGGGTTAGGGTTAGTGTTCGGTTTCGGGTTATTGTTCGGGTTCGGGTTAGGGATCGGGTTAGTGTTAAGGTTAGGGTTAGGGTTCGGTTTAGGGTTAGGGTTCGGGTTCGGTTTAGGGTTAGGTTTCGGGTTAGGGTTAGGTTTCGGGTTAGGGTTCGGGTTCGGGTTAGGGTTAGGGTTCGTGTTAGGGTTTGGGTTCGGGTTAGGGTTCGGGTTCGGGATAGGGTTAGGTTTAGGGTTCGGTTTAGGGTTAGGGTTCGGGTTCGGATTAGGGTTAGGGTTAGGGTTAGGTTTAGTGTTCGGGTTCGGGTTAGCGTTAGGGGTTAGGGTTCGTGTTCGGGTAAGGGTTAGGTTTAGGTTTCGGGTTAGGGTTAGGGTTTAGTGTTCGGGTTAGGGTTAGGGTTAGCGTTAAGGTTAGGGTTAGGGTTCGGATTAGGTTTAGGTTAGGGTTAGTGTTAGGGTTTGGGTTAGTGTTAGGGTTAGGTTTAGGGTTAGGGTTCGGGTTAGGGTTAGTGTTCGGGTTAGGGTTAGGGTTAGGGTTCGGGTTAGGGTTAGGGTTCGGTTTAAGGTTCGGGTTAGGGTTAGGGATAGGGTTAGGGTTAGGGTTCGGATTAGGGTTAGGGTTCGTGTTAGGGTTAGGTTTAGGGTTCGGATTAGGGTTAAAGTTAGGGTTCGGATTAGGGTTCGGGTTCGGGTTAGGGTTAGTGTTAGGGTTCGGTTTAGGGTTAGGGTTATGGTTCGGGTGAGGGTTAGGGTTAGGGTTAGTGTTCGGGTTAGGTTTCGGATTTGGGTTATGGGTACGGTTCGGGTTAGGGTTCGGGTTCGGTTTAGGGTTAGGGTTAGGGTTAGGGTTCGGGTTAGGGTTAGGGTTCGGGTTAGGGTTAGGGGTTACGGTTTGGGTAAGGTTTCGGTTTCGGGTTAGGGTTAGGGTTACAGTTAGGCGTTAGGGTTAGGGTTCGCGTTAGGGTTAGGGTTAGGGTTAGAGTTAGGGTTAGCGTTCGGGTTAGGGTTAGGGTTAGGGTTCGGGTTCGGGTTAGGTTTAGGGGTAGGGTTAGGGTTAGGTTTAGGGTTCGGGTTAGTGTTAGGGTTAGTGTTAGGGTTAGGGTTGGGGTTAGGGTTAGGTTTAGGGGTTAGGGTTAGGGTTAGGGTTAGGGTTAGGGTTCGGATTAGGGTTAGGTTAGGGTTAGGGTTAGGGTTCGGGTTAGTGTTAGGGTTAAGTTCAGTGTTAGGGTTCGGGTAAGGGTTAGTGTTCGGGTTAGGGTTAGGGTTAGGGTTCGGGTTAGGGTTAGGGTTCGGGTTAAGGTTCGGGTTAGGGTTAGGGTTAGGGTTAGGGTTAGGGTTCAGATTAGGGTTAGGGTTCGTGTTAGGGTTAGGGTTAGGGTTAGGGTTTGTATTAGGGTTAAGATTAGGGTTCGGTTTAGGGTTCGGGTTCGGTTTAGGGTTAGTGTTAGGGTTCGGTTTAGGGTTAGGGTTAGGGTTCGGGTGAGGGTTAGGGTTAGGGTTAGTGTTCGGGTTAGGGTTCGGGTTAGGGTTAGGGTTAGGGTTCGGGTTAGGGTTAGGGTTAGGGTTCGAGTTAGGGTTCGGGTTAGATTTAGGGTTAGGGTTCGGGTTAGGGTTCGGGTTAGGGTTCGGGTTAGGGTTAGGGTTAGGGTTAGGGTTAGGGTTCGGGTTCGGGTTAGAGTTAGGGTTAGAGTTCGGGTTAGGGTTCAAGTTAGGGTTAGGGTTATGGTTAGGGTTAGGGTTTGAATTAGGGTTAGGTTTAGGGTTAGGGTTAGGGTTAGGGTTAGGGTTAGGTTTAGGGTTAGGGTTCGGGTTAGGGTTAGGGTTCGGGTTCGGGTTCGGTTTAGGGTTAGGTTTAGGGTTAGGGTCCGGGTTCGGGATTAGGGTTAGGGTTAGGGTTCGGGTTAGGGTTAGGGTTCGGGTTAGGGTTAGGTTTAGGGTTCGGGTTCGTGTTAGGGTCGGGTTAGGGTTCGGGTTCGGGTTAGAGTTAGGGTTAGGGTTAGTGTTCAGGTTCGGGTTATTGTTCGGGTTCGGGTTAGGGATCAGGTTAGTGTTAAGGTTAGGGTTAGGGTTCGGTTTAGGGTTAGGGTTCGGGTTCGGTTTAGGGTTAGGTTTCGGGTTAGGGTTAGGTTTCGGGTTAGGGTTCGGGTTCGGGTTAGGGTTAGGGTTCGTGTTAGGGTTTGGGTTCGGGTTAGGGTTCGGGTTCGGGTTAGGGTTAGGGTTAGGGTTCGGTTTAGGGTTAGGGTTCGGGTTCGGGTTAGGGTTAGGGTTAGGGTTAGGTTTAGTGTTCGGGTTCGGGTTAGCGTTAGGGGTTAGGGTTCGTGTTCGGGTAAGGGTTAGGTTTAGGTTTCGGTTTAGGGTTAGGGTTTAGGGTTCGGGTTAGGGTTAGGGTTAGCGTTAGGGTTAGGGTTAGGGTTCGGATTAGGTTTAGGTTAGGGTTAGGGTTAGGGTTTGGGTTAGTGTTAGGGTTAGGTTTAGGGTTAGGGTTCGAGTTATGGTTAGTGTTCGGGTTAGGGTTAGGGTTAGGGTTCGGGTTAGGGTTAGGGTTCGGTTTAAGGTTCGGGTTAGGGTTAGGGATAGGGTTAGGGTTAGGGTTCGGATTAGGGTTAGGGTTCGTGTTAGGGTTAGGTTTAGGGTTCGGATTAGGGTTAAGGTTAGGGTTCGGGTTAGGGTTCGGGTTCGGGTTAGGGTTAGGTTTAGGGTTCGATTTAGGGTTAGGGTTAGGGTTCGGGTGAGGGTTAGGGTTAGGGTTCGTGTTAGGGTTAGGTTTAGGGTTCGGATTAGGGTTAAGGTTAGGGTTCGGATTAGGGTTCGGGTTCGGGTTAGGGTTAGTGTTAGGGTTCGGTTTAGGGTTAGGGTTATGGTTCGGGTGAGGGTTAGGGTTAGGGTTAGTGTTCGGGTTAGGTTTCGGATTTGGGTTATGGGTACGGTTCGGGTTAGGGTTCGGGTTCGGTTTAGGGTTAGGGTTAGGGTTAGGGTTCGGGTTAGGGTTAGGGTTCGGGTTAGGGTTAGGGGTTACGGTTCGGGTAAGGTTTCGGTTTCGGGTTAGGGTTAGGGTTACAGTTAGGCGTTAGGGTTAGGGTTCGCGTTAGGGTTAGGGTTAGGGTTAGAGTTAGGGTTAGCGTTCGGGTTAGGGTTAGGGTTAGGGTTCGGGTTCGGGTTAGGTTTAGGGGTAGGGTTAGGGTTAGGTTTAGGGTTCGGGTTAGTGTTAGGGTTAGTGTTAGGGTTAGGGTTGGGGTTAGGGTTAGGTTTAGGGGTTAGGGTTAGGGTTAGGGTTAGGGTTAGGGTTCGGATTAGGGTTAGGTTAGGGTTAGGGTTAGGGTTCGGGTTAGTGTTAGGGTTAAGTTCAGTGTTAGGGTTCGGGTAAGGGTTAGTGTTCGGGTTAGGGTTAGGGTTAGGGTTCGGGTTAGGGTTAGGGTTCGGGTTAAGGTTCGGGTTAGGGTTAGGGTTAGGGTTAGGGTTAGGGTTCAGATTAGGGTGAGGGTTCGTGTTAGGGTTAGGGTTAGGGTTAGGGTTTGTATTAGGGTTAAGATTAGGGTTCGGTTTAGGGTTCGGGTTCGGGTTAGGTTTAGTGTTAGGGTTCGGTTTAGGGTTAGGGTTAGGGTTCGGGTGAGGGTTAGGGTTAGGGTAGGTGTTCGGGTTAGGGTTCGGGTTAGGGTTAGGGTTAGGGTTCGGGTTAGGATTAGGGTTAGGGTTCGAGTTAGGGTTCGGGTTAGATTTATGGTTAGGGTTCGGGTTAGGGTTCGGGTTAGGGTTCGGGTTAGGGTTAGGGTTAGGGTTAGGGTTAGGGTTCGGGTTCGGGTTAGGGTTAGGGTTAGGGTTCGGGTTAGGGTTCAAGTTAGGGTTAGGGTTATGGTTAGGGTTAGGGTTTGAATTAGGGTTAGGTTTAGGGTTAGGGTTAGGGTTAGGGTTAGGGTTAGGGTTAGGGTTCGGGTTAGGGTTAGGGTTCGGGTTCGGGTTCGGTTTAGGGTTAGGTTTAGGGTTAGGGTCCGGGTTCGGGATTAGGGTTAGGGTTAGGGTTCGGGTTAGGGTTAGGGTTCGGGTTAGGGTTAGGTTTAGGGTTCGGGTTCGTGTTAGGGTCGGGTTAGGGTTCGGGTTCGGGTTAGAGTTAGGGTTAGGGTTAGTGTTCGGGTTCGGGTTATTGTTCGGGTTCGTGTTAGGGATCGGGTTAGTGTTAAGGTTAGGGTTAGGGTTCGGTTTAGGGTTAGGGTTCGGGTTCGGTTTAGGGTTAGGTTTCGGGTTAGGGTTAGGTTTCGGGTTAGGGTTCGGGTTCGGGTTAGGGTTAGGGTTCGTGTTAGGGTTTGGGTTCGGGTAGGGTTCGGGTTCGGGTTAGGGTTAGGGTTAGGGTTCGATTTAGGGTTAGGTTTCGGGTTCGGGTTAGGGTTAGGGTTAGGGTTAGGTTTAGTGTTCGGGTTCGGGTTAGCGTTAGGGGTTAGGGTTCGTGTTCGGGTAAGGGTTAGGTTTAGGTTTCGGGGTAGGGTTAGGGTTTAGTGTTCGGGTTAGGGTTAGGGTTAGCGTTAGGGTTAGGGTTAGGGTTCGGATTAGGTTTAGGTTAGGGTTAGGGTTAGGGTTTGGGTTAGTGTTAGGGTTAGGTTTAGGGTTAGGGTTCGGGTTAGGGTTAGTGTTCGGGTTAGGGTTAGGGTTAGGGTTCGGGTTAGGGTTAGGGTTCGGTTTAAGGTTCGGGTTAGGGTTAGGCATAGGGTTAGGGTTAGGGTTCGGATTAGGGTTAGGGTTCGTGTTAGGGTTAGGTTTAGGGTTCGGATTAGGGTTAAGGTTAGGGTTCGGGTTAGGGTTCGGGTTCGGGTTAGGGTTAGGTTTAGGGTTCGATTTAGGGTTAGGGTTAGGGTTCGGGTGAGGGTTAGGGTTAGGGTTCGTATTCGGGTTAGGGTTCGGGTTAGGGTTAGGGTTAGGGTTCGGGTCAGGGTAAGGGTTAGGTTTCGAGTTAGGGTTCGGGTTAGGGTTAGGTTTAGGGTTCGGGTTAGGGTTCGGGTTAGGGTTCGGGTTAGGGTTAGGGTTAGGGTTTGGGTTAGGTTTAGGGTTCGGGTTAGGGTTAGGGTTAGTGTTAGGGTTAGGGTTGGGGTTAGGTTTAGGTTTAGGGGTTAGGGTTAGGGTTAGGGTTAGGGTTAGGGTTAGGGTTCGGATTAGGGTTAGGTTAGGGTTAGGGTTAGGGTTCGGGTTAGTGTTAGGGTTAAGTTCAGTGTTAGGGTTCGGGTAAGGGTTAGTGTTCGGGTTAGGGTTAGGGTTCGGGTTAGGGTTAGGGTTCGGGTTAAGGTTCGGGTTAGGGTTAGGGTTAGGGTTAGGGTTAGGGTTCAGATTAGGGTTAGGGTTCGTGTTAGGGTTAGGGTTAGGGTTAGGGTTCGTATTAGGGTTAAGATTAGGGTTCGGTTTAGGGTTCGGGTTCGGGTTCGGGATTAGGGTTAGGGTTAGGGTTCGGGTTAGGGTTAGGGTTCGGGTTAGTGTTAGGTTTAGGGTTCGGGTTCGTGTTAGGGTCGGGTTAGGGTTCGGGTTCGGGTTAGTGTTAGGTTTAGGGTTCGGGTTCGTGTTAGGGTTCGGTTTAGGGTTAGGGTTAGGGTTCGGGTTAGGGTTAGGGTTAGGGTTCGAGTTAGGGTTCAGGTTAGATTTAGGGTTAGGGTTCGGGTTAGGGTTCGGGTTAGGGTTCGGGTTAGGGTTAGGGTTAGGGTTAGGGATAGGGTTCGGGTTCGGGTTAGGGTTAGGGTTAGGGTTCGGGTTAGGGTTCAAGTTAGGGTTAGGGTTATGGTTAGGGTTAGGGTTTGAATTAGGGTTAGGTTTAGGTTTAGGGTTAGGGTTAGGGTTAGGGTTAGGGTTAGGGTTAGGGTTAGGGTTAGTGTTAGGTTTAGGGTTAGGGTTAGGTTTTAGGGTTACGGTTAGGGTTAGGGTTAGGGGTTAGGGTTAGGGTTAGGGTTACGGTTAGGGTTAGGGTTCGGGTTCGGGTTCGGTTTAGGGTTAGGTTTAGGGTTAGGGTCCGAGTTCGGGATTAGGGTTAGGGTTAGGGTTCGGGTTAGGGTTAGGGTTCGGGTTAGTGTTAGGTTTAGGGTTCGGGTTCGTGTTAGGGTCGGGTTAGGGTTCGGGTTCGGGTTCGGGTTAGAGTTAGGGTTAGGGTTAGTGTTCGGGTTCGGGTTATTGTTCGGGTTCGGGTTAGGGATCGGGTTAGAGTTAAGGTTAGGGTTAGGGTTCGGTTTAGGGTTAGGGTTCGGGTTCGGTTTAGGGTTAGGTTTCGGGTTAGGGTTAGGTTTCGGGTTAGGGTTCGTGTTCGGGTTAGGGTTAGGGTTCGTGTTAGGGTTTGGGTTCGGGTTAGGGTTCGGGTTCGGGTTAGGGTTAGGGTTAGGGTTCGGTTTAGGGTTAGGGTTCAGGTTCGGGTTAGGGTTAGGGTTAGGGTTAGGTTTAGTGTTCGGGTTCGGGTTAGCGTTAGGGGTTAGGGTTCGTGTTCGGGTAAGGGTTAGGTTTAGGTTTCGGTTTAGGGTTAGGGTTTAGTGTTCGGGTTAGGGTTAGGGTTAGCGTTAGGGTTAGGGTTAGGGTTCGGATTAGGTTTAGGTTAGGGTTAGGGTTAGGGTTTGGGTTAGTGTTAGGGTTAGGTTTAGGGTTAGGGTTCGGGTTAGGGTTAGTGTTCGGGTTAGGGTTAGGGTTAGGGTTCGGGTTAGGGTTAGGGTTCGGTTTAAGGTTCGGGTTAGGGTTAGGGATAGGGTTATGGTTAGGGTTCGGATTAGGGTTAGGGTTCGTGTTAGGGTTAGGTTTAGGGTTCGGATTAGGGTTAAGGTTAGGGTTCGGATTAGGGTTCAAGTTAGGGTTAGGGTTAGGGTTAGGGTTTGAATTAGGGTTAGGTTTAGGGTTCGGGTTAGGTTTATTGTTCGGGTTAGGTTTAGGGGTTAGGGTTAGGGTTAGGGTTAGGGTTAGGGTTCGGGTTAGGGTTAGGGTTAGGGTAAGGGTTAGGGTTCGGGTTAGGGTTAGGGTTAGTGTTAGGGTTAGGGTTAGGGTTAGGGTTAGTGTTAGGGTTCGGTTTAGGGTTAGGGTTAGGGTTCGGGTGAGGGTTAGGTTTAGGTTTAGTGTTCGGGTTAGGGTTCGGTTTAGGGTTAGGGTTAGGGTACGGGTTAGGGTTAGGGTTAGGGTTCGAGTTAGGGTTCAAGTTAGGGTTAGGGTTAGGGTTTGAATTAGGGTTAGGTTTAGGGTTCGGGTTAGGTTTATTGTTCGGGTTAGGTTTAGGGGTTAGGGTTAGGGTTAGGGTTAGGGTTAGGGTTCGGGTTCGGGTTAGGGTTAGGGTTCGGGTTAGGTTTAGGGTTAGTGTTAGGGTTAGGGTTAGGGTTAGGTTTAGGGTTAGGTTTAGGGTTCGGGTTAGGTTTATTGTTCGGGTTAGGTTTAGGGGTTAGGGTTAGGGTTAGGGTTAGGGTTAGGGTTCGGGTTAGGGTTAGGGTTAGGGTTAGGGTTCGGGTTAGGGTTAGGTTTAGTGTTAGGGTTAGGGTTAGGGTTAGGGTTAGGGTTAGGTTTTAGGGTTACGGTTAGGGTTAGGGTTAGGGGTTAGTGTTAGGGTTAGGGTTACGGTTAGGGTTAGGGTTCGGGTTAGGTTTATTGTTCGGGTTAGGATTAGGGGTTAGGGTTAGATTTAGGGTTAGGGTTCGGGTTAGGGTTCGGGTTAGGGTTCGGGTTAGGGTTAGGGTTAGGGTTAGGGATAGGGTTCGGGTTCGGGTTAGGGTTAGGGTTAGGGTTCGGGTTAGGGTTCAAGTTAGGGTTAGGGTTAGGGTTAGGGTTAGGGTTTGAATTAGGGTTAGGGTTAGGGTTAGGGTTAGGGGTTAGGGTTAGGGTTAGGATTACGGTTAGGGTTAGGGTTCGGGTTCGGGTTCGGGTTAGGGTTAGGTTTAGGGTTAGGGTCCGGGTTCGGGATTAGGGTTAGGGTTAGGGTTCGGGTTAGGGTTAGTGTTCGGGTTAGGGTTAGGTTTAGGGTTCGGGTTCGTGTTAGGGTCGGGTTAGGTTTCGGGTTCGGGTTCGGGTTAGAGTTAGGGTTAGGGTTAGTGTTCGGGTTCGGGTTATTGTTCGGGTTCGGGTTAGGGATCGGGTTAGTGTTAAGGTTAGGGTTAGGGTTCGGTTTAGGGTTAGGGTTCGGGTTCGGTTTAGGGTTAGGTTTCGGGTTAGGGTTCGGTTTCGGGTTAGGGTTAGGTTTCGTGTTAGGGTTTGGGTTCGGGTTAGGTTTAGTTTTAGGGTTCGGGTTAGGGTTCGGGTTCGGTTAGGGTTAGGGTTAGGGTTCGGTTTAGGGTTAGGGTTCGGGTTCGGGTTAGGGTTAGAGTTAGGGTTAGGTTTAGTGTTCGGGTTCGGGTTAGCGTTAGGCGTTAGGGTTCGTGTTCGGGTAAGGGTTAGGTTTAGGTTTCGGGTTAGGGTTAGGGGTTAGTGTTCGGGTTAGGGTTAGGGTTAGGGTTAGGGTTAGGGTTAGGGTTCGGATTAGGTTTAGGTTAGGGTTAGGGTTAGGTTTTGGGTTAGTGTTAGGGTTAGGTTTAGGGTTAGGGTTCGGGTTAGGGTTAGTGTTCGTGTTAGGGTTAGGGTTAGGGTTCGGGTTAGGGTTAGGGTTCGGTTTAAGGTTCGGGTTAGAGTTAGGGTTAGGGTTCGGATTAGGGTTAGGGTTCGTGTTAGGGTTAGGGTTAGGGTTCGGATTAGGGTTAAGGTTAGGGTTCGGGTTAGGGTTCGGGTTCGGGGTAGGGTTAGGTTTAGGGTTCGCTTTAGCGTTAGGGTTAGGGTTCGGGTGAGGGTTAGGGTTAGGGTTAGTATTCGGGTTAGGGTTCGGGGTAGGGTTAGGGTTAGGGTTCGGGTCAGGGTTAGGGTTAGGGTTCGAGTTAGGGTTCGGGTTAAGGTTAGGGTTCGTGTTCGGGTTAGGGTTCGGGTTACGGTTCGGGTTAGGGTTAGGGTTAGGGTTTGGGTTAGGGTTAGGTTTAGGGTTCGGGTTAGGGTTCGGGTTAGGGTTCGGGTTAGGGTTAGGGTTAGGGTTTGGGTTCGTGTTAGGGTTCGGGTTAGGGTTCGGGTTAGGATTAGGGTTAGGGTTCGGTTTAGGGTTAGGGTTAGCGTTTGGGTTAGGGTTAGGGTTAGGTTTAGGGTTCGGGTTAGGGTTCGGGTTAGGTTTAGCGTTAGGATTCGGGTTAGGGTTTGGGTTAGGGTTCGGGTTAGGTTTAGGGTTCGGGTTAGGGTTATGTTTAGGGTTCGGGTTAGGGTTAGGGTTCAGGTTAGGGTTAGGGTTCGGGTTAGGGTGAGGGTTAGGGTTAGGGTTAGGGTTCGGGTTCGGGTTCGGGTTAGGGTTAGGGTTCGGGTTAGGGTTAGGTTTCGGTTTAGGGTTAGGGTTAGGGTTCGGGTTAGGTTTAGGTTTAGGGTTCGGGTTAGGGTTAGGGTTCGGGTTAGGGTTAGGTTTGGGGTTAGGGTTTGGGTTAGGGTTAGGTTTCGGTTAGGGTTAAGGTTCGGGTTAGGTTTAGGGTTCGGGTTAGGTTTAGGGTTCTAGTTCGGGTTAGGGTTAGGGTTAGGGTTCGGGTTAGGGTTCGGGTTTAGGGTTAGGGTTAGGGTTCGGATTAGGGTTAGGGTTAGGTTTAGGGTTCGGGTTAGGGTTCGGGTTAGGTTTAGCGTTAGGATTCGTGTTAGGGTTAGGGTTAGGGTTCGGGTTAGGTTTAGGGTTCGGGTTAGGGTTAGGGTTAGGGTTTGGGTTAGGTTTAGGGTTCAGGTTAGGGTTAGGGTTCGGGTTCGGGTTATGGTTAGGGATCGGGTTCGGGTTAGGGTTCGGGTTAGGGTTGGGTTCGGTTTAGGTTTCGGGTTAGGGTTAGGGTTCGGGTTCGGGTTAGGTTTAGGGTTCGGGTTAGGGTTAGGGTTAGGGTTAGGGTTCGGGTTAGGGTTAGGGTTCGGGTTAGGGTTAGGGGTTACGGTTTGTGTTAGGTTTCGATTTCGGGTTAGGGTTAGGGTTAGGGTTAGGGGTTAGGGTTAGGGTTCGCGTTAGGGTTAGGGTTAGGGTTAGAGTTAGGTTTAGCGTTCGGGTTAGGGTTAGGGTTAGGGTTCGGGATCGGATTAGGGTTAGGGGTAGGGTTAGGGTTAGGTTTAGGTTTCGGGTTAGGGTTAGGGTTAGTGTTAGGGTTAGGTTTGGGGTTAGGGTTAGGTTTAGGGGTTAGGGTTAGGGTTAGGGTTAGGGTTAGGTTTAGGGTTCGGATTAGGGTTAGGTTAGGGTTAGGGTTAGGGTTCGGGTTAGTGTTAGGGTTAAGTTCAGTGTTAGGGTTCGGGTTAGGGTTAGTGTTCGGGTTACGGTTAGGGTTAGGTTTCGGGTTAGGGTTAGGGTTCGTGTTAAGGTTCGGGTTAGGGTTAGGGTTAGGGTTAGGGTTAGGGTTCGGATTAGGTTTAGGGTTCGTGTTAGGGTTAGGGTTAGGTTTAGGGTTCGGATTAGGGTTAAGATTAGGGTTCGGGTTAGGGTTCGGGTTCGGGTTAGGGTTAGTGTTAGGGTTCGGTTTAGGGTTAGGGTTAGGGTTCGGGTGAGGGTTAGGGTTAGGGTTAGTGTTCGGGTTAGGTTTCGGATTTGGGTTATGGGTACGGTTCGGGTTAGGGTTCGGGTTCGGGTTAGGGTTAGGGTTAGGGTTAGGGTTCGGGTTAGGGTTAGGGTTCGGGTTAGGGTTAGGGGTTACGGTTTGGGTAAGGTTTCGGTTTCGGGTTAGGGTTAGGGTTACAGTTAGGCGTTAGGGTTATGGTTCGCGTTAGGGTTAGGGTTAGGGTTAGAGTTAGGGTTAGCGTTCGGGTTAGGGTTAGGGTTAGGTTTCGGGTTCGGGTTAGGGTTAGGGGTAGGGTTAGGGTTAGGTTTAGGGTTCGGGTTAGGGTTAGGGTTAGTGTTAGGGTTAAGGTTGGGGTTAGGGTTAGGTTTAGGGGTTAGGGTTAGGGTTAGGTTTAGGGTTAGGTTTAGGGTTCGGATTAGGGTTAGGTTAGGGTTAGGGTTAGGTTTCGGGTTAGTGTTAGGGTTAAGTTCAGTGTTAGGGTTCGGGTAAGGGTTAGTGTTCGGGTTAGGGTTAGGGTTAGGTTTCGGGTTAGGGTTAGGGTTCGGGTTAAGGTTCGGGTTAGGGTTAGGGTTAGGGTTAGGGTTAGGGTTCAGATTAGGGTTAGGGTTCGTGTTAGGGTTAGGGTTAGGGTTAGGGTTCGTATTAGGGTTAAGATTAGGGTTCGGTTTAGGGTTCGGGTTCGGGTTAGGGTTAGTGTTAGGGTTCGGTTTAGGGTTAGGGCTAGGGTTCGGGTGAGGGTTAGGGTTAGGGTTAGTGTTCGGGTTAGAGTTCGGGTTAGGGTTAGGGTTAGGGTTCGGGTTAGGGTTAGGGTTAGGTTTCGAGTTAGGGTTCGGGTTAGATTTAGGGTTAGGGTTCGGGTTAGGGTTCGGGTTAGGGTTCGGGTTAGGGTTAGGGTTAGGGTTAGGGATAGGGTTCGGGTTCGGGTTAGGGTTAGGGTTAGGGTTCGGGTTAGGGTTCAAGTTAGGGTTAGGGTTATGGTTAGGGTTAGGGTTTGAATTAGGGTTAGGTTTAGGGTTAGGGTTAGGGTTAGGGTTAGGGTTAGGGTTAGGGTTAGGGTTCGGGTTAGGGTTAGGGTTAGGGTTAGTGTTAGGGTTAGGGTTAGGGTTAGGTTTTAGGGTTACGGTTAGGGTTAGGGTTAGGTGTTAGTGTTAGGGTTAGGGTTACGGTTAGGGTTCGGGTTCGGGTTCGGTTTAGGGTTAGGGTCCGGGTTCGGGATTAGGGTTACGGTTAGGGTTCGGGTTAGGGTTAGGGTTCGGGTTAGGGTTAGGTTTAGGGTTCGGGTTCGTGTTAGGGTCGGGTTAGGGTTCGGGTTCGGGTTCGGGTTAGAGTTAGGGTTAGGGTTAGTGTTCGGGTTCGGGTTATTGTTCGGGTTCGGGTTAGGGATCGGGTTAGTGTTAAGGTTAGGGTTAGGGTTCGGTTTAGGGTTAGGGTTCGGGTTCGGTTTAGGGTTAGGTTTCGGGTTTGGGTTAGGTTTCGGGTTAGGGTTCGGGTTCCGGTTAGGGTTAGGGTTCGTGTTAGGGTTTGGGTTCGGGTTAGGGTTCGGGTTCGTGTTAGGGTTAGGTTTAGGGTTCGGTTTAGGGTTAGGGTTCGGGTTCGGGTTAGGGTTAGGGTTAGGGTTAGGTTTAGTGTTCGGGTTCGGGTTAGCGTTACGGGTTAGGGTTCGTGTTCGAGTAAGGGTTAGGTTTAGGTTTCGGGTTAGGGTTAGGGTTTAGTGTTCGGGTTAGGGTTAGGGTTAGCGTTAGGGTTAGGGTTAGGGTTCGGATTAGGTTTAGGTTAGGGTTAGGGTTAGGGTTTGGGTTAGTGTTAGGGTTAGGTTTAGGTTTAGGGTTCGGGTTAGAGTTAGTGTTCGGGTTAGGGTTAGGGTTAGGGTTCGGGTTAGGGTTAGGGTTCGGTTTAAGGTTCGGGTTAGGGTTAGGGATAGGGTTAGGGTTAGGGTTCGGATTAGGGTTAGGGTTCGTGTTAGGGTTAGGTTTAGGGTTCGGATTAGGGTTAAGGTTAGGGTTCGGGTGAGGGTTCGGGTTCGGGTTAGGGTTAGGTTTAGGGTTCGCTTTAGGGTTAGGGTTAGGGTTCGGGTGAGGGTTAGGGTTAGGGTTCGTATTCGGGTTAGGGTTCGGGTTAGGGTTAGGGTTAGGGTTCGGGTCAGGGTTAGGGTTAGGGTTCGAGTTAGGGTTCGGGT
>JAVLSZ010000105.1:1002500-1015000 GCA_032313775.1 Urocyon cinereoargenteus | reverse complement strand
GGTTAGGGTTAGGGTTAGGTTTTAGGGTTACGGTTAGGGTTAGGGTTAGGGTTAGGGTTAGGGTTAGCGTTACGGTTAGGGTTAGGGTTCGGGTTAGGTTTATTGTTCGGGTTAGGTTTAGGGGTTAGGGTTAGATTTAGGGTTAGGGTTCGGGTTAGGGTTCGGGTTAGGGTTCGGGTTAGGGTTAGGGTTAGGGTTAGGGATAGGGTTCGGGTTCGGGTTAGGGTTAGGGTTAGGGTTCGGGTTAGGGTTCAAGTTAGGGTTAGGGTTAGGGTTAGGGTTAGGGTTTGAATTAGGGTTAGGTTTAGGGTTCGGGTTAGGTTTATTGTTCGGGTTAGGTTTAGGGGTTAGGGTTAGGGTTAGGGTTAGGGTTCGGGTTAGTGTTAGGTTTAGGGTTAGGGTTAAGGTTCGGGTTAGGGTTAGGGTTAGTGTTAGGGTTAGGGTTAGGGTTAGGGTTAGGGTTAGGGTTAGGGTTAAGTTTTAGGGTTACGGTTAGGGTTAGTGTTAGGAGTTAGGGTTAGGGTTAGGGTTACGGTTAGGGTTAGGGTTCGGGTTCGGGTTCGGGTTAGGGTTAGGTTTAGGGTTAGGGTCCGGGTTCGGGATTAGGGTTAGGGTTAGGGTTCGGGTTAGGGTTAGTGTTCGGGTTAGGGTTAGGTTTAGGGTTCGGATTCGTGTTAGGGTTAGGGTTAGGGTTCGTGTTAGGGTTTGGGTTCGGGTTAGGTTTAGTTTTAGGGTTCGGGTTAGGGTTCGGGTTCGGGTTCGGGTTAGAGTTAGGGTTAGGGTTAGTGTTCGGGTTCGGGTTATTTTTCGGGTTCGGGTTAGGGATCGGGTTAGTGTTAAGGTTAGGGTTAGGGTTCGGTTTAGGGTTAGGGTTCGGGTTCGGTTTAGGGTTAGGTTTCGGGTTAGGGTTAGGTTTCGGGTTAGGGTTCGGTTTCGGGTTAGGGTTAGGGTTCGTGTTAGGGTTTGGGTTCGGGTTAGGTTTAGTTTTAGGGTTCGGGTTAGGGTTCGGGTTCGGGTTAGGGTTAGGGTTAGGGTTCGGTTTAGGGTTAGGGTTCGGGTTCGGGTTAGGGTTAGGGTTAGGTTTAGTGTTCGGGTTCGGGTTAGCGTTAGGGGTTAGGGTTCGTGTTCGGGTAAGGGTTAGGTTTAGGTTTCGGGTTAGGGTTAGGGGTTAGTGTTCGGGTTAGGGTTAGGGTTAGGGTTAGGGTTAGGGTTAGGGTTCGGATTAGGTTTAGGTTAGGGTTAGGGTTAGGTTTTGGGTTAGTGTTAAGGTTAGGTTTAGGGTTGGTGTTCGGGTTAGGGTTAGTGTTCGGGTTAGGGTTAGGGTTAGGGTTCGGGTTAGGGTTAGGGTTCGGTTTAAGGTTCGGGTTAGGGTTAGGTTTAGGGTTCGGATTAGGGTTAGGGTTCGTGTTAGGGTTAGGGTTAGGGTTCGGATTAGGGTTAAGGTTAGGGTTCGGGTTAGGGTTCGGGTTCGGGTTAGGGTTAGGTTTAGGGTTCGCTTTAGGGTTAGGGTTAGGGTTCGGGTGAGGGTTAGGGTTAGGGTTAGTATTCGTGTTAGGGTTCGGGTTAGGGTTAGGGTTAGGGTTCGGGTCAGGGTTAGGGTTAGGGTTCGAGTTAGGGTTCGGGTTAAGGTTAGGGTTCGGGTTCGGGTTAGGGTTCGGGTTAGGGTTCGGGATAGGGTTAGGGTTAGGGTTTGGGTTAGGGTTAGGTTTAGGGTTCGGGTTAGGGTTCGGGTTAGGGTTCGGGTTAGGGTTAGGGTTAGGGTTTGGGTTCGTGTTAGGGTTCGGGTTAGGGTTCGGGTTAGGGTTAGGGTTAGGGTTCGGTTTAGGGTTAGGGTTAGGGTTTGGGTTAGGGTTAGGGTTAGGTTTAGGGTTCGGGTTAGGGTTCGGGTTAGGTTTAGCGTTAGGATTTGGGTTAGGGTTTGGGTTAGGGTTCGGGTTAGGTTTAGGGTTCGGGTTAGGGTTATGTTTAGGGTTCGGGTTAGGGTTAGGGTTCAGGTTAGGGTTAGGGTTCGGGTTAGGGTGAGGGTTAGGGTTAGGGTTAGGGTTCGGGTTCGAGTTCGGGTTAGGGTTAGGGTTCCGGTTAGGGTTAGGTTTCGGTTTAGGGTTAGGGTTAGGGTTCGGGTTAGGTTTAGGGTTAGGGTTCGGGTTAGGGTTAGGGTTCGGGTTAGGGTTAGGGTTGGGGTTAGGGTTTGGGTTAGGGTTAGGTTTCGGTTAGGGTTAAGGTTCGGGTTAGGTTTAGGGTTCGGGTTAGGTTTAGGGTTCTAGTTCGGGTTAGGGTTAGGGTTAGGGTTCGGGTTAGGGTTCGGGTTAGGGTTAGGGTTCGGATTAGGGTTAGGGTTAGGTTTAGGGTTCGGGTTAGGGTTCGGGTTAGGTTTAGCGTTAGGATTCGGGTTAGGGTTAGGGTTAGGGTTCGGGTTCGGGATTAGGGTTAGGGTTAGGGTTCGGGTTAGGGTTAGGGTTCGGGTTAGGGTTAGGTTTAGGGTTCGGGTTCGTGTTAGGGTCGGGTTAGGGTTCGGGTTCGGGTTAGAGTTAGGGTTAGGGTTAGTGTTCGGGTTCGGGTTATTGTTCGGGTTCGGGTTAGGGATCGGGTTAGTGTTAAGGTTAGGGTTAGGGTTCGGTTTAGGGTTAGGGTTCGGGTTCGGTTTAGGGTTAGGTTTCGGGTTAGGGTTAGGTTTCGGGTTAGAGTTCGGGTTCGGGTTAGGGTTAGGGTTCGTGTTAGGGTTTGGGTTCGGGTTAGGGTTCGGGTTCGGGTTAGGGTTAGGGTTAGGGTTCGGTTTAGGGTTAGGGTTCGGGTTCGGGTTAGGTTTAGGGTTAGGGTTAGGTTTAGTGTTCGGGTTCGGGTTAGCGTTAGGGGTTAGGGTTCGTGTTTGGGTAAGGGTTAGGTTTAGGTTTCGGGTTAGGGTTAGGGTTTAGTGTTCGGGTTAGGGTTAGGGTTAGCGTTAGGGTTAGGGTTAGGGTTCGGATTAGGTTTAGGTTAGGGTTAAGGTTAGGGTTTGGGTTAGTGTTAGGGTTAGGTTTAGGGTTAGGGTTCGGGTTAGGGTTAGTGTTCGGGTTAGGGTTAGTGTTAGGGTTCGGGTTAGGGTTAGGGTTCGGTTTAAGGTTCGGGTTAGGGTTAGGGATAGGGTTAGGGTTAGGGTTCGGATTAGGGTTAGGGTTCGTGTTAGGGTTAGGTTTAGGGTTCGGATTAGGGTTAAGGTTAGGGTTCGGGTTAGGGTTCGGGTTCGGGTTAGGGTTAGGTTTAGGGTTCGCTTTAGGGTTAGGGTTAGGGTTCGGGTGAGGGTTAGGGTTAGGGTTCGTATTCGGGTTAGGGTTCGGGTTAGGGTTAGGGTTAGGGTTCGGGTCAGGGTTAGGGTTAGGGTTCGAGTTAGGGTTCGGGTTAGGGTTAGGTTTAGGGTTCGGGTTAGGGTTCGGGTTAGGGTTCGGGTTAGGGTTAGGGTTAGGGTTTGGGTTAGGTTTAGGGTTCGGGTTAGGGTTAGGGTTAGTGTTAGGGTTAGGGTTGGGGTTAGGTTTAGGTTTAGGGGTTAGGGTTAGGGTTAGGGTTAGGTTTCGGATTAGGGTTAGGTTATGGTTAGGGTTAGGGTTCGGGTTAGTGTTAGGGTTAAGTTCAGTGTTAGGGTTCGGGTAAGGGTTAGTGTTCGGGTTAGGGTTAGGGTTCGGGTTAGGGTTAGGGTTCGGGTTAAGGTTCGGGTTAGGGTTAGGGTTAGGGTGAGGGTTAGGGTTCAGATTAGTGTTAGGGTTCGTGTTAGGGTTAGGGTTAGGGTTAGGGTTCGTATTAGGGTTAAGATTAGGGTTCGGTTTAGGGTTCGGGTTCGGGTTAGGGTTAGTGTTAGGGTTCGGTTTAGGGTTAGGGTTAGGGTTCGGGTGAGGGTTAGGGTTAGCGTTAGTGTTCGGGTTAGGGTTCGGGTTAGGGTTAGGGTTAGGGTTCGGGTTAGGGTTAGGGTTCGAGTTAGGGTTCGGGTTAGATTTAGGGTTAGGGTTCGGGTTAGGGTTCGGGTTAGGGTTCGGGTTAGGGTTAGGGTTAGGGATAGGGTTCGGGTTCGGGTTAGGCTTAGGGTTAGGGTTCGGGTTAGGGTTCAAGTTAGGGTTAGGGTTATGGTTAGGGTTACGGTTTGAATTAGGGTTAGGTTTAGGTTTAGGGTTAGGGTTAGGGTTAGGGTTAGGGTTAGGGTTCGGGTTAGGGTTAGGGTTAGGGTTAGGGTTAGTGTTAGGGTAGGGTTAGGGTTAGGTTTTAGGGTTACGGTTAGGGTTAGGGTTAGGGGTTAGGGTTAGGGTTAGGGTTACGGTTAGGGTTAGGGTTCGGGTTCGGGTTCGGTTTAGGGTTAGGTTTAGGGTTAGGGTCCGGGTTCGGGATTAGGGTTAGGGTTAGGGTTCGGGTTAGGGTTAGGGTTCGGGTTAGTGTTAGGTTTAGGGTTCGGGTTCGTGTTAGGGTCGGGTTAGGGTTCGGGTTCGGGTTCGGGTTAGAGTTAGGGTTAGGGTTAGTGTTCGGTTTCGGGTTATTGTTCGGGTTCGGGTTAGGGATCGGGTTAGTGTTAAGGTTAGGGTTAGGGTTCGGTTTAGGGTTAGGGTTCGGGTTCGGTTTAGGGTTAGGTTTCGGGTTAGGGTTAGGTTTCGGGTTAGGGTTCGGGTTCGGGTTAGGGTTAGGGTTCGTGTTAGGGTTTGGGTTCGGGTTAGGGTTCGGGTTCGGGATAGGGTTAGGGTTAGGGTTCGGTTTAGGGTTAGGGTTCGGGTTCGGATTAGGGTTAGGGTTAGTGTTAGGTTTAGTGTTCGGGTTCGGGTTAGCGTTAGGGGTTAGGGTTCGTGTTCGGGTAAGGGTTAGGTTTAGGTTTCGGGTTAGGGTTAGGGTTTAGTGTTCGGGTTAGGGTTAGGGTTAGCGTTAGGGTTAGGGTTAGGGTTCGGATTAGGTTTAGGTTAGGGTTAGTGTTAGGGTTTGGGTTAGTGTTAGGGTTAGGTTTAGGGTTAGGGTTCGGGTTAGGGTTAGTGTTCGGGTTAGGGTTAGGGTTAGGGTTCGGGTTAGGGTTAGGGTTCGGTTTAAGGTTCGGGTTAGGGTTAGGGATAGGGTTAGGGTTAGGGTTCGGATTAGGGTTAGGGTTCGTGTTAGGGTTAGGTTTAGGGTTCGGATTAGGGTTAAAGTTAGGGTTCGGATTAGGGTTCGGGTTCGGGTTAGGGTTAGTGTTAGGGTTCGGTTTAGGGTTAGGGTTATGGTTCGGGTGAGGGTTAGGGTTAGGGTTAGTGTTCGGGTTAGGTTTCGGATTTGGGTTATGGGTACGGTTCGGGTTAGGGTTCGGGTTCGGTTTAGGGTTAGGGTTAGGGTTAGGGTTCGGGTTAGGGTTAGGGTTCGGGTTAGGGTTAGGGGTTACGGTTTGGGTAAGGTTTCGGTTTCGGGTTAGGGTTAGGGTTACAGTTAGGCGTTAGGGTTAGGGTTCGCGTTAGGGTTAGGGTTAGGGTTAGAGTTAGGGTTAGCGTTCGGGTTAGGGTTAGGGTTAGGGTTCGGGTTCGGGTTAGGTTTAGGGGTAGGGTTAGGGTTAGGTTTAGGGTTCGGGTTAGTGTTAGGGTTAGTGTTAGGGTTAGGGTTGGGGTTAGGGTTAGGTTTAGGGGTTAGGGTTAGGGTTAGGGTTAGGGTTAGGGTTCGGATTAGGGTTAGGTTAGGGTTAGGGTTAGGGTTCGGGTTAGTGTTAGGGTTAAGTTCAGTGTTAGGGTTCGGGTAAGGGTTAGTGTTCGGGTTAGGGTTAGGGTTAGGGTTCGGGTTAGGGTTAGGGTTCGGGTTAAGGTTCGGGTTAGGGTTAGGGTTAGGGTTAGGGTTAGGGTTCAGATTAGGGTTAGGGTTCGTGTTAGGGTTAGGGTTAGGGTTAGGGTTTGTATTAGGGTTAAGATTAGGGTTCGGTTTAGGGTTCGGGTTCGGTTTAGGGTTAGTGTTAGGGTTCGGTTTAGGGTTAGGGTTAGGGTTCGGGTGAGGGTTAGGGTTAGGGTTAGTGTTCGGGTTAGGGTTCGGGTTAGGGTTAGGGTTAGGGTTCGGGTTAGGGTTAGGGTTAGGGTTCGAGTTAGGGTTCGGGTTAGATTTAGGGTTAGGGTTCGGGTTAGGGTTCGGGTTAGGGTTCGGGTTAGGGTTAGGGTTAGGGTTAGGGTTAGGGTTCGGGTTCGGGTTAGAGTTAGGGTTAGGGTTCGGGTTAGGGTTCAAGTTAGGGTTAGGGTTATGGTTAGGGTTAGGGTTTGAATTAGGGTTAGGTTTAGGGTTAGGGTTAGGGTTAGGGTTAGGGTTAGGTTTAGGGTTAGGGTTCGGGTTAGGGTTAGGGTTCGGGTTCGGGTTCGGTTTAGGGTTAGGTTTAGGGTTAGGGTCCGGGTTCGGGATTAGGGTTAGGGTTAGGGTTCGGGTTAGGGTTAGGGTTCGGGTTAGGGTTAGGTTTAGGGTTCGGGTTCGTGTTAGGGTCGGGTTAGGGTTCGGGTTCGGGTTAGAGTTAGGGTTAGGGTTAGTGTTCGGGTTCGGGTTATTGTTCGGGTTCGGGTTAGGGATCAGGTTAGTGTTAAGGTTAGGGTTAGGGTTCGGTTTAGGGTTAGGGTTCGGGTTCGGTTTAGGGTTAGGTTTCGGGTTAGGGTTAGGTTTCGGGTTAGGGTTCGGGTTCGGGTTAGGGTTAGGGTTCGTGTTAGGGTTTGGGTTCGGGTTAGGGTTCGGGTTGGGGTTAGGGTTAGGGTTAGGGTTCGGTTTAGGGTTAGGGTTCGGGTTCGGGTTAGGGTTAGGGTTAGGGTTAGGTTTAGTGTTCGGGTTCGGGTTAGCGTTAGGGGTTAGGGTTCGTGTTCGGGTAAGGGTTAGGTTTAGGTTTCGGTTTAGGGTTAGGGTTTAGGGTTCGGGTTAGGGTTAGGGTTAGCGTTAGGGTTAGGGTTAGGGTTCGGATTAGGTTTAGGTTAGGGTTAGGGTTAGGGTTTGGGTTAGTGTTAGGGTTAGGTTTAGGGTTAGGGTTCGAGTTATGGTTAGTGTTCGGGTTAGGGTTAGGGTTAGGGTTCGGGTTAGGGTTAGGGTTCGGTTTAAGGTTCGGGTTAGGGTTAGGGATAGGGTTAGGGTTAGGGTTCGGATTAGGGTTAGGGTTCGTGTTAGGGTTAGGTTTAGGGTTCGGATTAGGGTTAAGGTTAGGGTTCGGGTTAGGGTTCGGGTTCGGGTTAGGGTTAGGTTTAGGGTTCGATTTAGGGTTAGGGTTAGGGTTCGGGTGAGGGTTAGGGTTAGGGTTCGTGTTAGGGTTAGGTTTAGGGTTCGGATTAGGGTTAAGGTTAGGGTTCGGATTAGGGTTCGGGTTCGGGTTAGGGTTAGTGTTAGGGTTCGGTTTAGGGTTAGGGTTATGGTTCGGGTGAGGGTTAGGGTTAGGGTTAGTGTTCGGGTTAGGTTTCGGATTTGGGTTATGGGTACGGTTCGGGTAAGGGTTCGGGTTCGGTTTAGGGTTAGGGTTAGGGTTAGGGTTCGGGTTAGGGTTAGGGTTCGGGTTAGGGTTAGGGGTTACGGTTCGGGTAAGGTTTCGGTTTCGGGTTAGGGTTAGGGTTACAGTTAGGCGTTAGGGTTAGGGTTCGCGTTAGGGTTAGGGTTAGGGTTAGAGTTAGGGTTAGCGTTCGGGTTAGGGTTAGGGTTAGGGTTCGGGTTCGGGTTAGGTTTAGGGGTAGGGTTAGGGTTAGGTTTAGGGTTCGGGTTAGTGTTAGGGTTAGTGTTAGGGTTAGGGTTGGGGTTAGGGTTAGGTTTAGGGGTTAGGGTTAGGGTTAGGGTTAGGGTTAGGGTTCGGATTAGGGTTAGGTTAGGGTTAGGGTTAGGGTTCGGGTTAGTGTTAGGGTTAAGTTCAGTGTTAGGGTTCGGGTAAGGGTTAGTGTTCGGGTTAGGGTTAGGGTTAGGGTTCGGGTTAGGGTTAGGGACGGGTTAAGGTTCGGGTTAGGGTTAGGGTTAGGGTTAGGGTTAGGGTTAGGGTTCAGATTAGGGTGAGGGTTCGTGTTAGGGTTAGGGTTAGGGTTAGGGTTTGTATTAGGGTTAAGATTAGGGTTCGGTTTAGGGTTTGGGTTCGGGTTAGGTTTAGTGTTAGGGTTCGGTTTAGGGTTAGGGTTAGGGTTCGGGTGAGGGTTAGGGTTAGGGTAGGTGTTCGGGTTAGGGTTCGGGTTAGGGTTTGGGTTAGGGTTCGGGTTAGGATTAGGGTTAGGGTTCGAGTTAGGGTTCGGGTTAGATTTATGGTTAGGGTTCGGGTTAGGGTTCGGGTTAGGGTTCGGGTTAGGGTTAGGGTTAGGGTTAGGGTTAGGGTTCGGGTTCGGGTTAGGGTTAGGGTTAGGGTTCGGGTTAGGGTTCAAGTTAGGGTTAGGGTTATGGTTAGGGTTAGGGTTTGAATTAGGGTTAGGTTTAGGGTTAGGGTTAGGGTTAGGGTTAGGGTTAGGGTTAGGGTTCGGGTTAGGGTTAGGGTTCGGGTTCGGGTTCGGTTTAGGGTTAGGTTTAGGGTTAGGGTCCGGGTTCGGGATTAGGGTTAGGGTTAGGGTTCGGGTTAGGGTTAGGGTTCGGGTTAGGGTTAGGTTTAGGGTTCGGGTTCGTGTTAGGGTCGGGTTAGGGTTCGGGTTCGGGTTAGAGTTAGGGTTAGGGTTAGTGTTCGGGTTCGGGTTATTGTTCGGGTTCGTGTTAGGGATCGGGTTAGTGTTAAGGTTAGGGTTAGGGTTCGGTTTAGGGTTAGGGTTCGGGTTCGGTTTAGGGTTAGGTTTCGGGTTAGGGTTAGGTTTCGGGTTAGGGTTCGGGTTCGGGTTAGGGTTAGGGTTCGTGTTAGGGTTTGGGTTCGGGTAGGGTTCGGGTTCGGGTTAGGGTTAGGGTTAGGGTTCGATTTAGGGTTAGGTTTCGGGTTCGGGTTAGGGTTAGGGTTAGGGTTAGGTTTAGTGTTCGGGTTCGGGTTAGCGTTAGGGGTTAGGGTTCGTGTTCGGGTAAGGGTTAGGTTTAGGTTTCGGGGTAGGGTTAGGGTTTAGTGTTCGGGTTAGGGTTAGGGTTAGCGTTAGGGTTAGGGTTAGGGTTCGGATTAGGTTTAGGTTAGGGTTAGGGTTAGGGTTTGGGTTAGTGTTAGGGTTAGGTTTAGGGTTAGGGTTCGGGTTAGGGTTAGTGTTCGGGTTAGGGTTAGGGTTAGGGTTCGGGTTAGGGTTAGGGTTCGGTTTAAGGTTCGGGTTAGGGTTAGGGATAGGGTTAGGGTTAGGGTTCGGATTAGGGTTAGGGTTCGTGTTAGGGTTAGGTTTAGGGTTCGGATTAGGGTTAAGGTTAGGGTTCGGGTTAGGGTTCGGGTTCGGGTTAGGGTTAGGTTTAGGGTTCGATTTAGGGTTAGGGTTAGGGTTCGGGTGAGGGTTAGGGTTAGGGTTCGTATTCGGGTTAGGGTTCGGGTTAGGGTTAGGGTTAGGGTTCGGGTCAGGGTAAGGGTTAGGTTTCGAGTTAGGGTTCGGGTTAGGGTTAGGTTTAGGGTTCGGGTTAGGGTTCGGGTTAGGGTTCGGGTTAGGGTTAGGGTTAGGGTTTGGGTTAGGTTTAGGGTTCGGGTTAGGGTTAGGGTTAGTGTTAGGGTTAGGGTTGGGGTTAGGTTTAGGTTTAGGGGTTAGGGTTAGGGTTAGGGTTAGGGTTAGGGTTAGGGTTCGGATTAGGGTTAGGTTAGGGTTAGGGTTAGGGTTCGGGTTAGTGTTAGGGTTAAGTTCAGTGTTAGGGTTCGGGTAAGGGTTAGTGTTCGGGTTAGGGTTAGGGTTCGGGTTAGGGTTAGGGTTCGGGTTAAGGTTCGGGTTAGGGTTAGGGTTAGGTTTAGGGTTAGGGTTCAGATTAGGGTTAGGGTTCGTGTTAGGGTTAGGGTTAGGGTTAGGGTTCGTATTAGGGTTAAGATTAGGGTTCGGTTTAGGGTTCGGGTTCGGGTTAGGGTTAGTGTTAGGGTTCGGTTTAGGGTTAGGGTTAGGGTTCGGGTGAGGGTTAGGGTTAGGGTTAGTGTTCGGGTTAGGGTTCGGTTTAGGGTTAGGGTTAGGGTTCGGGTTAGGGTTAGGGTTAGGGTTCGAGTTAGGGTTCAGGTTAGATTTAGGGTTAGGGTTCGGGTTAGGGTTCGGGTTAGGGTTCGGGTTAGGGTTAGGGTTAGGGTTAGGGATAGGGTTCGGGTTCGGGTTAGGGTTAGGGTTAGGGTTCGGGTTAGGGTTCAAGTTAGGGTTAGGGTTATGGTTAGGGTTAGGGTTTGAATTAGGGTTAGGTTTAGGTTTAGGGTTAGGGTTAGGGTTAGGGTTAGGGTTAGGGTTCGGGTTAGGGTTAGGGTTAGGGTTAGGGTTAGTGTTAGGTTTAGGGTTAGGGTTAGGTTTTAGGGTTACGGTTAGGGTTAGGGTTAGGGGTTAGGGTTAGGGTTAGGGTTACGGTTAGGGTTAGGGTTCGGGTTCGGGTTCGGTTTAGGGTTAGGTTTAGGGTTAGGGTCCGGGTTCGGGATTAGGGTTAGGGTTAGGGTTCGGGTTAGGGTTAGGGTTCGGGTTAGTGTTAGGTTTAGGGTTCGGGTTCGTGTTAGGGTCGGGTTAGGGTTCGGGTTCGGGTTCGGGTTAGAGTTAGGGTTAGGGTTAGTGTTCGGGTTCGGGTTATTGTTCGGGTTCGGGTTAGGGATCGGGTTAGAGTTAAGGTTAGGGTTAGGGTTCGGTTTAGGGTTAGGGTTCGGGTTCGGTTTAGGGTTAGGTTTCGGGTTAGGGTTAGGTTTCGGGTTAGGGTTCGTGTTCGGGTTAGGGTTAGGGTTCGTGTTAGGGTTTGGGTTCGGGTTAGGGTTCGGGTTCGGGTTAGGGTTAGGGTTAGGGTTCGGTTTAGGGTTAGGGTTCAGGTTCGGGTTAGGGTTAGGGTTAGGGTTAGGTTTAGTGTTCGGGTTCGGGTTAGCGTTAGGGGTTAGGGTTCGTGTTCGGGTAAGGGTTAGGTTTAGGTTTCGGGTTAGGGTTAGGGTTTAGTGTTCGGGTTAGGGTTAGGGTTAGCGTTAGGGTTAGGGTTAGGGTTCGGATTAGGTTTAGGTTAGGGTTAGGGTTAGGGTTTGGGTTAGTGTTAGGGTTAGGTTTAGGGTTAGGGTTCGGGTTAGGGTTAGTGTTCGGGTTAGGGTTAGGGTTAGGGTTCGGGTTAGGGTTAGGGTTCGGTTTAAGGTTCGGGTTAGGGTTAGGGATAGGGTTATGGTTAGGGTTCGGATTAGGGTTAGGGTTCGTGTTAGGGTTAGGTTTAGGGTTCGGATTAGGGTTAAGGTTAGGGTTCGGATTAGGGTTCGGGTTCGGGTTAGGGTTAGGTTTAGGGTTCGCTTTAGGGTTAGGGTTAGGGTTCGGGTGTGGGTTAGGGTTAGGGTTCGTATTCGGGTTAGGGTTCGGGTTAGGGTTAGGGTTAGGGTTCGGGTCAGGGTTAGGGTTAGGGTTCGAGTTAGAGTTCGGGTTAGGGTTAGGGTTCGGGTTCGGGTTAGGGTTCGTGTGAGGGTTCGGGTTAGGGTTAGGGTTAGGGTTTGGGTTAGGGTTAGGTTTAGGGTTCGGGTTAGGGTTCGGGTTAGGGTTCGGGTTAGGGTTAGGGTTAGGGTTTGGGTTCGTGTTAGGGTTCGGGTTAGGGTTCGGGTTAGGGTTAGGGTTAGGGTTCAGTTTAGGGTTAGGGTTAGGGTTTGGGTTAGGGTTAGGGTTAGGTTTAGGGTTCGGGTTAGGGTTCGGGTTAGGTTTAGCGTTAGGATTCGGGTTAGGGTTTGGGTTAGGGTTCGGGTTAGGGTTCGGGTTAAGGTTCGGGTTATGTTTAGGGTTAAGGTTCGGGTTAGGTTTAGGTTTCGGGTTAGGTTTAGTGTTAGGGTTAGGGTTCGGGTTAGGGTTAGGGTTCGGGTTAGGGTTGGGTTCGGTTTAGGTTTCGGGTTAGAGTTAGGGTTCAGGTTCGAGTTAGGGTTAGGGTTCGGGTTAGGTATAGGGTTAGGGTTCGGGTTTGGATTAGGGTTCGGTTTTGGGTTAGGGTTAGGGTTAGGGTTAGGGTTAGGGTTCGGGTTAGGGTTCGGGTTAGGATTCGTGTTAGGGTTCGGGTTAGGGGTCGGTTTAGGGTTAGGGTTAGGGTTCGGTTTAGGGTTAGGGTTAGGGTTAGGGTCTGGTTAGGGTTAGGTTTCGGGTTCGGTTTAGGGTTAGGGTTCAGGTTCGTGTTAGGGTTAGGGTTAGGTTTCGGGTTCGGGTTAGGGTTCGGGTTAGGTTTAGGGTTCGAGTTATGGTTCGGTTTAGGGTTTGGGTTAGAGTTAGGGTTAGGGTTAGCGTTCGGGTTCGGGTTATTGTTCAGGTTCGGGTTAGGGTTCGGGTTAGGGTTAGGTTTCGGGTTAGGGTTAGGGTTAGGGTTAGGGGTCGGGTTAGGGTTAGGGTTAGGGTTCGGCTTAGGGTTAGGTTTAGGGTTAGGGTCGGGTTAGGGTTAGGGTTCGGGTTAGGGTTAGGGTTCGGGTTCGGGTTTGGGTTAGGGTTAGGTTTAGGGTTAGGGTCCGGGATCGGGGTTAGGGTTAGGGTTAGGGTTCCGGTTAGGGTTAGGGTTCGGGTTAGGGTTAG
>JAVLSZ010000105.1:987500-997500 GCA_032313775.1 Urocyon cinereoargenteus | reverse complement strand
GTTCGGGGTAGGGTTAGGTTTAGGGTTCGCTTTAGCGTTAGGGTTAGGGTTCGGGTGAGGTTTAGGGTTAGGGTTAGTATTCGGGTTAGGGTTCGGGGTAGGGTTAGGGTTAGGGTTCGGGTCAGGGTTAGGGTTAGGGTTCGAGTTAGGGTTCGGGTTAAGGTTAGGGTTCGTGTTCGGGTTAGGGTTCGGGTTACGGTTCGGGTTAGGGTTAGGGTTAGGGTTTGGGTTAGGGTTAGGTTTAGGGTTCGGGTTAGGGTTCGGGTTAGGGTTCGGGTTAGGGTTAGGGTTAGGGTTTGGGTTCGTGTTAGGGTTCGGGTTAGGGTTCGGGTTAGGATTAGGGTTAGGGTTCGGTTTAGGGTTAGGGTTAGCGTTTGGGTTAGGGTTAGGGTTAGGATTAGGGTTCGGGTTAGGGTTCGGGTTAGGTTTAGCGTTAGGATTCGGGTTAGGGTTTGGGTTAGGGTTCGGGTTAGGTTTAGGGTTCGGGTTAGGGTTATGTTTAGGGTTCGGGTTAGGGTTAGGGTTCAGGTTAGGGTTAGGGTTCGGGTTAGGGTGAGGGTTAGGGTTAGGGTTAGGGTTCGGGTTCGGGTTCGGGTTAGGGTTAGGGTTCGGGTTAGGGTTAGGTTTCGGTTTAGGGTTAGGGTTAGGGTTCGGGTTAGGTTTAGGTTTAGGGTTCGGGTTAGGGTTAGGGTTCGGGTTAGGGTTAGGTTTGGGGTTAGGGTTTGGGTTAGGGTTAGGTTTCGGTTAGGGTTAAGGTTCGGGTTAGGTTTAGGGTTCGGGTTAGGTTTAGGGTTCTAGTTCGGGTTAGGGTTAGGGTTAGGGTTCGGGTTAGGGTTCGGGTTTAGGGTTAGGGTTAGGGTTCGGATTAGGGTTAGGGTTAGGTTTAGGGTTCGGGTTAGGGTTCGGGTTAGGTTTAGCGTTAGGATTCGTGTTAGGGTTAGGGTTAGGGTTCGGGTTAGGTTTAGGGTTCGGGTTAGGGTTAGGGTTAGGGTTTGGGTTAGGGTTAGGGTTCAGGTTAGGGTTAGGGTTCGGGTTCGGGTTATGGTTAGGGATCGGGTTCGGGTTAGGGTTCGGGTTAGGGTTGGGTTCGGTTTAGGTTTCGGGTTAGGGTTAGGGTTCGGGTTCGGGTTAGGTTTAGGGTTCGGGTTAGGGTTAGGGTTAGGGTTAGGGTTCGGGTTAGGGTTAGGGTTCGGGTTAGGGTTAGGGGTTACGGTTTGTGTTAGGTTTCGGTTTCGGGTTAGGGTTAGGGTTAGGGTTAGGGGTTAGGGTTAGGGTTCGCGTTAGGGTTAGGGTTAGGGTTAGAGTTAGGTTTAGCGTTCGGGTTAGGGTTAGGGTTAGGGTTCGGGATCGGATTAGGGTTAGGGGTAGGGTTAGGGTTAGGTTTAGGTTTCGGGTTAGGGTTAGGGTTAGTGTTAGGGTTAGGTTTGGGGTTAGGGTTAGGTTTAGGGGTTAGGGTTAGGGTTAGGGTTAGGGTTAGGTTTAGGGTTCGGATTAGGGTTAGGTTAGGGTTAGGGTTAGGGTTCGGGTTAGTGTTAGGGTTAAGTTCAGTGTTAGGGTTCGGGTTAGGGTTAGTGTTCGGGTTACGGTTAGGGTTAGGTTTCGGGTTAGGGTTAGGGTTCGTGTTAAGGTTCGGGTTAGGGTTAGGGTTAGGGTTAGGGTTAGGGTTCGGATTAGGTTTAGGGTTCGTGTTAGGGTTAGGGTTAGGTTTAGGGTTCGGATTAGGGTTAAGATTAGGGTTCGGGTTAGGGTTCGGGTTCGGGTTAGGGTTAGTGTTAGGGTTCGGTTTAGGGTTAGGGTTATGGTTCGGGTGAGGGTTAGGGTTAGGGTTAGTGTTCGGGTTAGGTTTCGGATTTGGGTTATGGGTACGGTTCGGGTTAGGGTTCGGGTTCGGGTTAGGGTTAGGGTTAGGGTTAGGGTTCGGGTTAGGGTTAGGGTTCGGGTTAGGGTTAGGGGTTACGGTTTGGGTAAGGTTTCGGTTTCGGGTTAGGGTTAGGGTTACAGTTAGGCGTTAGGGTTATGGTTCGCGTTAGGGTTAGGGTTAGGGTTAGAGTTAGGGTTAGCGTTCGGGTTAGGGTTAGGGTTAGGTTTCGGGTTCGGGTTAGGGTTAGGGGTAGGGTTAGGGTTAGGTTTAGGGTTCGGGTTAGGGTTAGGGTTAGTGTTAGGGTTAAGGTTGGGGTTAGGGTTAGGTTTAGGGGTTAGGGTTAGGGTTAGGTTTAGGGTTAGGTTTAGGGTTCGGATTAGGGTTAGGTTAGGGTTAGGGTTAGGTTTCGGGTTAGTGTTAGGGTTAAGTTCAGTGTTAGGGTTCGGGTAAGGGTTAGTGTTCGGGTTAGGGTTAGGGTTAGGTTTCGGGTTAGGGTTAGGGTTCGGGTTAAGGTTCGGGTTAGGGTTAGGGTTAGGGTTAGGGTTAGGGTTCAGATTAGGGTTAGGGTTCATGTTAGGGTTAGGGTTAGGGTTAGGGTTCGTATTAGGGTTAAGATTAGGGTTCGGTTTAGGGTTCGGGTTCGGGTTAGGGTTAGTGTTAGGGTTCGGTTTAGGGTTAGGGCTAGGGTTCGGGTGAGGGTTAGGGTTAGGGTTAGTGTTCGGGTTAGGGTTCGGGTTAGGGTTAGGGTTAGGGTTCGGGTTAGGGTTAGGGTTAGGTTTCGAGTTAGGGTTCGGGTTAGATTTAGGGTTAGGGTTCGGGTTAGGGTTCGGGTTAGGGTTCGGGTTAGGGTTAGGGTTAGGGTTAGGGATAGGGTTCGGGTTCGGGTTAGGGTTAGGGTTAGGGTTCGGGTTAGGGTTCAAGTTAGGGTTAGGGTTATGGTTAGGGTTAGGGTTTGAATTAGGGTTAGGTTTAGGGTTAGGGTTAGGGTTAGGGTTAGGTTGAGGGTTAGGGTTAGGGTTAGGGTTCGGGTTCGGGTTCGGGTTAGGTTTAGCGTTAGGATTCGGGTTAGGGTTAGGGTTCGGGTTAGGTTTAGGGTTCGGGTTAGGGTTGGGTTCGGTTTAGGGTTTGGGTTAGGGTTAGGGTTCAGGTTAGGGTTAGGATTCGGGTTCGGGTTATGGTTAGGGATCGGGTTCGGGTTCGGGTTAGGGTTAGGGTTCGGGTTAGGGTTAGGGGTTACGGTTTGGGTTAGGTTTCGGTTTCGGGTTAGGGTTAGGGTTAGGTTTAGGGGTTAGGGTTAGGGTTCGCGTTAGGGTTAGGGTTAGGTTTAGAGTTAGGGTTAGCGTTCGGGTTAGGGTTAGGGTTAGGGTTCGGGATCGGATTAGGGTTAGGGGTAGGGTTAGGGTTAGGTTTAGGGTTCGGGTTAGGGTTAGGGTTAGTGTTAGGGTTAGGGTTGGGGTTAGGGTTAGGTTTAGGGGTTAGTGTTAGGGTTAGTGTTAGGGTTAGGGTTAGGGTTAGTGTTCGGATTAGGGTTAGGTTAGGGTTAGGGTTAGGGTTCGGGTTAGTGTTAGGGTTAAGTTCAGTGTTAGGGTTCGGGTTAGGGTTAGTGTTCGGGTTAGGGTTAGGGTTAGGGTTCGGGTTAGGGTTAGGGTTCGGGTTAAGGTTCGGGTTAGGTTTAGGGTTAGGGTTAGGTTTCGGATTAGGGTTAGGGTTCGTGTTAGGGTTAGGGTTAGGGTTAGGGTTCGGATTAGGGTTAGGGTTATGGTTCGGGTTAGGGTTCGGGTTAGGGTTCGGGTTCGGGTTAGGGTTAGGTTTAGGGTTCGGTTTAGGGTTAAGGTTAGGGTTCGGGTTCGGGTTAGGGTTAGGGTTAGGGTTCGGGTCAGGGTTAGGGTTAGGGTTCGAGTTAGGGTTCGGGTTAGGGTTAGGGTTCGGGTTCGGGTTAGGGTTCGGTTTAGGGTTCGGGTTAGGGTTAGGGTTAGGGTTTGGGTTAGGGTTAGGGTTAGGTTTAGGGTTCGGGTTAGGGTTCGGGTTAGGGTTCGGGTTAGGGTTAGGGTTAGGGTTTGGGTTTGTATTAGGGTTCGGGTTAGGGTTCGGATTAGGGTTAGGGTTAGTGTTGGGGTTAGGGTTAGGGTTAGGGTTTGGGTTAGGTTTAGGGTTAGGTTTAGGGTTCGGGTTAGGGTTCGGGTTAGGTTTAGCGTTAGGATTCGGGTTAGGGTTAGGGTTAGGGTTCGGGTTAGGTTAGGGTTCGGGTTAGGTTTAGGTTTAGGGTTCGGGTTAGGGTTAGGGTTCAGGTTAGGTTTAGGGTTCAGGTTAGGGTTCGGGTTAGGGTTAGGGTTAGGGTTAGGGTTAGGGTTAGGGTTCGGGTTCGGGTTCGGGTTAGGGTTAGGGTTCGGGTTAGGGTTAGGTTTCGGTTTAGGGTTAGGGTTAGGGTTCGGGTTAGGTTTAGGGTTAGGGTTCGGATTAGGGTTAGGGTTCGGGTTAGGGTTAGGGTTGGGGTTAGGGTTCGGGTAAGGGTTAGGTTTCGGTTAGGGTTAGGGTTCGGGTTAGGTTTAGGGTTCGGGTTAGGTTTAGGGTTCTAGTTCGGGTTAGGGTTAGGGTTAGGGTTCGGGTTAGGGTTCGGGTTCGGGTTAGGGTTAGGTTTAGGGTTCGGTTTAGGGTTAGGGTTAGGGTTCGGGTGAGGGTTAGGGTTAGGGTTAGTATTCGGGTTAGGGTTCGGGTTAGGGTTAGGGTTAGGGTTCGGGTCAGGGTTAGGGTTAGGGTTCGAGTTAGGTTTCGGGTTAGGGTTAGGGTTCGGGTTCGGGTTAGGGTTCGGGTTAGGGTTCGGGTTAGGGTTAGGGTTAGGGTTTGGGTTAGGGTTAGGGTTAGGTTTAGGGTTCGGGTTAGGGTTCGGGTTAAGTTTAGCGTTAGGATTCGGGTTAGGGTTAGGGTTAGGGTTCGGGTTAGGTTAGGGTTCGGGTTAGGTTTAGGTTTAGGGTTCGGGTTAGGGTTAGGGTTCAGGTTAGGGTTAGGGTTCGCGTTAGTGTTCGGGTTAGGGTTAGGGTTAGGGTTAGGGTTAGGGTTCGGGTTCGGGTTCGGGTTAGGGTTAGGGTTCGGGTTAGGGTTAGGTTTCGGTTTAGGGTTAGGGTTAGGGTTCGGGTTAGGTTTAGGGTTAGGGTTCGGGTTAGGGTTAGGGTTCGGGTTAGGGTTACGGTTGGGGTTAGGGTTCGGGTTAGTGTTAGGTTTCGGTTAGGGTTAGGGTTCGGGTTAGGTTTAGGTTTCGGGTTAGGTTTAGGGTTCTAGTTCGGGTTAGGGTTAGGGTTAGGGTTCGGGTTAGGGTTCGGGTGAGGGTTAGGGTTAGGGTTCGGATTAGGGTTAGGGTTAGGTTTAGGTTTCGGGCTAGGGTTCGGGTTAGGTTTAGCGTTAGGATTCGGGTTAGGGTTAGGGTTAGGGTTCGGGTTAGGTTTAGGGTTCGGGTTAGGGTTAGGTTTAGGGTTTGGGTTAGGGTTAGGGTTCAGGTTAGGGTTAGGGTTCGGGTTCGGGTTATGGTTAGGGTTCGGGTTCGGGTTAGGGTTCGGGTTAGGGTTGGGTTCGGTTTAGGTTTCGGGTTAGGTTTAGGGTTCGGGTTCGGGTTAGGTTTAGGGTTCGGCTTAGGTTTAGGTTTAGGGTTCGGGTTAGGGTTAGGGTTCGGGCTAGGGTTAGAGTTAGGGTTCGGGTTAGGGTTAGGGTTAGGGTTAGGGTTAGGGTTCGTGTTAGGGTTCGGGTTAGGGTTCGGGTTAGGGTTAGGGTTAGGGTTCGGGTTAGTGTTCAAGTTAGGGTTAGGGTTAGGGTTAGGGTTAGGGTTCGGGTTAGGGTTAGGTTTACGGTTAGGGTTAGGGTTCTGGTTAGGGTTAGGGTTAGTAGTCGGGTTAGGGTTAGGGTTAGGGTTAGGTTAGGGTTAGGGTTAGGGTTAGGGTTAGTGGTTAGGATTAGGGTTAGGGTTAGGGTTCGGGTTAGCGTTAGGGTTCGGGTTAGGGTTAGTGTTAGGTTTAGGGTTAGGGTTAGGGTTCGGGTTAGGCTTAGGGTTAGGGTTCGGGTTAGGGTTAGGGTTCGGGTTCGGGTTAGGGTTAGGTTTAGGATTCGGGTTAGGGTTAGGGTTCGGGTTAGGGTTAGGTTTAGGGTTCGGGTTAGGGTTAGGTTTAGGGTTCGGGTTAGGGTTAGGGTTAGGGTTCAGGTTAGGGTTAGGGTTCGGGTTCAGGTTACGGTTAGGGTTCGGGTTCGGGTTAGGGTTCGGGTTTTGGTTAGGGTTCGGGTTAGGGTTAGGTTTAGGGTTAGGGTTCGGGTTAGGGTTAGGGTTCGGGTTCGGGTTCGGGTTACGGTTAGGGTTCGGGTTAGGGTTAGGTTTCGGGTTAGGGTTAGGGTTATGGTTCGGGTTAGGGTTAGGGTTAGGGTTCGTGTTAGGGTTATGGTTCGGGTTAGGGTTAGGGTTCGGGTTAGGGTTCCGGTTAGGGTTAGGTTTCGGGTAGGGTTAGGCTTCGGGTTAGGGTTAGGGTTCGGGTTAGGGTTAGGGTTCTAGTTCGGGATAGGGTTAGGATTAGGGTTCGGGTTCGGGTTAGGGTTAGGTTTAGTGTTAGGGTTAGGTTTCGGATTTGGGTTATGGGTACGGTTCGGGTTAGGGTTCGGGTTCGGGTTAGGGTTAGGGTTAGGGTTAGGGTTCGGGTTAGGGTTAGGGTTCGGGTTAGGGTTAGGGATTACGGTTTGGGTAAGGTTTCGGTTTCGGGTTAGGGTTAGGGTTACAGTTAGGCGTTAGGGTTAGGGTTCGCGTTAGGTTAGGGTTAGGGTTAGAGTTACGGTTAGCGTTCGGGTTAGGGTTAGGTTTAGGTTTCGGGTTCGGGTTAGGGTTAGGGGTAGGGTTAGGGTTAGGTTTAGGGTTCGGGTTAGGGTTAGGGTTAGTGTTAGGGTTAGGGTTGGGGTTAGGGTTAGGTTTAGGGTTTAGGGTTAGGGTTAGGGTTAGGGTTAGGGTTAGGGTTCGGATTAGGGTTAGGTTAGGGTTAGGGTTAGGGTTCGGGTTAGTGTTAGGGTTAAGTTCAGTGTTAGGGTTCGGGTAAGGGTTAGTGTTCGGGTTAGGGTTAGGGTAAGGGTTCGGGTTAGGGTTAGGGTTAGGGTTAGGGTTAGGGTTAGGTTTAGTGTTCGGGTTCGGGTTAGCGTTAGGGGTTAGGGTTCGTGTTCGGGTAAGGGTTAGGTTTAGGTTTCGGGTTAGGGTTAGGGTTTAGTGTTCGGGTTAGGGTTAGGGTTAGCGTTAGGGTTAGGGTTAGGGTTCGGATTAGGTTTATGGTAGGGTTAGGGTTAGGGTTTGGGTTAGTGTTAGGGTTAGGTTTAGGGTTAGGGTTCGGGTTAGGGTTAGTGTTCGGGTTAGGGTTAGGGTTAGGGTTCGGGTTAGGGTTAGGGTTCGGTTTAAGGTTCGGGTTAGGGTTAGGGTTAGGGTTAGGGTTTAGGGTTAGGGTTAGGGTTCGCTTTAGGGTTAGGGTTAGTGTTAGAGTTAGGGTTAGCGTTCGGGTTAGGGTTAGGGTTAGGGTTCGGGATCGGATTAGGGTTAGGGGTAGGGTTAGGGTTAGGTTTAGGGTTCGGGTTAGGGTTAGGGTTAGTGTTAGGGTTAGGGTTGGGGTTAGGGTTAGGTTTAGGGGTTAGTGTTAGGGTTAGGGTTAGGGTTAGGGTTAGGGTTAGGGTTCGGATTAGGGTTAGGTTAGGGTTAGGGTTAGGGTTCGGGTTAGTGTTAGGGTTAAGTTCAGTGTTAGGGTTCGGGTTAGGGTTAGTGTTCGGGTTAGGGTTAGGGTTAGGGTTCGGGTTAGGGTTACTGTTCGGGTTAAGGTTCGGGTTAGGGTTAGGGTTAGGGTTAGGGTTAGGGTTAGGGTTACGGTTCGGATTAGGGTTAGGGTTCGTGTTAGGGTTAGGGTTAGGGTTAGGGTTCGGATTAGGGTTAAGATTAGGGTTCGGGTTAGGTTTCGGGTTCGGGTTCGGGTTAGGGTTAGTGTTAGGGTTCGGTTTAGGGTTAGGGTTAGGGTTCGGGTGAGGGTTAGGGTTAGGGTTAGTGTTCGGGTTAGGGTGCGGGTTAGTGTTAGGGTTAGGGTTCGGGTTAGGGTTAGGGTTAGGTTTCGAGTTAGGGTTCGGGTTAGGTTTAGGGTTAGGGTTCGGGTTAGGGTTAGGGTTAGGGTTAGGGTTCGGGTTAGTGTTCAAGTTAGGGTTAGGGTTAGGGTTAGGGTTAGGGTTTGAATTAGGGTTAGGTTTAGGGTTCGGGTTAGGTTTAGGGTTCGGGTTAGGTTTAGGGGTTGGGTTTAGGGTTAGGTTTAGGGTTCGGGTTAGGGTTAAGGTTAGGGTTTGGGTTAGGGTTCGGGTTAGGGTTAGGGTTAGTGTTAGGGTTAGTGTTAGGGTTAGGTTTAGTGTTAGTGTTAGGGTTAGGTTTTAGGGTTACGGTTAGGGTTAGGGTTAGGGGTTAGGGTTAGGGTTAGGGTTCGGTTTAGGGTTAGGGTTAGGGTTTGGGTTAGGGTTAGGGTTAGGTTTAGGGTTCGGGTTAGGTTTCGGGTTAGGTTTAGCGTTAGGATTCGGGTTAGGGTTTGGGTTAGGGTTCGTGTTAGGTTTAGGGTTCGGGTTAGGGTTATGTTTAGGGTTCGGGTTAGGGTTAGGGTTCAGGTTAGGGTTAGGGTTCGGGTTAGGGTGAGGGTTAGGGTTAGGGTTAGGGTTCGGGTTCGGGTTCGGGTTAGGGTTAGGGTTCGGGTTAGGGTTAGGTTTCGGTTTAGGGTTAGGGTTAGGGTTCGGGTTAGGTTTAGGTTTAGGGTTCAGGTTAGGGTTAGGGTTCGGGTTAGGGTTAGGGTTGGGGTTAGGGTTAGGGTTCGGATTAGGGTTAGGGTTAGGTTTAGGGTTCGGGTTAGGGTTCGGGTTAGGTTTAGCGTTAGGATTAGGGTTAGGGTTAGGGTTAGGGTTAGGGTTCGGGTTAGGTTTAGGGTTCGGGTTAGGGTTCGGGTTCGGGTTCGGGTTAGGGTTAGGGTTCGGGTTAGTGTTAGGTTTCGGTTTAGGGTTAGGGTTAGGGTTCGGGTTAGGTTTAGGGTTAGGGTTCGGGTTAGGGTTAGGGTTCGGGTTAGGGTTAGGGTTGGGGTTAGGGTTCGGGTTAGGGTTAGGTTTCGGTTAGGGTTAAGGTTCGGGTTAGGTTTAGGGTTCGGGTTAGGTTTCGGGTTCCAGTTCGGGTTAGGGTTAGGGTTAGGGTTCGGGTTAGGGTTCGGGTTAGGGTTAGGGTTAGGGTTCGGATTAGGGTTAGGGTTAGGTTTAGGGTTCGGGTTAGGGTTCGGGTTAGGTTTAGCGTTAGGATTCGGGTTAGGGTTAGGGTTAGGGTTCGGGTTAGGTTTAGGGTTCGGGTTAGGGTTAGGTTTAGGGTTTGGGTTAGGGTTAGGGTTCAGGTTAGGGTTAGGATTCGGGTTCGGCTTATGGTTAGGGATCGGGTTCGGGTTAGGGTTCGGGTTAGGGTTGGGTTCGGTTTAGGGTTCGGGTTAGGGTTAGGGTTCGGGTTCGGGTTAGGGTTAGGATTCGGGTTATGGTTAGGGTTAGGGTTAGGGTTCGGGTTAGGGTTAGGGTTGGGGTTAGGGTTAGGGTTAGGGTTAGTGTTCGGATTAGGGTTAGGGTTAGGGTTCGGGTTAGGGTTCGGTTTCGGGTTAGGGTTAGGTTTAGGGTTCGGTTTAGGGTTAAGGTTAGGGTTCGGGTGAGGGTTAGGGTTAGGGTTAGTATTCGGGTTAGGGTTCGGGTTAGGGTTAGGGTTAGGGTTCGGGTCAGGGTTAGGGTTAGGGTTCGAGTTAGGGTTCGGGTTAGGGTAGGGTTCGGGTTCGGGTTAGGGTTCGGTTTAGGGTTCGGGTTAGGGTTAGGTTTAGGGTTTGGGTTAGGGTTAGGGTTAGGTTTAGGGTTCGGGTTAGGGTTCGGGTTAGGGTTCGGGTTAGGGTTAGGGTTAGGGTTTGGGTTCGTATTAGGGTTCGGGTTAGGGTTCGGATTAGGGTTAGGGTTAGTGTTTTGGTTAGGGTTAGGGTTAGGGTTTGGGTTAGGTTTAGGGTTACGTTTAGGGTTCGGGTTAGGGTTCGGGTTAGGTTTAGCGTTAGGATTCGGGTTAGGGTTAGGGTTAGGGTTCGGGTTAGGTTAGGGTTCGGGTTA
>JAVLSZ010000105.1:972500-985000 GCA_032313775.1 Urocyon cinereoargenteus | reverse complement strand
GGGTTAGGGTTAGGTTTAGGGTTCGGGTTAGGGTTAGGTTTAGGGTTCGGGTTAGGGTTAGGGTTAGGGTTCAGGTTAGTGTTAGGGTTCGGGTTCAGGTTACGGTTAGGGTTCGGGTTCGGGTTAGGGTTTTGGTTAGGGTTCGGGTTAGGGTTAGGTTTAGGGTTAGGGTTCGGGTTAGGGTCAGGGTTCGGGTTCGGGTTCGGGTTACGGTTAGGGTTCGGGTTAGGGTTAGGTTTCGGGTTAGGGTTAGGGTTATGGTTCGGGTTAGGGTTAGGGTTCGTGTTAGGGTTATGGTTCGGGTTAGGGTTAGGGTTCGGGTTAGGGTTCCGGTTAGGGTTAGGTTTCGGGTAGGGTTAGGCTTCGGGTTAGGGTTAGGGTTCGGGTTAGGGTAGGGTTCTAGTTCGGGATAGGGTTAGGGTTAGGGTTCGGGTTCGGGTTAGGGTTAGGTTTAGTGTTAGGGTTAGGTTTCGGATTTGGGTTATGGGTACGGTTCGGGTTAGGGTTCGGGTTCGGGTTAGGTTTAGGGTTAGGGTTAGGGTTCGGGTTAGGGTTAGGGGTTCGGGTTAGGGTTAGGGATTACGGTTTGGGTAAGGTTTCGGTTTCGGGTTAGGGTTAGGGTTACAGTTAGGCGTTAGGGTTAGGGTTCGCATTAGGGTTAGGGTTAGGGTTAGAGTTAGGGTTAGCGTTCGGGTTAGGGTTAGGTTTAGGGTTCGGGTTCGGGTTAGGGTTAGGGTTAGGGTTAGGGTTAGGTTTAGGGTTCGGCTTAGGGTTAGGGTTAGTGTTAGGGTTAGAGTTGGGGTTATGGTTAGGTTTAGGGGTTAGGGTTACGGTTAGGGTTAGGGTTAGGGTTAGGGTTCGGATTAGGGTTAGGTTAGGGTTAGGGTTAGGGTTCGGGTTAGTGTTAGGGTTAAGTTCAGTGTTAGGGTTCGGATAAGGGTTAGTGTTCGGGTTAGGGTTAGGGTTAGGGTTTGGGTTAGGGTTAGGGTTAGGGTTAGGGTTAGGGTTAGGTTTAGTGTTCGGGTTCGGGTTAGCGTTAGGGGTTAGGGTTCGTGTTCGGGTAAGGGTTAGGTTTAGGTTTCGGGTTAGGGTTAGGGTTTAGTGTTCGGGTTAGGGTTAGGGTTAGCGTTAGGGTTAGGGTTAGGGTTCGGATTAGGTTTAGGTTAGGGTTAGGGTTAGGGTTTGGGTTAGTGTTAGGTTTAGGGTTAGGGTTCGGGTTAGGGTTAGTGTTCGGGTTAGGGTTAGGGTTAGGGTTCGGGTTAGGGTTAGGGTTCGGCTTAAGTTTCGGGTTAGGGTTAGGGTTAGGGTTAGGGTTAGGGTTCGGATTAGGGTTAGGGTTCGTGTTAGGGTTAGGTTTAGGGTTCGGATTAGGGTTAAGGTTATGGTTCGGTTTAGGGTTCGGGTTCGGGTTAGGGTTAGGTTTAGGGTTCGCTTTAGGGTTAGGGTTAGGGTTCGGGTGAGGGTTAGGGTTAGGGTTAGTATTCGCGTTAGGGTTCGGGTTAGGGTTAGGGTTCGGGTTCGGGTTAGGGTTCGGGTTACGGTTCGGGTTAGGGTTAGGGTTAGCGTTTGGGTTAGGGCTAGGTTTAGGGTTCGGGTTAGGGTTCGGGTTAGGGTTCGGGTTAGGGTTAGGGTTAGGGTTTGGGTTCGTGTTAGGGTTCGGGTTAGGGTTCGGGTTAGGGTTAGGGTTAGGGTTCGGTTTAGGGTTAGGGTTAGGGTTTGGGTTAGGGTTAGGTTTAGGTTTAGGGTTCGGGTTAGGGTTCGGGTTAGGTTTAGCGTTAGGATTCGGGTTAGGGTTTGGGTTAGGGTTCGGGTTAGGTTTAGGGTTCGGGTTAGGGTTATGTTTAGGGTTCGGGTTAGGGTTAGGGTTCAGGTTAGGTTTAGGGTTCGGGTTAGGGTGAGGGTTAGGGTTAGGGTTAGGGTTCGGGTTCGGGTTCGGTTTAGGGTTAGGGTTCGGGTTAGGGTTAGGTTTCGGTTTAGGGTTAGGGTTAGGGTTCGGGTTAGGTTTAGGGTTAGGGTTCGGGTTAGGGTTAGGGTTCGGGTTAGGGTTAGGGTTGGGGTTAGCGTTCGGGTTAGGGTTAGGTTTCGGTTAGGGTTAAGGTTCGGGTTAGGTTTAGGGTTCGGGTTAGTTTTAGGGTTCTAGTTCGGGTTAGGGTTAGGGTTAGGGTTCGCGTTAGGGTTCGGGTTAGGGTTAGGGTTAGGGTTCGGATTAGGGTTAGGGTTAGGTTTAGGGTTCGGGTTAGGGTTCGGGTTAGGTTTAGCGTTAGGATTCGGGTTAGGGTTAGGGTTAGGGTTCGGGTTAGGTTTAGGGTTCGGGTTAGGGTTAGGTTTAGGGTTTGGGTTAGGGTTAGGGTTCAGGTTAGGGTTAGGTTTCGGTTTCGGGCTATGGTTAGGGATCGGGTTCGGGTTAGGGTTCGGGTTAGGGTTGGGTTCGGTTTAGGGTTCGGGTTAGGGTTAGGGTTCGGGTTCGGGTTAGGGTTAGGATTCGGGTTAGGGTTAGGGTTAGGGTTAGGGTTCGGGTTAGGGTTAGGGTTCGGGTTAGGGTTAGGGGTTACGGTTTGTGTTGGGTTTCGGTTTCGGGTTAGGGTTAGGGTTAGGGTTAGCGGTTAGGGTTAGGGTTCGCGTTAGGGTTAGGGTTAGGGTTAGAGTTAGGGTTAGCGTTCGGGTTAGGGTTAGGGTTAGGGTTCGGGATCGGATTAGGGTTAGGGGTAGGGTTAGGTTTAGGTTTAGGGTTCGGGTTAGGGTTAGGGTTAGTGTTAGGTTTAGGGTTGGGGTTAGGGTTAGGTTTGGGGGTTAGTGTTAGGGTTAGGGTTAGGGTTAGGGTTAGGGTTAGGGTTCGGATTAGGGTTAGGTTAGGGTTAGGGTTAGGGTTCGGGTTAGTGTTAGGGTTAAGTTCAGTGTTAGGGTTCGGGTTAGGGTTAGTGTTCGGGTTAGGGTTAGGGTTAGGGTTCGGGTTAGGGTTAGGGTTCGGGTTAAGGTTCGGGTTAGGGTTAGGGTTAGGGTTAGGGTTAGGGTTCGGATTAGGGTTAGGGTTCGTGTTAGGGTTAGGGTTAGTGTTAGGGTTCGGATTAGGGTTAAGATTAGGTTTCGGGTTAGGGTTAGGGTTAGGGTTAGTGTTCGGGTTAGGGTTCGGGTTAGGGTTAGGGTTAGGGTTCGGGTTAGGGTTAGGGTTAGGTTTCGGTTAGGGTTAAGGTTCGGGTTAGGTTTAGGGTTCGGGTTAGGTTTCGGGTTCTAGTTCGGGTTAGGGTTAGGGTTAGGGTTCGGGTTAGGGTTCGGGTTAGGGTTAGGGTTAGGGTTCGGATCAGGGTTAGGGTTAGGTTTAGGGTTCGGGTTAGGGTTCGGGTTAGGTTTAGCGTTAGGATTCGGGTTCGGGTTAGGGTTAGGTTTCGGTTTAGGGTTAGGGTTAGGGTTCGGGTTAGGTTTAGGGTTAGGGTTCGGGTTAGGGTTAGGGTTCGGGTTAGGGTTACGGTTGGGGTTAGGGTTCGGGTTAGTGTTAGGTTTCGGTTAGGGTTAGGGTTCGGGTTAGGTTTAGGTTTCGGGTTAGGTTTAGGGTTCTAGTTCGGGTTAGGGTTAGGGTTAGGGTTCGGGTTAGGGTTCGGGTTAGGGTTAGGGTTAGGGTTCGGATTAGGGTTAGGGTTAGGTTTAGGGTTCGGGCTAGGGTTCGGGTTAGGTTTAGCGTTAGGATTCGTGTTAGGGTTAGGGTTAGGGTTCGGGTTAGGTTTAGGGTTCGGGTTAGGGTTAGGTTTAGGGTTTGGGTTAGGGTTAGGGTTCAGGTTAGGGTTAGGGTTCGGGTTCGGGTTATGGTTAGGGTTCGGGTTCGGGTTAGGATTCGGGTTAGGGTTGGGTTCGGTTTAGGTTTCGGGTTAGGTTTAGGGTTCGGGTTCGGGTTAGGTTTAGGGTTCGGCTTAGGTTTAGGTTTAGGGTTCGGGTAAGGGTTAGGGTTCGGGCTAGGGTTAGGGTTAGGGTTCGGGTTAGGGTTAGGGTTCAGGTTAGGTTTAGGGTTCAGGTTAGGGTTCAGGTTAGGGTTAGTGTTCGGGTTAGGGTTAGGGTTAGGGTTCGGGTTCGGGTTCGGGTTAGGGTTCGGGTTAGGGTTAGGTTTCGGTTTAGGGTTAGGGTTAGGGTTCGGGTTAGGTTTAGGGTTAGGGTTCGGGTTAGGGTTAGGGTTCGGGTTAGGGTTAGGGTTGGGGTTAGGGTTCGGGTTAGGGTTAGGTTTCGGTTAGGGTTAGGGTTCGGGTTAGGTTTAGGGTTCGGGTTAGGTTTAGGGTTCTAGTTCGGGTTAGGGTTAGGGTTCGGGTTAGGGTTCGGGTTCGGGTTAGGGTTAGGTTTAGGGTTCGGTTTAGTGTTAGGGTTAGGGTTCGGGTGAGGGTTAGGGTTAGGGTTAGTATTCGGGTTAGGGTTCGGGTTAGGGTTAGGGTTAGGGTTCGGGTCAGGGTTAGGGTTAGGGTTCGAGTTAGGGTTCGGGTTAGGGTTAGTGTTCGGGTTCGGGTTAGGGTTCGGGTTAGGGTTCGGGTTAGGGTTAGGGTTAGGGTTTGGGTTAGGGTTAGGGTTAGGTTTAGGGTTCGGGTTAGGGTTCGGGTTAGGTTTAGCGTTAGGATTCGGGTTAGGGTTAGGGTTAGGGTTCGGGTTAGGTTAGGGTTCGGGTTAGGGGTAGGTTTAGGGTTCGGGTTAGGGTTAGGGTTCAGGTTAGGTTTAGGGTTCGGGTTAGGGTTCGGGTTAGGGTTAGGGTTAGGGTTAGGGTTAGGGTTCGGGTTCGGGTTCGGGTTAGGGTTAGGGTTCGGGTTAGGGTTAGGTTTCGGTTTAGGGTTAGGGTTAGGGTTCGGGTTAGGTTATGGTTAGGGTTCGGGTTAGGTTTAGGGTTCGGGTTAGGGTTAGGGTTGGGGTTAGGGTTCGGGTTAGGGTTAGGTTTCGGTTAGGGTTAGGGTTCGGGTTAGGTTTAGGGTTCGGGTTAGGTTTAGGGTTCTAGTTCGGGTTAGGGTTAGGGTTAGGGTTCGGGTTAGGGTTCGGGTTAGGGTTAGGGTTAGGGTTCGGATTAGGGTTAGGGTTAGGTTTAGGGTTCGGGCTAGGGTTCGGGTTAGGTTTAGCGTTAAGATTCGGGTTAGGGTTAGGGTTAGGGTTCGGGTTAGGTTTAGGGTTCGGGTTAGGGTTAGGTTTAGGGTTTGGGTTAGGGTTAGGGTTCAGGTTAGGGTTAGGGTTCGGGTTCGGGTTATGGTTAGGGTTCGGGTTAGGGTTCGGGTTAGGTTTGGGTTCGGTTTAGGTTTCGGGTTAGGGTTAGGGTTCGGGTTCGGGTTAGGTTTAGGGTTCGGCTTAAGGTTAGGTTTAGGGTTCGGGTTAGGGTTAGGGTTCGGGCTAGGGTTAGGGTTAGGGTTCGGGTTAGGGTTAGGGTTAGGGTTAGGGTTAGGGTTCGTGTTAGGTTTCGGGTTAGGGTTCGGGATAGGGTTAGGGTTAGGGTTCGGGTTAGTGTTCAAGTTAGGGTTAGGGTTAGGGTTCGGGTTAGGGTTAGGTTTACGGTTAGGGTTAGGGTGCGTGTTAGGGTTAGGGTTAGTAGTCGGGTTAGGGTTAGGGTTAGGGTTAGGTTTTAGGGTTAGGGTTAGGGTTAGGGTTAGTGGTTAGTGTTAGGGTTAGGGTTAGGGTTCGGGTTAGCGTTAGGGTTCGGGTTAGGGTTAGGGTTAGGTTTAGGGTTAGGGTTAGGGTTCGGGTTAGGGTTAGGGTTAGGGTTCGGGTTAGGGTTAGGGTTCGGGTTCGGGTTAGGGTTAGGGTTAGGTTAGGTTTAGGGTTAGGGTTAGGGTTCGGGTTAGGGTTAGGTTTAGGGTTTGGGTTAGGGTTAGGTTTAGGTTTAGGGTTCGGGTTAGGGTTCTGGTTAGGGTTAGGTTTAGTATTCGGGTTAGGGTTAGGGTTCGGGTTAGGGTTAGGTTTAGGGTTCGGGTTAGGGTTAGGTTTAGGGTTCGGGTTAGGGTTAGGGTTAGGGTTCAGTTTAGGGTTAGGGTTCGGGTTCAGGTTACGGTTAGGTTTCGGGTTCGGGTTAGGGTTTTGGTTAGGGTTCGGGTTAGGGTTAGGTTTAGGGTTAGGGTTCGGGTTAGGGTCAGGGTTCGGGTTCGGGTTCGGGTTACGGTTAGGGTTCGGGTTAGGGTTAGGTTTCGGGTTAGGGTTAGGGTTATGGTTCGGGTTAGGGTTAGGGTTCGTGTTAGGGTTATGGTTCGGGTTAGGGTTAGGGTTCGGGTTAGGGTTCCGGTTAGGGTTAGGTTTCGGGTAGGGTTAGGCTTCGGGTTAGGGTTAGGGTTCGGGTTAGGGTTAGGGTTCTAGTTCGGGATAGGGTTAGGGTTAGGGTTCGGGTTCGGGTTAGGGTTAGGTTTAGTGTTAGGGTTAGGTTTCGGATTTGGGTTATGGGTACGGTTCGGGTTAGGGTTCGGGTTCGGGTTAGGGTTAGGGTTAGGGTTCGGGTTAGGGTTAGGGTTCGGGTTAGGGTTAGGGATTACGGTTTGGGTAAGGTTTCGGTTTCGGGTTAGGGTTAGGGTTACAGTTAGGCGTTAGGGTTAGGGTTCGCATTAGGGTTAGGGTTAGGGTTAGAGTTAGGGTTAGCGTTCGGGTTAGGGTTAGGTTTAGGGTTCGGGTTCGGGTTAGGGTTAGGGTTAGGGTTAGGGTTAGGTTTAGGGTTCGGGTTAGGGTTAGGGTTAGTGTTAGGGTTAGGGTTGGGGTTAGGGTTAGGTTTAGGGGTTAGGGTTAGGGTTAGGGTTAGGGTTAGGGTTAGGGTTCGGATTAGGGTTAGGTTAGGGTTAGGGTTAGGGTTCGGGTTTTTGTTAGGGTTAAGTTCAGTGTTAGGGTTCGGATAAGGGTTAGTGTTCGGGTTAGGGTTAGGGTTAGGGTTCGGGTTAGGGTTAGGGTTAGGTTTAGGGTTAGGGTTAGGTTTAGTGTTCGGGTTCGGGTTAGCGTTAGGGGTAGGGTTCGTGTTCGGGTAAGGGTTAGGTTTAGGTTTCGGGTTAGGGTTAGGGTTTAGTGTTCGGGTTAGGGTTAGGGTTAGCGTTAGGGTTAGGGTTAGGGTTCGGATTAGGTTTAGGTTAGGGTTAGGGTTAGGGTTTGGGTTAGTGTTAGGGTTAGGTTTAGGGTTAGGGTTCGGGTTAGGGTTAGTGTTCGGGTTAGGGTTAGGGTTAGGGTTCGGGTTAGGGTTAGGGTTCGGTTTAAGTTTCGGGTTAGGGTTAGGGTTAGGGTTAGGGTAAGGGTTCGGATTAGGGTTAGGGTTCGTGTTAGGGTTAGGTTTAGGGTTCGGATTAGGGTTAAGGTTATGGTTCGGTTTAGGGTTCGGGTTCGGGTTAGGGTTAGGTTTAGGGTTCGCTTTAGGGTTAGGGTTAGGTTTCGGGTGAGGGTTAGGGTTAGGGTTAGTATTCGCGTTAGGGTTCGGGTTAGGGTTAGGGTTAGGGTTCGGGTCAGGGTTAGGGTTAGGGTTCGAGTTAGGGTTCGGGTTAGGGTTAGGGTTCGGGTTCGGGTTAGGGTTCGGGTTACGGTTCGGGTTAGGGTTAGGGTTAGCGTTTGGGTTAGGGCTAGGTTTAGGGTTCGGGTTAGGGTTCGGGTTAGGGTTCGGGTTAGGGTTAGGGTTAGGGTTTGGGTTCGTGTTAGGGTTCGGGTTAGGGTTCGGGTTAGGGTTAGGGTTAGGGTTCGGTTTAGGGTTAGGGTTAGGGTTTGGGTTAGGGTTAGGTTTAGGTTTAGGGTTCGGGTTAGGGTTCGGGTTAGGTTTAGCGTTAGGATTCGGGTTAGGGTTTGGGTTAGGGTTCGGGTTAGGTTTAGGGTTCGGGTTAGGGTTATGTTTAGGGTTTGGGTTAGGGTTAGGGTTCAGGTTAGGGTTAGGGTTCGGGTTAGGGTGAGGGTTAGGGTTAGGGTTAGGGTTCGGGTTCGGGTTCGGGTTAGGGTTAGGGTTCGGGTTAGGGTTAGGTTTCGGTTTAGGGTTAGGGTTAGGGTTCGGGTTAGGTTTAGGGTTAGGGTTCGGGTTAGGGTTAGGGTTCGGGTTAGGGTTAGGGTTGGGGTTAGGGTTCGGGTTAGGGTTAGGTTTCGGTTAGGGTTAAGGTTCGGGTTAGGTTTAGGTTTCGGGTTAGTTTTAGGGTTCTAGTTCGGGTTAGGGTTAGGGTTAGGGTTCGCGTTAGGGTTCGGGTTAGGGTTCGGGTTAGGGTTCGGGTTAGGTTTAGCGTTAGGATTCGGGTTAGGGTTAGGGTTAGGGTTCGGGTTAGGTTTAGGGTTCGGGTTAGGGTTAGGTTTAGGGTTTGGGTTAGGGTTAGGGTTCAGGTTAGGGTTACGTTTCGGGTTCGGGCTATGGTTAGGGGTCGGGTTCGGGTTAGGGTTCGGGTTAGGGTTGGGTTCGGTTTAGGGTTCGGGTTAGGGTTAGGGTTCGGGTTCGGGTTAGGGTTAGGATTCGGGTTAGGGTTAGGGTTAGGGTTAGGGTTCGGGTTAGGGTTAGGGTTCGGGTTAGGGTTAGGGGTTACGGTTTGTGTTGGGTTTCGGTTTCGGGTTAGGGTTAGGGTTAGGGTTAGCGGTTAGGGTTAGGGTTCGCGTTAGGTTTAGGGTTCGGCTTAGGTTTAGGTTTAGGGTTCGGGTTAGGGTTAGGGTTCGGGCTAGGGTTAGGGTTAGGGTTCGGGTTAGGGTTAGGGTTAGGGTTAGGGTTAGGGTTCGTGTTAGGGTTCGGGTTAGGGTTCGGGTTAGGGTTAGGGTTAGGGTTCGGGTTAGTGTTCAAGTTAGGGTTAGGGTTAGGGTTAGGGTTAGGGTTCGGGTTAGGGTTAGGTTTACGGTTAGGGTTAGGGTTCTGGTTAGGGTTAGGGTTAGTAGTCGGGTTAGGGTTAGGGTTAGGGTTAGGTTAGGGTTAGGGTTAGGGTTAGGGTTAGTGGTTAGGATTAGGGTTAGGGTTAGGGTTCGGGTTAGCGTTAGGGTTCGGGTTAGGGTTAGTGTTAGGTTTAGGGTTAGGGTTAGGGTTCGGGTTAGGCTTAGGGTTAGGGTTCGGGTTAGGGTTAGGGTTCGGGTTCGGGTTAGGGTTAGGTTTAGGATTCGGGTTAGGGTTAGGGTTCGGGTTAGGGTTAGGTTTAGGGTTCGGGTTAGGGTTAGGTTTAGGGTTCGGGTTAGGGTTAGGGTTAGGGTTCAGGTTAGGGTTAGGGTTCGGGTTCAGGTTACGGTTAGGGTTCGGGTTCGGGTTAGGGTTCGGGTTTTGGTTAGGGTTCGGGTTAGGGTTAGGTTTAGGGTTAGGGTTCGGGTTAGGGTTAGGGTTCGGGTTCGGGTTCGGGTTACGGTTAGGGTTCGGGTTAGGGTTAGGTTTCGGGTTAGGGTTAGGGTTATGGTTCGGGTTAGGGTTAGGGTTAGGGTTCGTGTTAGTGTTATGGTTCGGGTTAGGGTTAGGGTTCGGGTTAGGGTTCCGGTTAGGGTTAGGTTTCGGGTAGGGTTAGGCTTCGGGTTAGGGTTAGGGTTCGGGTTAGGGTTAGGGTTCTAGTTCGGGATAGGGTTAGGATTAGGGTTCGGGTTCGGGTTGGGGTTAGGTTTAGTGTTAGGGTTAGGTTTCGGATTTGGGTTATGGGTACGGTTCGGGTTAGGGTTCGGGTTCGGGTTAGGGTTAGGGTTAGGGTTAGGGTTCGGGTTAGGGTTAGGGTTCGGGTTAGGGTTAGGGGTTACGGTTTGGGTAAGATTTCGGTTTCGGTTTCGGGTTAGGGTTACAGTTAGGCGTTAGGGTTAGGGTTCGCGTTAGGTTAGGGTTAGGGTTAGAGTTAGGGTTAGCGTTCGGGTTAGGGTTAGGGTTAGGGTTCGGGTTCGGTTTAGGGTTAGGGGTAGGGTTAGGGTTAGGTTTAGGGTTCGGGTTAGGGTTAGGGTTAGTGTTAGGGTTAGGGTTGGGGTTAGGGTTAGGTTTAGGGTTTAGGGTTAGGGTTAGGGTTAGGGTTAGGGTTAGGGTTCGGATTAGGGTTAGGTTAGGGTTAGGGTTAGGGTTCGGGTTAGTGTTAGGGTTAAGTTCAGTGTTAGGGTTCGGGTAAGGGTTAGTGTTCGGGTTAGGGTTAGGGTAAGGGTTCGGGTTAGGGTTAGGGTTAGGGTTAGGGTTAGGTTTAGTGTTTGAGTTCGGGTTAGCGTTAGGGGTTAGGGTTCGTGTTCGGGTAAGGGTTAGGTTTAGGTTTCAGGTTAGGGTTAGGGTTTAGTGTTCGGGTTAGGGTTAGGGTTAGCGTTAGGGTTAGGGTTAGGGTTCGGATTAGGTTTATGGTAGGGTTAGGGTTAGGGTTTGGGTTAGTGTTAGGGTTAGGTTTAGGGTTAGGGTTCGGGTTAGGGTTAGTGTTCGGGTTAGGGTTAGGGTTAGGGTTCGGGTTAGGGTTAGGGTTCGGTTTAAGGTTCGGGTTAGGGTTAGGGTTAGGGTTAGGGTTTAGGGTTAGGGTTAGGGTTCGCGTTAGGGTTAGGGTTAGGGTTAGAGTTAGGGTTAGCGTTCGGGTTAGGGTTAGGGTTAGGGTTCGGGATCGGATTAGGGTTAGGGGTAGGGTTAGGGTTAGGTTTAGGGTTCGGGTTAGGGTTAGGGTTAGTGTTAGGGTTAGGGTTGGGGTTAGGGTTAGGTTTAGGGGTTAGTGTTAGGGTTAGGGTTAGGGTTAGGGTTAGGGTTAGGGTTCGGATTAGGGTTAGGTTAGGGTTAGGGTTAGGGTTCGGGTTAGTGTTAGGGTTAAGTTCTGTGTTAGGGTTCGGGTTAGGGTTAGTGTTCGGGTTAGGGTTAGGGTTAGGGTTCGGGTTAGGGTTACTGTTCGGGTTAAGGTTCGGGTTAGGGTTAGGGTTAGGGTTAGGGTTAGGTTTAGGGTTCGGATTAGGGTTAGGGTTCGTGTTAGGGTTAGGGTTAGGGTTAGGGTTCGGATTAGGGTTAAGATTAGGGTTCGGGTTAGGTTTCGGGTTCGGGTTAGGGTTAGTGTTAGGGTTCGGTTTAGGGTTAGGGTTAGGGTTCGGGTGAGGGTTAGGGTTAGGGTTAGTGTTAGGGTTAGGGTGCGTGTTAGTGTTAGGGTTAGGGTTCGGGTTAGGGTTAGGGTTAGGTTTCGAGTTAGCGTTCGGGTTAGGTTTAGGGTTAGGGTTCGGGTTAGGGTTAGGGTTAGGGTTAGGGTTAGGGTTAGGGTTCGGGTTAGTGTTCAAGTTAGGGTTAGGGTTAGGGTTAGGGTTAGGGTTTGAATTAGGGTTAGGTTTAGGGTTCGGGTTAGGTTTAGGGTTCGGGTTAGGTTTAGGGGTTGGGTTTAGGGTTAGGTTTAGGGTTCGGGTTAGGGTTAAGGTTAGGGTTTGGGTTAGGGTTCGGGTTAGGGTTAGGGTTAGTGTTAGGGTTAGTGTTAGGGTTAGGTTTAGGGTTAGTGTTAGGGTTAGGTTTTAGGGTTACGGTTAGGGTTAGGGTTAGGGGTTAGGTTTAGGGTTAGGGTTCGGTTTAGGGTTAGGGTTAGGGTTTGGGTTAGGGTTAGGGTTAGGTTTAGGGTTCGGGTTAGGTTTCGGGTTAGGTTTAGCGTTAGGATTCGGGTTAGGGTTTGGGTTAGGGTTCGTGTTAGGTTTAGGGTTCGGGTTAGGGTTATGTTTAGGGTTCGGGTTAGGGTTAGGGTTCAGGTTAGGGTTAGGGTTCGGGTTAGGGTGAGGGTTAGGGTTAGGGTTAGGGTTCGGGTTCGGGTTCGGGTTAGGGTTAGGGTTCGGGTTAGGGTTAGGTTTCGGTTTAGGGTTAGGGTTAGGGTTCGGGTTAGGTTTAGGTTTAGGGTTCGGGTTAGGGTTAGGGTTCGGGTTAGGGTTAGGGTTGGGGTTAGGGTTAGGGTTCGGATTAGGGTTAGGGTTAGGTTTAGGGTTCGGGTTAGGGTTCGGGTTAGGTTTAGCGTTAGGATTCGGGTTAGGGTTAGGGTTAGGGTTCGGGTTAGGTTTAGGGTTCGGGTTAGGGTTCGGGTTCGGGTTCGGGTTAGGGTTAGGGTTCGGGTTAGGGTTAGGTTTCGGTTTAGGGTTAGGGTTAGGGTTCGGGTTAGGTTTAGGGTTAGGGTTCGGGTTAGGGTTAGGGTTCGGGTTAGGGTTAGGGTTGGGGTTAGGGTTCGGGTTAGGGTTAGGTTTCGGTTAGGGTTAATGTTCGGGTTAGGTTTAGGGTTCGGGTTAGGTTTCGGGTTCTAGTTCGGGTTAGGGTTAGGGTTAGGGTTCGGGTTAGGGTTCGGGTTAGGGTTAGGGTTAGGGTTCGGATTAGGGTTAGCGTTAGGTTTAGGGTTCGGGTTAGGGTTCGGGTTAGGTTTAGCGTTAGGATTCGGCTTAGGGTTAGGGTTAGGGTTCGGGTTAGGTTTAGGGTTCGGGTTAGGGTTAGGTTTAGGGTTTGGGTTAGGGTTAGGGTTCAGGTTAGGGTTAGGATTCGGGTTCGGCTTATGGTTAGGGATCGGGTTCGGGTTAGGGTTCGGGTTAGGGTTGGGTTCGGTTTAGGGTTCGGGTTAGGGTTAGGGTTCGGGTTCGGGTTAGGGTTAGGATTCGGGTTATGGTTAGGGTTAGGGTTAGGGTTCGGGTTAGGGTTAGGGTTCGGGTTAGGG
>JAVLSZ010000105.1:965000-967500 GCA_032313775.1 Urocyon cinereoargenteus | reverse complement strand
GTTAGGGTTCGGGTTAGGGTTAGGGTTCTAGTTCGGGATAGGGTTAGGGTTAGGGTTCGGGTTCGGGTTAGGGTTAGGTTTAGTGTTAGGGTTAGGTTTCGGACTTGGGTTATGGGTACGGTTCGGGTTAGGGTTCGGGTTCGGGTTAGGGTTCGGGTTAGGGTTAGGGTTCGGGTTAGGGTTAGGGTTCGGGTTAGGTTTAGGGGTTACGGTTTGGGTAAGGTTTCGGTTTCGGGTTAGGGTTAGGGTTACAGTTAGGCGTTAGGGTTAGGGTTCGCGTTAGGGTTAGGGTTAGGGTTAGAGTTAGGGTTAGCGTTCGGGTTAGCGTTAGGGTTAGGGTTCGGGTTCGGGTTAGAGTTAGGGGTAGGGTTAGGGTTAGGTTTAGGGTTCGGGTTAGGGTTAGGGTTAGTGTTAGGGTTAGGGTTGGGGTTAGGGTTAGGTTTAGGGGTTCGGGTTAGGGTTAGGGTTAGGGTTAGGGTTCGGATTAGGGTTAGGTTAGGGTTAGGGTTAGGGTTCGGGTTAGTGTTAGGGTTAAGTTCAGTGTTAGGGTTCGGGTAAGGGTTAGTGTTCGGGTTAGGGTTAGGGTTAGGGTTCGGGTTAGGGTTAAGGTTAGGGTTAGGGTTAGGTTTAGTGTTCGGGTTCGGGTTAGCGTTAGGGGTTAGGGTTCGTGTTCGGGTAAGGGTTAGGTTTAGGTTTCGGGTTAGGGTTAGGGTTTAGTGTTCGGGTTAGGGTTAGGGTTAGCGTTAGGGTTAGGGTTAGGGTTCGGATTAGGTTTAGGTTAGGGTTAGGGTTAGGGTTTGGGTTAGTGTTAGGGTTAGGTTTAGGGTTAGGGTTCGGGTTAGGGTTAGTGTTCGGGTTAGGGTTAGGGTTAGGGTTCGGGTTAGGGTTAGGGTTCGGTTTAAGGTTCGGGTTAGGGTTAGGGTTAAGGTTAGGGTTAGGGTTCGGATTAGGGTTAGGGTTCGTGTTAGGGTTAGGTTTAGGGTTCGGTTTAGGGTTAAGATTATGGTTCGGTTTAGGGTTCGGGTTCGGGTTAGGGTTAGGTTTAGGGTTCGCTTTAGGGTTAGGGTTAGGGTTCGGGTGAGGGTTAGGGTTAGGGTTAGTATTCGCGTTAGGGTTCGGGTTAGGGTTAGGGTTAGGGTTCGGGTCAGGGTTAGGGTTAGGGTTCGAGTTAGGGTTCGGGTTAGGGTTAGGGTTCGGGTTCGGGTTAGGGTTCGGGTTAGGGTTCGGGTTAGGGTTAGGGTTAGCGTTTGGGTTAGGGCTAGGTTTAGGGTTCGGGTTAGGGTTAGGGTTAGTGTTAGAATTAGGGTTGGGGTTAGGGTTAGGTTTAGGGGTTAGGGTTAGGGTTAGGGTTAGGGTTAGGTTTAGGGTTCGGATTAGGGTTAGGTTAGGGTTAGGGTTAGGGTTCGGGTTAGTGTTAGGGTTAAGTTCAGTGTTAGGGTTCGGGTTAGGGCTAGTGTTCGGGTTACGGTTAGGGTTAGGTTTCGGGTTAGGGTTAGGGTTCGGGTTAAGGTTCGGGTTAGGGTTAGGGTTAGGGTTAGGGTTAGGGTTCGGATTAGGGTTAGGGTTCGTGTTAGGGTTAGGGTTAGGGTTAGGGTTCGGATTAGGGTTAAGATTAGGGTTCGGGTTAGGGTTCGGGTTCGGGTTAGGGTTAGTGTTAGGGTTCGGTTTAGGGTTAGGGTTATGGTTCGGGTGAGGGTTAGGGTTAGGGTTAGTGTTCGGGTTAGGTTTCGGATTTGGGTTATGGGTACGGTTCGGGTTAGGGTTCGGGTTCGGGTTAGGGTTAGGGTTAGGGTTAGGGTTCGGGTTAGGGTTAGGGTTCGGGTTAGGGTTAGGGGTTACGGTTTGGGTAAGGTTTCGGTTTCGGGTTAGGGTTAGGGTTACAGTTAGGCGTTAGGGTTAGGGTTCGCGTTAGGGTTAGGGTTAGGGTTAGAGTTAGGGTTAGCGTTCGGGTTAGGGTTAGGGTTAGGGTTCGGGTTCGGGTTAGGGTTAGGGGTAGGGTTAGGGTTAGGTTTAGGGTTCGGGTTAGGGTTAGGGTTAGTGTTAGGGTTAGGGTTTGGGTTAGGGTTAGGTTTAGGGGTTAGGGTTAGGGTTAGGGTTAGGGTTAGGGTTAGGGTTCGGATTAGGGTTAGGTTAGGGTTAGGGTTAGGGTTCGGGTTAGTGTTAGGGTTAAGTTCAGTGTTAGGGTTCGGGTAAGGGTTAGTGTTCGGGTTAGGGTTAGGGTTAGGGTTCGGGTTAGGGTTAGGGTTCAGGTTAAGGTTCGGGTTAGGGTTAGGGTTAGGGTTAGGGTTCAGATTAGGGTTAGGGTTCGTGTTAGGGTTAGGGTTAGGGTTAGGTTTCGTATTAGGGTTAAGATTAGGGTTCGGTTTAGGGTTCGGGTTCGGGTTAGGGTTAGTGTTAGGGTTCGGTTTAGGGTTAGGGTTAGGGTTCGGGTGAGGGTTAGGGTTAGGGTTAGTGTTCGGGTTAGGGTTCGGGTTAGGGTTAGGGTTAGGGTTCGGGTTAG
>JAVLSZ010000105.1:957500-960000 GCA_032313775.1 Urocyon cinereoargenteus | reverse complement strand
TCGGGTTATGGTTAGGGTTCGGGTTCGGGTTAGGGTTCGGGTTAGGGTTAGGGTTAGGGTTAGTGTTCGGATTAGGGTTAGGTTAGGGTTAGGGTTAGGGTTCGGGTTAGTGTTAGGGTTAAGTTCAGTGTTAGGGTTCGGGTTAGGGTTAGTGTTCAGGTTAGGGTTAGGGTTAGGGTTCGGGTTAGGGTTAGGGTTCGGGTTAAGGTTCGGGTTAGGGTTAGGGTTAGGGTTAGGGTTAGGGTTAGGGTTCGGATTAGGGTTAGGGTTCGTGTTAGGGTTAGGGTTAGGGTTAGGGTTCGGATTAGGGTTAAGATTAGGGTTCGGGTTAGGGTTCGGGTTCGGGTTAGGGTTAGTGTTAGGGTTCGGTTTAGGGTTAGGGTTAGGGTTCGGGTGAGGGTTAGGGTTAGGGTTAGTGTTCGGGTTAGGGTTCGGGTTAGGGTTAGGGTTAGGGTTCGGGTTAGGGTTAGGGTTAGGGTTCGAGTTAGGGTTCGGGTTAGGTTTAGGGTTAGGGTTTGGGTTAGGGTTCGGGTTAGGGTTCGGGTTAGGGTTAGGGTTAGGGTTAGGGATAGGGTTCGGGTTAGGGTTAGGGTTAGGGTTAGGGTTCGGGTTAGTGTTCAAGTTAGGGTTAGGGTTAGGGTTAGGGTTAGGGTTTGAATTAGGGTTAGGTTTAGGTTTCGGGTTATGTTTAGGGTTCGGGTTAGGTTTAGGGGTTAGGGTTAGGGTTAGGTTTAGGGTTCGGGTTAGGGTTAGGGTTAGGGTTAGGGTTCGGGTTAGGGTTAGGGTTAGTGTTAGGGTTAGGGTTAGGTTTAGGGTTAGTGTTAGGGTTAGGTTTTAGGGTTACGGTTAGGGTTAGTGTTAGGGGTTAGGGTTAGGGTTAGGGTTACGGTTAGGGTTAGGGTTCGGGTTCGGGTTCGGGTTAGGGTTAGGTTTAGGTTTAGGGTCCGGGTTCGGTATTAGGGTTAGGGTTAGGGTTCGGTTTAGGGTTAGGGTTCGGGTTAGGGTTAGGTTTAGGGTTCGGGTTCGTGTTAGGGTCGGGTTAGGGTTCGGGTTCGGGTTCGGGTTAGAGTTAGGGTTAGGGTTAGTGTTCGGGTTCGGGTTATTGTTCGGGTTCGGGTTAGGGATCGGGTTAGTGTTAAGGTTAGGGTTAGGGTTCGGGTTAGGGTTAGGGTTCGGGTTCGGTTTAGGGTTAGGTTTCGGGTTAGGGTTAGGTTTCGGGTTAGGGTTCGGGTTCGGGTTAGGGTTAGGGTTCGGTTTAGGTTTAGGGTTCGGGTTCGGGTTAGGGTTAGGGTTAGGGTTAGGTTTAGTGTTCGGGTTCGGGTTAGTGTTAGGGGTTAGGGTTCGTGTTCGGGTAAGGGTTAGGTTTAGGTTTCGGGTTAGGGTTAGGGGTTAGTGTTCGGGTTAGTGTTAGGGTTAGGGTTAGGGTTAGGGTTCAGATTAGGTTTAGGTTAGGGTTAGGGTTAGGGTTCGGGTTAGTGTTAGGGTTAGGTTTAGGGTTAGGGTTCGGGTTAGGGTTAGTGTTCGGGATAGGGTTAGGGTTAGTGTTCGGGTTAGGGTTAGGGTTCGGCTTAAGGTTCGAGTTAGGGTTAGGGTTAGGGTTCGGATTAGGGTTAGGGTTCGTGTTAGGGTTAGGGTTAGGGTTAGGGTTCGGATTAGGGTTAGGGTTAGGGTTCGGGTTAGGGTTCGGGTTCGGGTTAGGGTTAGGTTTAGGGTTCGGTTTAGGGTTAAGGTTAGGGTTCGGGTGAAGGTTAGGGTTAGGGTTAGTATTCGGGTTAGGGTTCGGGTTAGGGTTAGGGTTAGGGTTCGGGTCAGGGTTAGTGTTAGGGTTCGAGTTAGGGTTCGGGTTAGGGTTAGGGTTCGGGTTAGGGTTAGGGTTAGGGTTTGGGTTCGTATTAGGGTTCGGGTTAGGGTTCGGATTAGGGTTAGGGTTAGTGTTGGGGTTAGGGTTAGGGTTAGGGTTTGGGTTAGGTTTAGGGTTAGGTTTAGGGTTCGGGTTAGGGTTCGGGTTAGGTTTAGCGTTAGGATTCGGGTTAGGGTTAGGGTTAGGGTTCGGATTAGGTTAGGGTTCGGGTTAGGTTTAGGTTTAGGGTTCGGGTTAGGGTTAGGGTTCAAGTTAGGTTTAGGGTTCAGGTTAGGGTTCGGGTTAGGGTTAGGTTTCGGTTTAGGGTTAGGGTTCGGGTTCGGGTTCGGGTTAGGGTTAGGGTTCGGGTTAGGGTTAGGTTTCGGTTTAGGGTTAGGGTTAGGGTTCGGGTTAGGTTTAGGGTTAGGGTTCGGGTTAGGGTTAGGGTTCGGGTTAGGGTTAGGGTTGGGGTTAGGGTTCGGGTAAGGGTTAGGTTTCGGTTAGGGTTAGGGTTCGGGTTAGGGTTAGGGTTCGGGTTAGGGTTAGGTTTCGGTTTAGGGTTAGGGTTAGGGTTCGGGTTAGGTTTAGGGTTAGGGTTCGGGTTAGGGTTAGGGTTCGGGTTAGGGTTAGGGTTGGGGTTAGGGTTCGGGTAAGGGTTAG